>WOVY01003469.1:0-524991 GCA_013436015.1 Rhipicephalus annulatus | reverse complement strand
TATGCTTTAGTTTTTTGTTTTGTAACAAGACTTCTATTTATTTGTCCACTTTCAGAAGAGTTCATTCAGGTATACTGCACAATAGTCAACATTTATCTATGATCTCTTCTGCCTGCAGTGGCCTGTGCAATTTCGCTGTGAAAGCACGGTGTCAGAATAACCAAATATTTTAATTCTGTACATTCTTGAGCGCAGCAATAATTCTTGTTAAGGAACTTGTTCAATTTGGATACGAAGACTCCCAGTAATGCAATTTTGTAGATCACTATGCCGATTTAAGACAGCAAAGACAATGAACGATTAAACTCTGTATTTTTTTAAATACCTGCCTGCGGAGTTCATTCACATCTATTCTGGACCAAATTGTTAGGGCGTTGACAGATTTGCAATTTTCATAGTGGAAACATGCCAAATGGGACGAACACATAAAAATTACGCGTTGAAGCAAGTAATAAAAGATGTCATAGTCATGATGCATTACTACACTTTACCAAGAACACTGAGAGAGTACAGTGGTAGATATAAAAAGCATGTTTTTTTTAAAGCGTACAAACTTGTTTCACTCACTCATTCCCACCTATGGACCAGAAGCCAAGAGATCTGCTCATAAATTGTGACGGCATAGGCTCCACCGCCCAGCTTGAATACCTAGCTTGCACTGAAAGCAAATAACATGTGCACAAATATAGTTCTTTATGATACGACAAGGCACAGTTTGTGCTTTTAGTCCTGTAAATAAAACAACAGAGCGACCCTCTATAATTACAATATGCAGTGATTATCAGGTGTGCATGAGATCAAGGAATAAAAAACGCCTAGGGCTGTTTCAGCAAAAAAAGAGATCATTAAGTAAATGTAATCTTCAGGGCCACTCTAAATTAGGCATGCATGGACCCTGCAGGGGCGTCTGCGTATGCAGGCATTCGGTGTGGCAGTGACACCACGGGTGCGGCCATGGCGTAGTGGTTAGAGCATCCGCCTCACATGCAAAAGGTCCGTGACTCAAATCCCGGTGCCGCCCAGTTCTCAACCAGATAAAAAAAAATCCGCATGGTGATGGAACTGCATTAAAACGCCTGGGGCGTGGCCTGACCGGTAACCACCCTCGGGAACGCATTCCCTCACCAGAGAAGGATTGGCCACCCTGGTGCAGTATTTGGCCACTACCTCCCACATGCTTACGTCAATTAACTCATGGCCCTCAGTACCCAGCAGCTGCAAAGCAACTGACCACGGCGGCAGTCAGATTTGCAACGCAGCAGAGGGTGCTAAGAATCTCTGGATCCGGACAGGCCGCCATTGGAACTTGAACTTGGCCACGCTTAACGCTAGAACCTTATCTAGTGAGAGCAAGTCTAGCTGTACTATTCGAGGAGCTAGGGGGTGTTAAATGGGATATAATATGGCTCAGTGAGGTTACGAGGACAGATGAGGCCTACACAGTGCTACAGAATAGGCACGTCTTTTGCTACCGGGACCTGGCTGACAGAAGAGAACTAGGTGTGGGGCTCCTAATTCACAGAAACTTAGTTGGCAACATAGAGGAATACTATAGCATTAATAAAGGGGTGGTAGGTATCGTAATTAACCTGAATAAAAGATACAAGTTGAAAGTGGTAGAGGCTTACGTGCCTACATCCAGCCATGATGACTCTTCAGTTGAAAGCTTCTATGAAGATCTGGAATCGGCAATGAGTAAGGTAAAAACAGTATACTATACTGATGGGAGACTTTAATGCAAAGATAGGGAAGAAGCAGGCTGGAGACCAGGCAGTAGGAGATTATGGCATCGGTACTAGAACCGCCAGAGGAGAGCTACTATTAAAATTTGCAGAACGCAATAATTTACGGATATTAAATACCTTCTACCGAAACAAGGAAACTGCATGTGGACATGAAGGAGCTCTAATTGAGAAAATAACAACGAAATAGACTTTATAATGAGTGCAGGATGTGTGCAGGATGCAGGAATCGTGCAGGATGTGGAAGTGGTTGGCAAGGTACGATGCAGTGACCATAGAATGGTACGGTCTCGAGTTTGCCTAGGCTTAAAGAAGGAACGACAGAAACTGATACACAAGAAGCCAATCAATGAGCTAGCACTACAGGAATTCAAAGTCTCGCTTCAAAACAGGTACTCGGCTCTTATTGAGGAAACCAACTTCAACGTAGATACAATGAATGATAATCTGACGAGTATCATTACGGAGTGTGCTGTGGAAGTTGGAGGCAGGGTAGTTAGACAGGACACTGGCAAGCTTTCCCAAGAAACAAAAAAAAACTCATTAAGAATCATCAAATCATGAAAGTCTCAAGTACAACAGAGAAAATAGAACTAGCAGAGCTTTTGAAGTTGATTAATAGGCATAAGGTATGTGATGTAAGAAGATATAACATGGAGAGAATTGAACACGCTCTGAAAAATGGAGGAAGTGTCAAAGCAGTGAAGAGGAAACTTGGGATAGGCGAAAATCGAATGTATGCACTAAGGGACAAAGAAGGCAAAACAACTACCAATATGGATAGGATTGTTAAAATAGCGGAGGAGTTTTACAGAGATCTGTACAGTAGCCGGGACAACCATGACCTTAATACTATAAAAGCTAGCAGTAACCCAGATGAGACCCCACCAGTAATGATAGAAGTCAGAAAAACTTGGAGAGCATGCAAAGAGGCAAAGCTGCTGTTGAGGATCAGGTAACATCAGACCTGCTGAAAGATTGAGGAAAAATTGTGTTAGAAAAATTAGCCACCCTGTTTACAAGATATCTCCTGACGGGAAGAGTACCAGAGCCTTGCAAGAATGCTAATATCATCTTAATGCCTAAGAAAGGAGATGACAAGGACTTGAAGAATTACAGGCCGATCAGCTTGCTCTCTGCAGTATACAAGCTATTTACAAAGGTAATTGCTAACAGAGTAAAGAAAACATTAGAATTCAATCAACCAAAGGAGCAAGCAAGATTTTGAACAGGCTACTCAACAATCGACCACATTCATACTATCCATCAGGTAATAGAGAGATGCTCAGAATATAACCTGCCACTATACATATCCTTCATAGATTACGAGAAGGCGTTTGATTAAATAGAAATATCAGCCGTCATGCAGACACTGCGGAATCAGGGCGTCGATGAAGTATATATAAACATCCTGCAAGTACCGGGGATCAACTTCTAATATAGTGCTTCATAAAGAAAGCAACAGAATACCAATCAAGAAGGGTGTAAGGCAGGGGGACACAATCTCCCCAATGCTGTTTACCGCGTGCTTACAGGAGGTTTTCAGATGCCTAAAATGGAATAGTTAGAGATAAGTGTTAATGAAGAGTACCTTAGTAACATGAGCTTCGCCGATGACATTGCATTGCTGAGTAACTCAGGGAGGAATTGCAACTCATGATTACCAAGTTAGACAAGGAGAGCAGAAAGATGGGTCTTAAAATTAATCTGCAGAATACGAACGTAATGTAAAACAACCTCGGAAGAGAGCAGCACTTCGAGATAGGTAATAGTGCACATCTCCAGAATACGAACGTAATGTACAACAACCTCAGAAGAGAGCAGCACTTCGAGATAGGTAATAGTGCACTTTAAGTTGTAAAAGAGTACGTCTACTTAGGGCAGGTAATAACCGCAGAGCCGAACGATAAGACTGAAGTAACTAGAAGAATAAGAATGGGGTGGAGTACATTTGGCAAGCACTCTCAAATTATGACAGGTAGATTGCCACTATCCCTCAAGAGGAAGGTATATAACAGCTGTATCATGCCGGTACTTAGCTACGGAGCAGAAACCTGGAGACTTACAAAGAGGGTTCGGCTTAAATTGAGGACGACGCAGCGAGCAATGGAAAGAAAATTGGTTGGTGTAACCGTAAGAGACAAGAAGAGAGCTGAATGGATTATGGGAACAACGGGGGTTAGGGATATCATAGTTGAAATCAAGAAGAAGAAATGGACATGGGCCGGGCATGTAGCACGTAGACAAGATAACCACTGGTCAATAAGGGTAACTAACTGGATTCCCAGAGAAGGCAAGTGGGTTAGGGGAAGACAGAAGATTAGGTGAGCAGATTAGAATAAGAAATTTGAGGGTATAAATTGGCAGCAGCAAGCACAGGACCAGGTTAACTGGCAGAACATGGGAGGGGCCTTTGTCCTGCAGTGGACTTAGTCAGGCTGATGATGATGATGACACCACGGACCCGAGCTAATGGGGGAGTTTCGACTCCTTCCCATGCCCAGGCGTGCATGGCTGTGCCGTGTCCGCGGAAAAGGGGATCCTGAGGGTTGAGCTGACGTTGGGTGAATAGACCTTTAAGGCCCTCCGGCAGAGGCAACACACCCCTTTAGCCCCGGCTTCACGTAGACGGCATCCTGGGCTGGCCCACCCAGGAAGAAGAAATCGGCAGTCGCCTTTTTCTATCTCTCTCCCCTAATCTTCATATTTATCTCTCACTTTTTATCTGTCCTCTCATCTTCTCTCTTCTGTTTACTTCCAAATTTCCTGGCGGCAAGGGTTAACCTGGTGTAGCTATCCAACCTAGGATAATTATAACAGGTTATAGAGGCGATGTATGGCTGGCGTCTCCAAGTGTTTGCTTTCAAACTTGTAGCGTCCCCATGTTGGGCTCGGTGGTGGGTGGCCACCATCGCCGCCGAACTTTATAGTATTTTTATGGCAAAAGCTTTTTCCCCCCTTTCTGATCGCTCCCTAAAAAAGTGGCACAATGAAGACACTTTTCTGCCTAACACACCAAAGCCGACATTCGCAAAGTACCATGTTATCCACAGTCAAAATGAAAAGAAGACAGTCCGAGCCATTACACTTTTCCTCGTTTCAAAAATTCTCACAGAAGCAATAGGCCCAGGTTATTAGGTGACAAAGATGGAAAGTGGCGATCTTCTTTTGGAGGTTCGTGACAAAGCTCAGTATGAGAAGCTGGCTAAGCTTGTAGCATTTGATGGAAACCCCTGTTTCGGTGGGCCCACACAAGTCCATGAACACTGTCCGTGGCGTAATTGCTGATGATGATCTTACTGAGCTTTCTGAAAGTGAGCTGCTTGAAGGTTGGCAGGACCAGAACGTGGTCAAAGTCCAAATAATAACAATACGGCGCAACAACAAACTGATTCATACAAAACAAGTAATAATTACATTCGGAACAAGTGACCTACTAGAATAAATCGAAACCGGCTATTGTAAGCTCCGTGTAAGACAATACATTCCCAACCCTCGTCGATGTTTTAAGTGTCAACATTTTGATCATGGATCGCAGAGTTGCAGAGGGCATGCTACTTGCGCAAAGTGTGCATCCATTAAACACATATCGCACAACTGCACACCAGAAACAACTCATTGTTCAAACTGTGAAGGAGATCACGCTGCCTACTCACGATCATGCCCGCATGAAAAAAAGAGAAACAAATAGTAGAACTTAAGGTGAAATTCAATCTCTCATTCCAAGAAGCACGCCAACGTTTCGCACTACACAACCCCACTTATCTCTCCTGCGCCACAAGCCTCTGCCGCGCCACAAGCCTCTGCCCCCGCGAATGTCACGCAGTGTGTGGCCGCGGTCGTGCCACCAGCGCCCCCGGCTGGAGCAGCCTGTACTGCTCCACCACAGTACAGGGCCGGCAGAACCCCGTGTCTGCTGAACCTCGGACCACTGCAAGCGAGGTTAGGTTCCAAAGTTCTGCGAATGTGCCTGCTGAGCAGGCACCATTCACCACCTCAAAAGAAGTGATGGATACAAGTCCCACCCCTCCGGCACCTCAGACGCCGAAGGATAGGCACAACTCCTTGGGACACGCCAAAAAATAAAAACCTCGAATCACAGGGCCCCCAAAAGGCCCTGTAACCTAACGCAACACTTTTGTACACACAGCACCACACAACATTAAAATGACACAATTACTACAGTGGAACATCAGAGGACTGCTGAGAAACCTTGAAGATATCCAGAAACTTTTACACATACGCCTAAGGTGCTGTGCGTACATGAGACACACCTCAAACCTAAACACACCAACTTTTTACATCATTACGTTATTTTTTGGAAGGACCAGAATAATGCCATTGTGCCATCCGGTGGTGTTGCCATTATAGTCAATCAAGGGATTGCATGCACACACCTACCACTACAAACATCCCTAGAGGCGGTGGCTGTTCAAGCAGTTCTTTTGAATAAGCTCATCACCATCTGCTCTCTCTACATACCTCCACAACACCGCCTTGAAAAGCATGTATTCCAGTCCCTCATAGACGAACTTCCAGAACCCTACCTTGTCCTAGGAGATTTTAATGCCTATGGTAGCCTCTGGGGTGATTCTCGCTGCGATGCGCGAAGTCCCCTGATTGAACAGTTTCTTTCTTCCTCTGGTGTGTGCCTCCTGAATTGGAAAGAGCCAACATATTATAACATCGCTAACAAAACGTACTCAACAATAGACCTCCGCATAACATCTCCACCACTCCTGCCTCTACTTAAATGGGAAGTTATTAATAATCCATACGGTAATGACTATTTTTCTATTGTTATTAGCACATCTGTAACTAATACATGTCTTGCACATGTTCCCAAATGGCTCACTCACAAAGCCGATTGGGAAAAGTTAAAAAAAATGACTGTAATAACTTGGACTGACATGGCGGCATTAAGCACAGAGGATGCTGTGTGCTACTTTACAGCTTTCTTGGTTGATGCAGCAACGAAATGTATTCCCCAAACATGTGGACCGTCAGGCAAACGACGAGTCCCATGGTGGAATATTGAGTGCCTTGATGTGCAAAAAAAGCAAAATAAGGTATGGAAGTTGTTTAGAGACTTGCCTACAGAGAATCTTGTAAACTTTAAGAACATCAAGTAGCAAGGAAGAAGGACGCGCCGACAGGCGAGAAGAGAAAGTTGGCACAAATTTTTATCAGGCATTAATTCATACACAGATGAGTCAAAAGTCTGGAACATGGTTGGTAAGGTCGCAGGACGAAAAGCTCATTCACTTCCTCTAGTGAACACGCAAGGGGAGAGTTTGGAAGACCAAGCTAACACTCTCGGAGCGCACTTCGAACAGGTCTCCAGCTCATCACACTATAGTGAAGCGTTCCAGCGATACAAAACCAGAATAGAAAAACAGAGATCGGAGCGCAAACCCACAATGCATGAGGCATACAATGAACCTTTCTGTTTGGCTGAACTGCAAGCCTCACTTACCTGCTGCAATAAATCTACCCCAGGCACGGACCGTGTGGCATACGAAATGTTAAAACACCTACCCACTGAAACTGAGAAAGCTTTCCTCTTCCTGTATAATGCGATATGGTCTTCTGGCAAGCTACCCTCAGCCTGGAAGAAAGCTATTGTTATCCCAATTCTAAAACAAGGGAAAGGCTCGACCTCAGTTTCCAGCTACAGGCCAATAGCATTAACCAGCTGTCTTTGTAAGGTCTTTGAGAAAATAATTAACAGGCACCTGATGCACTTTCTTGAAATTAATGGCCTACTTGACCCATACCAGTGTGGGTTTCGGGAAGCTCGGTCTACCACTGACCAACATGTCCGTATGGAGGCACAAATTCGCGACGCTTTTGTTCATAAGCGATTTTTTCTTTCTGTGTTCCTCAATATGAAAAGAGCATATATAACACTACATGGCGCTTTGGCATATTGCGAGACCTGTCACATTTAGGTGTGCAGGGTAGATTGCTGACAATCATCGAAAGCTACCTGTCGAACCGTAGAATCCGTGTTCGAGTTGGCACTGTCTTATCTCGAGTATTTGTCCAGGAAACAGGAGTGCCACAAAAAGGGGTATTGAGCTGCACACTTTTCATAGTTAAAATGAATTCCTTGCACCTGTCTCTTCCATGTAAATATTTTTATTGCATATATGTCGATAATGTACAGATTGGTTTCAAATCGTGCAACATCTCAGTTTGCCAACGTCAAGTTCAACGACGGTTCAACAAGGTGTCTCATTGAGCAAATGAGAATGGTTTTACACACAACGCGCCAAAGAGCACTTGCATCTTGTTCTGCCGAAAGAGGGGCCTCCACCCTGACCCCGACATTGACCTACATGGTCAACCTCTGCCAGTGAAGACCGAGCACAAGTTTCTTGGACAAATATTAGACACAAAACGAACCTTCATCCGACACATCAAGTATTTGAAAGACAGGTGCATAAAAACAATGAATATTTTGAAAGCATTGTCACACACTACGTGGGACAGTGACGAGAAGAGCCTGATGAATTTATATAAAAGCCTCATACACACACGCCTAGATTATGGTGACATAATCTATCATTTGGCAACACCATCAGCCTTAAAGATTCTCGACCCTGTCCACCATCTAGGCATTCGCCTATCTACGGGTGCTTTTCAAACTAGCCCCGTGGAGAGCCTGTACGTGGAGTCGAATGAATGGTCACTCTACCTAGAGAGATGTTACGTGTCTTTTGTGTACTTTCTGAAAATAAATGCAGACAAGCAACATCCCTCTCATTTCACAATTAATGATTTGTCCTGCTCTGGCTTGTTCGAAAATCGTCCTTCGTTGAGGCAGCCCTATTCGATTCATGTAAGGGGCCTGGCCGAAAAAACAGGCGTGCCTCTTCTCGAACACAGTTTGATGGATCCTTCGGCATATCTGCCATCGTGGCAGTGGCAGCTTATAGACTGTGATGTCTTTTTTGTGGAAGTCACAAAGCATGCACCACTTGCACACATACATACATACTTCCTAGAACTACAACATAAATACACATTCTCTGAGTTCTTTCCCGATGCCTCGAAGTCCAACACTTCTGTGTCATATGTAGCGGTAGGCCAATCCTTTTCCGAGGCCGGCGTTATTCATCCTGGTTCAAGCATTTTCATAGGAGAAGCTTAGGCAATACTGGCGGTCATAAAACACATCAAACAAATAAAATAAAAAAGCCGGTAATATACACAGATTCCCTAGGTGTGGTCAAAGCCCTGAAAACTCCTAAAAAACAAAAGAACCCCATGCTGGTGTCCCTTTACGCACTTCTATGCACACTGTACACATCAAAACAGCATATCGTTGTCTCCTGGGTGCCAGGGCACCGTAAGACACAAGGGAACGTTTTGGCCGACAAGCTGGCTGCTTCCGCCAACGACACTACTTCCAATGCATCAATACCAATCCGTGCACTTGACTTAAAACCTTTTCTAAAACGAAAGCTAAGGGGGTATTGGCAGAGCACGTGGGATAGACACACATACAATAAACTCCATGCTACTAAGGTGCAACAAGGTAATTGGTTGCACTACCAAAATCACGATACACAGAAGTAACATTAACAAGGCTTAGGACAGGACATACACACTCTACACACACACATCTTCTATATAACAGCAATCCACCTTATTGTGAGAGATGCGGAGAGCCACTTACGGTTCTCCACATTCTCGTCCAGTGCAATGAGCTAGATGCTCTACGAAAAAGGCACTTTTTACTACCTTACCGACAGCAGCTCCCACCAAATCCTGAGGTGCTCATCGGTAGAAATCCGCTTTTTAAACTGCAATCACTTTTCACGTTTTTAAAAGATGTTCATAGCTTTCACCCAATATTTCGAGGGGATCCGTAGCACAACCTCTGTACCGTGGTCATGTCTGCTATGACTACATCTTCATCATAATTTTATTATCATGACATTTTGTCATCCTTTTTCACTGCACATATTTCACGCCACTGTCATGATTTTATTACCTCCACGTTTTTACCCGTGTTAGCGCGAGGACTTTTAAGGCCCCTTTACAGCCATGCATCATATAATTGTTCATATTTCTAGTCTTTTGAAATGGCACTCATTGGCCATCAATTGGCCCTCGTGCCATTAAAAACCACTCATGATTAGGCATGCATGGATGCAGGCATAGATGTATGCAGCCATAGATGTAGACCAGTTCATCAGAATTTTCTATTGGCAATAAAAATGGCACCATCCCAACGTGCCTCGGTCATTGAAGACCTAAATAGAACAGTATGAAGACAAGGAGAAGGAGAACAAGCAGTTGGTAATGTTCGTATCAATAGCAGGAGAGACGCTTAAATAAGCTATACTTCGTATCTAATGAATACCTTTTTCAGGAATCATAGGAATTGAAAATGGACATGGACAGACTTTAAGTGGAAGCAACAAACAAAACAGATTTAACTATGTGTGTAGACTGTGCCCAGGCATTGTGCTGAACAAAAGAGTAATTGGTATGATAAAGCATAGTGATCACAGTTTAGTGAGGATTAAGAAAACATGCAAGAAAAAGTTTACTATGAAACAGGTTAACACAGATACAGTGAGAGTAAAACCAGGCGAATTTAGGATTGCTCTCATGGACACTAACAGTGCTTTCAAATAAAAAAGAGGTATAGAGAAAGTGAGGAAAGCATTATTTAAACCAATTTTGGAAGCAGAAATTAAGATGGAAGGTATAACACAGATACAGTGAGAGTAAAACCAGGCGAATTTAGGATTGCTCTCATGGACACTAACAGTGCTTTCAAATAAGAAAGAGGTATAGAGAAAGTGAGGAAAGCATTATTTAAACCAATTTTGGAAGCAGAAATTAAGATGGAAGGTAAAACACAAAACAACAAGTGAGCTATCTCTCTTTAAAGCACTCTATAAAAGAAAGAACAAAAGACGAAGTCATATATTACATCATTAGGCTGAACATAAGTTTTCGAACTATCAAAGCATGTCAAGAACAAGAAACTCTGTGTTGTACAGATTCATTTTAAAACTTGAAGAAAGATGGTCATTCATTCTTGATTGAAATCAAAGTCGATTGGAACAATGCAGTTCCACAGGTAGCTATTGATGAGGTTAATAAGGCTGCATGCAACATATAACCTGAAGAAAAGTTACAGGAGATGCGACCTTATAACAGTTGATTTGATTAAATATTGAGGGGATTCATAATAAAAACTTATTGTGACTCTGCACGCCATGTAGCCAGGTGTAGCAGTGAGCTAGAAAAACAAGATTACAGTAATACACAACAAAGGGGAAAGTTCTTTTTCATCGTGTTCCAAATATTTGCAAAGTTAATGTCAAACAAAATAAAAAACACTCAAGAGGCGAAGCTGGCTTTTGAAAAGGGTTCTCTTCAAGGGATCAATCATATCACTTAGGAATTCAAAAATCTGCTGCTTGCATATACTACAAAATTTAAAGGCGTTCGACTCAACAGAGATACCAGCAGGCGTGAAGAAATACATGAAGCATATATGAATAGCCTTAGCCAATATCTACAATAAAGCAACTCCACAGTTACCCTGCTTCTCCACAATAAAAGCAAAAGAATTAAATTTTGGAACTGTGCCATATTAGAAGCTACAATCTCACTTTTATATTTAATTCGTTACTCACAGTGGGCTTGCATAAAGTATTCAAACAGGTGTATTTGCAAAAAATAGGGATGATTAGGAATAAAGAATATGAAATTTTTGAGCAGTGGCCGTAGGAAGCAGGCACCTTCTAAGAATCTGTTTCTTTCCACTATAGACTGGTGATGTGCAGGTATTCCAGTCGAGTAGCATTCCCTGTGCGCGACTGGGTCATGTCTACGCGAGCCACCCCTGGCACCTCCACTTGTGCCTGACTGCGTCTGCACTACGTGGCTACTGGAAGATCGACATCGACTTGCTTTCATCGTCTTGTATGACCTTTAGCGTCCTGTCAATTGTACTTGGAACTTTCCAACACTTGGTCCCTCCTGTGCCTGTGCGTGCCTCATTGGAAGTTATATAGCGAAGTCAGTCCCGGTCCACTTTTCGAGCAGCAGTCGTAGCAAGTGGACGACTTCCAAGAATCTGTTTCTTTCCGCTACAGGTTGGTTTTCGTACCGGTATTTTCGTTAATGTTGCGTACTCACCTTCGGGTGCTGCTCATAACTGTTGCCTTTTGGTTTTTCTTGCACAACATGCCCACTAACACCGAGCTTGCTAAGAAAATCGAGCACCTTGAGTCACTGCTTCATGCTAAACTTGACGGTCTTCTTGATTATCTTGTGCCTAAAATATGAAAGAAGTTAGAAGATCAGGGACTTGGCAATTTTTCTGCCTTTGCTGAGAGTGTACGTTACATCAGTGAGCAATATGATTCAGTGCACGCATCAGTAGATGGCCTGGTGCAGTCAAACAAAACACTGAGGGTGGAAAATGACGAGTTATGTAGGAAGATTGCAGATATAGAGCAATACAGTAGGCTCAACAATTTGAAATCAAAAGTGTCCCATGTACACAAGCTATGGACTCCACAGTTCTTTTGAAAACCATTGGACAAATGATTGAATGCCCCATTTCATCGACAGATATTGATAAAGTACATTGGGTGGCCAGCAGAACAGCTGACAAGTGCATTATTGTGCACTTTTCTTCACGTAAAAAGAAAAATAAATTTCTTAGGAAAGCGCATAAGGCACGACTGCATACTTCCCAGATAAGACTACCTGGAAGTAATGATAGTCCAGTGTTTGTCAATGAACATCTTATAATTGCCAATAAGAAGCTATTAAGTAAGGCGCTTGGCCTAAAAAAGGACAAGAAATGGCAGTTCCTCTGGACAGAGAATTGTGATATCAAGGCTTGCAAGTCTGAGGACAGCAGGGTCTTTTGGATTAATGCGAAGTCTGATCTCAGCATATTCACTTGACGTTGACAACTTCGCTTCATTTTTTTCCATTTTATAGCTATCAACTTGCATCATGTTGTTGTTTGCTTTTGAGGAAACTAAATCCCTGCTTGCTAATTCTACTTGTTTTTTGCTGCACATCAATGCACGTAGCTTGCCAAAAAGCTGTGACAACATTATTGCTTTTACTAACTCAAATAGTCATACCTTTTCAGTTTTGATGTGTTACTCAAACATGGCTAGAATCTTGCGATAGTAATCTGTACGGATTTCAATCGTATAACTCTGAATATTGTCACCGCTATTCGGGTTGCTACGGCGGCTTGGCTATCTTTATATCGTCTGAGATTAAATACAAATGCACGTCTGATCTATCTTTAAATTTTCTGAACTGTGAATCATATGAATCAAGGCTAACTTTCCCACTTCCGGTAGTCTGAATAGAGAGATTATTGCGTGCATTTACCGATCCCCATATTCATCTATTCCGCATTTACTACACAATCTAACTGCTTCATTCAATATTGTCACTGCTGAAAATAAGCAAGTTGTTCTGGTACGTGACATCAATATTAACCTAAATGATACTGATACAGATAATAACAGTACCATAGCATATAGTGATTGCTTTTTTGGCTTTGGACTTGAATCCTTAATCTCATACTCTATTCTATTTTCACCCACTAGACTTATACTCTCATTGACCATGTATTAAGTAGTATATCACCAACACCAACTGCAGGAGTGACTGATGTGCCAATCACTGATCATCTTCGCCTATTTATAACTCTCGTTGTAAATCTTTCTCGTCATAATGCATGCCACTTCACTTCAACCTTCAATGAGGCAAATTTCCTCAAGGATATTCAGGGCACCGAATGGACCTCCATTGGCAGCTTACAAAACCCCGAGGAAGCATTAGACAATTTCTGCTTTCTGTGTCCTTAACCTGTGTATGCAAATGCTAAAAAACTCAAATGCCAGAAAATATTTAAGTTCCACCGCAGTCCCTGCTGAACTCGAGGCTTGTTAACGAGTATGTGAAAAAAAGATAACCTTTACAGAAAAACCAAAAAACAGTCATTGATGATTAATCTGAGACATAGGTGTAAAATTATAGTAACATGATGAATAACCTTTTCAAACAATCAAAACAGCTTTAAAATAAATAAGAACTTTATAAGGCAAAAAATGACCCAAAGAAAAAATGAAAAATTTTCAACGACTTTTGGAACAGCCTTCAGGTTAGTAATATAACTGATAAAATTAGGTATGATCAGCAAATCTGTACTGAGTCATCTGACATAGCTGAGTCTTTTAGTACTTACTTCTACGAAATCTATAAGGACAGGCCCACAGCATCTTCGTACCCCTTACCCGCTGTACCCATTCATTTTTTCTGTAACTACTGTTGAAGTCTATTCAACAATCCTGACTCAAACAAACTGTAGTGCTGCACAGCATCTTCATACCCCCTTACCCGCTGTACCCATTCATTTTTTAATTTTTCTGTAACTTCTGATGAAGTCTATTAAACAATCCTGAGTCAAAAAAACTGTGGTGCTGCACAGCATCTTCATACCCCCTTACCCGCTATGCGCATTCATTTTTTTCATTTTTCTGTAACTACTGATGAAGTATATTCAACAATCCTGAGTCAAAGAAACTGTAGTGTTGAGCTAAAAAACATATCGGCGTTTCATTTAAAGCTTGCTGATTCAGATATTTCGGAAGTACTAAGTGATATAATTAATGTCATTTTTGAACTTGGCACATTTCCGAGCTCACTAAAAAATGCTAAGGTAACCACAGTACACAAAAAAGGCAAAACAACAGATGTCTGTAATTATCAACCTATTTCTATTTTGTCCTCCAGCAGCAAGCTTATTGAAAAACTATTTTTGAAACGTATTAAGAAATAACTCATCAAATTTCAATTGCTAAAGCCTCCTCAATTCGGTTTACGTGCTGGTTCTATGACTTTAGCATTACTATCATTAAACGATTTCTTGAATCTTTCATCCAGAATGATAAGTTTGCAGTTTTTCTTGATTTCAAGAAAGCCTTTGACACCATTAGTCATAATATTTTTTAGTAAGTTAGAATCATTAGGTATCACTGGTTCATCCTTAACATTCATAAAAAATTACCTACTAGATCATAAACAATCAGTGTGCATAGGGAGTATTATATCTAGCGTTAAAATAATAAATCAAGGGGCTTCACAGGGTTCTATTCTGGGGCCCTTACTGTTTTGTATGTATAATAATGATTTGCCTAACTGCCCTAATCATTTTAACATTATTCTTTATGCTCACAATACAACTATTTCCATGTCACATAAATCATTGACTACCTTGATCAATAAACTCAACGATGTGGTTAAATAGTGTCGTATGAACAACTTAACTTTAAATCCTGTTAAAACTCGGTCCATGATTTTTAAAACCTCTCAAAAAATGCTTCCTTTTACACCACAGGTGTCTATTGACATTCACTTCATTCCTGCATCTGATTGCGAGTGTTTTCTGGGCATAAAATTAGACCCTTACTTGAAGTTCAATAATCAAATTATTTATGTTCAATAAAAGAACAGCATTTGGCATAAAATCACTCAATAAATCTCATTCATTTTTTTCACTTGAGCTTTATTGTCTTGATACTTTCCATTCATACATAGACACCTCACCTATGGCATTACTTCACGGGGTAATACCTATAACACTCATCTTTCATCCATCAGCACATTCAAAATTATGCCATTTGCATTATTACCAGCAGTTCATTTTATTCCAATGCTGCCCCACTCTTTCAGGCTAACCACATTCTGTGTCTGGCTTGTTTCATTTTCACTTATTCATAATGTTATTCAAACAGCTAAACAAACAGCTTGTTCTTGATTTAATCGATCCTCGATTACTCACCAACACTAACAGCACTAAGTTCACCCATAATCCCAACTTTCTTTTACCTAAATGTAACACCAGCTATGGCAAAATCACTCCCTCCTTCGCGGTGATCAAGTTTTGGAATTATTTACCCTACTCACTAAAAACATTGTCATCCTTACATGTATTCAAACATGAACTGAATAATTTAATCTTGTATAACTAGCCTGAGAACAAAAATACTTTATAATGTAAAAGTGTAACTATTTAGAAATTTTAGGCAGGGTTTTCCTCTATGGTTTGCTTAATCCACTTGCATACCTGTTTATTATTTACTTGCACCACTTTGACCGTGTTTTTGTTCTTTCACTTATTTGTTGTAGTTTTTTTGGTGCTTCCACTGTTCACTTCCACTTACGTTGTGTAATATTAGATGCCGTTATAATTAAACCTTTTATCGTTATTATTAATCGAGGGTCCTGCTGCAGTCGCCCGACTTTGGAACCCTCGTCTGCATACTTTTAACTGTGAACTTAGTATTTTGAATCAATAAAAACTGAACACTAAACTGAAATGAACAAACAACAGGACAAATTAATAATTATAACACAAATAAAAAATAGAACTGTCTGTACAAAAATCCTAAAATATGGGCCAAATAAGATATTCCTTCACTAATTGCTTTTGCTGCAACTGCCAACATCAGTATGAACAACAATCGTGGCAGCAGTTCAAAAAGTTTAATTAAATTAAATTTCAAATTGCTGATTACAGACAGCTGAGTAAAAAGAGCAAATATATATATATATATATATATATATATATATATATATATATATATATATATATATATATATATATATATATATATATATATATATATATATATATATATATAGGTATGCCCTGACGAAGGCCGGTCCCCGGCCGTAACGTTGGCAATAAAGCATCATTTTTTGTTTGCTCGTTCGCTTCATCTGGTGACTTAAAACTCACTCGACCCGAATCCAGGAGGACATTAGAATATATATATATATTGCCGCGTGCATAGCTGCATTTAGCGGCGAGATAGCGACGACAACGAAGAACGCGGATTCGCTCGAGAGGCGCAGCGCAGCAGAGTGAAGAAGACGACAATCTTAGCGGCTTTCTCTGAGAGCGTCTCTACAAGCCCTACTGTCCGTGTTTTTAAATAAACCCCCTGTCATTTATAACCCGCGACACTGGTGGAGGTGCTGGGTACTACCACCTCATGATCAGCACCCCTGTGGGAAGCCCCGAGTCCAGCCCTACGAGACAGCCACGCGTGGAGACGCCTGTGCACCGCTCAAGCCGTCGCCTTCAAGGTCTTGAACCAGAATTTGGCCTTTTAAAGGGAGCAACACTTCCGACAACCACCCCTACTCAAGAAATGGCAAGGAGTCCTGCACAGGTGACGGTCCAGAATATGCGCATTCCGGAACCATTTCATGGCCGGCCGAACGAAGATGCACAAGACTGGCTTGAGCAGTTCGAACGGGTAGCTAAATCGAACTACTGGAGTCTCGATGGAAAGCTCTTCCACGTATACTTCGCCCGTGAAGACGGCGCGAAGACATGGTTTATAAACCGGGAGGCAACATTGACGACATGGGAGGAGTTTTGTCGTCGGTTTCTTGACACCTTCGGTAACGCGGACCGACGCGAAAACGCACAACGCCTTCTTGAAGGACGCACCCAACAGCTGCATGAAAGCGTCGCCATGTTTGCTGAGGATATGGTGCGCCTGTGCCACCGCGCGGACCCCAACATGCCCGAGGCTCGAAAGCTAACCCATCTCAAGAGGGGCGTCAAAGAGCAGCTATTTGTTGGTCTTGTGCGCAATCCGCCGACAACAGTGGACGAGTTCACCAGGGAGGCCACCGCAATAGAGCGCGCGCTACAGCAACGGTACCGACAGTCTGATCGCCCGGCCACCGGCGCAGCTGCAGGCGCCGCCGCACTTACCGCAAACGACGAGTTTGCTCTACGCCACCTGATTAGACAGATCGTGCGTGAGGAGATCGCGAAGGAGAACGCAAAATACACATTGCAGTCACAGGCGCCCCCGCAGCAGGAGTCCACCGTAGCCTCCGTCGCTGAAATAGTTCGCCATGAACTTCGACAAGCGTTTGCCTCTCCTCAGCAATATTCCGCTCCACCGCACCGTCCAAACTCGTATACCTATGCAGATGCTGTGCGTCGTCCATTGGCTCCAGAAGTATCGTACCAGCCGAACGGATACAGCTATGCACGCGGCGACCCTATATGCGGAAGACCGACATATGGCGCACTGCGGATCGTCGACCACTCTGCTACAACTGTGGAGAGCCAGGGCACATTTGCCGTTTTTGCCCACATCGCCGAGCTGAATACCGCAGTAGTGCACCTACAGCTACGCGCCGACAGTTCGACGAAAGCCGTGCCCCCATCGACGACGACCAGGCTGGCCGGCGGGAAGGCTCTTCTACCTTCCGGACGCGGTCACCATCGCCGGCTCGCTTTGGTTCACCAAGCCGCCGTAGTTTTGCTGACGCCGTCAGAGGTCGGTCTCCCAGCCCACGGCGGGGAAACTGAAAGCAGCGACCTCTGGGGGGAAGGTTGCAAGCCGTCGAATTGCCGAAAAACCCCCACTGCTGCCGAAACACGTGAGAGACGACGATGAAGACTTTGCCGAAAAAACTGTGACTGCCGACCTTGCTGTGACGATTGACGGCGTTGAAGTGACGGCCTTAGTCGATACGGGTGCAGACTTCTCCATAATGAGTGAACGATTGGCAGATGAACTCAAGAAAGTCAGTATGGAATGGACGGGCCCTTATATCCGAAGTGCTGGAGGCCAGATAATGACTCCCACGGGAAAATGTACTGCAAGACTCACTATTGAGAATGTGGCTTTTGTAGCCACATTTCTGATCCTACCGGAGTGCTGCAAACCTATGATTCTGGGAATGGACTTCTTAAGAGAGTACGGTGCTGTGGTCAACATACGCGATGGTGTGATCACATTTGCCGCTGACAAGTCTGTGACCACTGATCCAGACCAAGAACCCAGGGTATTACGTGTGGTCGACGACGACGTCTGCGTGCCACCACTGTCATGTAGTCTTGTTTCCGTGTGTTGCGCCGTGCACTGTAATGAAGACGCCATAGTCGAACGCATCACTGACCTTCTTTTTCACCAAGGCATCGCCATCGCTCGCGGTATTGTCAGCTTAGTGGATGGGCGCGCAGACGTGCTTCTGACCAACTTCACGAATGAGCGCCGGCACATCGGTAAAGGCACGGCTGTGGCGTACCTCGAAGAGCTGGACTACTCTCACGACTGTCTTCTAATGCAAGGGGAAGCCACAGTTCAATCACCTCCACATACACCACCAGTTGATATCGGTCCGAGTCTAACACCGACTGAAAGATGCCGTCTTATGGAGCTGCTCGACCAGTTCAAGGACTGCTTCTCATCGACATCACGAGTGGGTCGAACGCCTCTGACTAAGCATCGTATAATTACGGAAGACACAGCAAGACCGATCCGACAGAACCCTTATCGCGTCGCTCAGAAAGAACGTGAGGTAATCCAGCAGCAAGGCAAGAAGATGCTAGAGGATGACGTTATCCAGCCATCAAAAGTCCTTGGGCATCTCCAGTGGTACTCGTGAAAAAGAAAGACGGCAGCTTGCGTTTCTGCATCGATTATCGTAAGCTGAACCATGTTACAAAAAAAGACGTTTATCCATTACCACGGATCGATGACTCTTTGGACAGGCTACGGCATGCACGCTACTTCTCGTCAATGGACCTTAAAAGTGGATACTGGCAAATAGAAGTAGATGAGCGCGACTGAGAAAAGACCGCCTTCGTGACGCCAGACGGGCTTTATGAATTCAAAGTCCTCCCTTTCGGTCTATGCTCAGCCCCAGCCACGTTTCAGAGACTAATGGATACCATTCTGTCTGGCCTGAAATGGAAAACATGCCTTGTGTACCTCGACGACGTGATCGTTTTTTCGGCCACGTTTGAAGAGCATCTAAAGCGGCTACTGTCAGTCCTTCAAGCCATACGGTCCGCTGGACTCACACTCAAACCAGAAAAATGCCACTTCGGCTTCGAAGAACTCCAGTTCCTGGGACACGTGATCAGTCGCGAAGGTGTGAAGCCTGACCCAGATAAAACAGCAGCCGTCGCAAAGTTCGCAAGGCCTGTTGATAAGAAAGCGGTCAGGCGTTTTCTGGGTCTCTGCGCCTACTACCGGCGATTTATAGCAGGCTTTGCACACATCGCCTCTCCACTCACCCGCCTTACAAGGGAAGTCATCGCATTTGTACGGGGTGAAGAGCAAGAAGCTTCATTCAACGAGCTGCGACAGCGTCTACAAACTCCACCTGTCCTCGCTCACTTCGACGAGAATGCGCCAACAGCCATCCACACAGACGCCAGCAATGTGGGCCTAGGTGCTGTTCTTGTCTAATGCCAAGATGGTGTGGAGAGAGTGGTTGCCTACGCTAGCAGAACGTTGACACGTGCCGAGTCCAACTACTCAACAACGGAGAAGGAGTGTCTGGCCGTCGTTTGGGCAGTTGCGAAGTTCCGCCCGTACTTATATGGCCGCGCCTTCCAAGTCGTAAGCGATCATCACTCTCTTTGTTGGTTGACCAACATGAAAGACCCATCTGGACGTTTAGCACGGTGGAGCTTACGGCTCCAAGAGTACGACATGGCCGTAGTGTACAAGTCCGGAAGGCAACACTTAGACGCCGACTGTTTGTCAAGGTCACCGATTGAATCACCGGCTATAGAGGATGATGATTTCCCAGGTTTTTTAGGAGTTGTTGATGCAGCAATCATTTCTCGGCAACAACAAGATGATCGGGAGCTCAACTCGCTTATAGAATTCTTGAACGGACGAGCCGCCAATGCACCCAGAGTGTTTTCGAAGAACTTATCGTCATTCTGTTTACGGGACGGAATTCTGTACAAAAAGAACTTTTCATCAACAGGTAGAAGCTATCTGCTGGTAGTTCCTGGAGCT
Source organism: Rhipicephalus annulatus (assembly GCA_013436015.1). Classification (NCBI taxonomy): domain Eukaryota; kingdom Metazoa; phylum Arthropoda; class Arachnida; order Ixodida; family Ixodidae; genus Rhipicephalus; species Rhipicephalus annulatus. The sequence goes on along the minus strand of WOVY01003469.1, from coordinate 504,386 downwards.
CTCCGCAGCGAAATTTTACAAGCCTGCCATGACGAAGCCACTGCGGGCCACCTCGGTTTCACAAGAACACTGACACGCATCAAAGAAAAATATTACTGGCCAAGAATCGCAGCAGAGGTTAAACATTACGTCCGAACATGCATTGACTGTCAGCGGCGCAAGGTACCACCTGTCAAACCCGCTGGGCTATTACATCCTGTGCCCGTGCCAGAAACCCCGTTTTCTCAAATCGGAATGGATCTGCTGGGCCCATTCCCAACATCGGACAGCGGCAACAAATGGGTTATAGTGGCGACGGACTACCTCACCCGATACGCGGAGACCAAGGCAATCGCGAGTGGCACTGCAGCTGAAGCGGCTCAGTTCTTCATTGAGAACATTGTTCTGAGACATGGTGCTCCAGCTGTCGTCATAACAGACAAAGGTACCGCGTTTACAGCCGAGCTTTTGCGCACTGTGCTTACGCTCAGTGGCACAGCGCATAGGAAGACGACAGCTTACCACCCACAAACTAATGGGCTTACAGAAAGACTTAACAAGACAATCGCTGACATGCTTTGCATGTACGTCGACGTAGAACACAAGAATTGGGACCGAATATTGCCGTACATCACATTCGCGTATAATACGGCGCGCAAGGAAACAACAAAAATGACGCCGTTCGCACTAATTCATGGCAGAGAAGTTACGACAATGCTTGACGCCATGCTGCCTTACGATTTCAATGATTCAGAGACAGACGCCGCAGACTTCACTGAGCGCGCCGAAGAAGCAAGGCAGCTTGCCCGCGTCAGAATAGTGAATCAGCAGCAACTTGACGCCCAACGGTACAACCTTCGCCATCGATTCGTCATTTATCAACCAGGAGATAGAGTCTGGGTTTGGTTTCCTGTACGACGACGAGGCCTCTCAGAGAAACTTCTACGCCGATACTTCGGACCTTACAAGGTTCTGCGTCGTCTTAGCGACGTGACGTACGAAGTCGTGCCCGACGCCTCCTCCTGTTCAAAACGTCGCCAGCATCTGCCTGAGACAGTGCACGTGGTCCGCATGAAACTTTACCACTCTCAGTGATGTAAACACTCGATGGCCGCATCTCTACCTGTTGAGCGTCGGGACGACGCTCACTCTGGCGGGAGGGTAATGCCGCGTGCATAGCTGCATTTAGCGGCGAGATAGCGACGACAACGAAGAACGCGGATTCGCTCGAGAGGCGCAGCGCAGCAGAGTGAAGAAGACGACAATCTTAGCGGCCTTCTCTGAGAGCGTCTCTACAAGCCCTACTGTCCGTGTTTTTAAATAAACCCCCTGTCATTTATAACCCGCGACAATATATATATATATATTTGTATATATATATATATATATATATATATATATATATATATATATATATATATATATTTATATTAATGTTTTTCTTAACATAACTTGCGAAACATAATATGAGCAATTTATGGTACTGCCTACTATGAAGCCGCCCAATTTGAACAGTGGTTAGCACAGTTTTTCAAGTTCCACAGTGAGTGGTAAAATAAGCAGATAGAATTTAGAAACCAAATGCATATTTGAAAATAGGTGAAAAACTTTATGAATCATTCACTCATTAGTTCCAATGAACATCACCATTAAAAAAGATGGGTACCCCCAAGGCAGTATCTTGAATTATGATTTCAGAAATAAAGAGTACAGGAAAGGGTGTGTGGTTTCAGCACTGGATTTTTTACCTAGTCATTTCGATATCCTAGTAGACTACCTCGACAATAAAGCTTGTGAATAAGTTTTGTTCCCAAAAGATATTTTTGGAAGGCTCACCCTAGTATTCAGGCACATATGTCATATAAATAATGTACATATATACCAGGGTTGCACTGATGAAAAATACAAAGTACGAATGGGAACAATGTGGCTTTTCAGAAGGAAGAAAACCCCCAAGTGCACACTATGCAGTCTCTGGTGACATGAGACTAGGTTCTGTTTAAGCAGGTTACCAGAAGGATTTTTTTATTTCATATACTACAGATCGGGAAGCAGTGTAGGTCATTGCAGAATGCTAGATCAATCCAAATGTAAGCCCCAAAAAGGGCAAAAGATCTGCCAACCAGATTTTATTATTACTTGAATAACCAATACTCTTTTGAGTCTGTTAGTGTGCTGTGGATAAGCTATGAATTGTGTTGGATTTTTTCAAAGAGAGGACTATTGAACGCTCTATAAAGTATGCACCACCTTTATAGGAGCAAATGCTGATGCTGTTTCACAAAAGCATTCTGTACTTGAGAAAGCCAAAAAAAGAAGAGCCGGCTCATAAAGTCAAATGGCCTGCTCTGTCTTTCGATAGAAAAATGCCTCTTCTGGCAGCGGTTATAATTCTTATGGAGACGTTTTCATACCTGAAGAATGTACATAAGATGCAACATTATTAAGGATGAAGGCCCGTAACATCCAGCATTACATTCAGTAGTAATTCAAAAGTAAATTAATATACTAAATTTGATAAACCTAGTTCATGAATCAATTTGTGGTGAAGTTTCATTTAGATGGATGCAGTAGAGTCACCTTAGTTTTGTTTCTATAGCCCAAGTGGCTCCACAATCTTAGTGCACGCTGTGTAATTCATGGCAGTAATATAAATCACTTGCATCATTCAGTTGACAAACTCTTAACATGATTGTGCTCACAAGATGTTTATAAGAAAAACTGCCCATTATAAAAGTGGCAGAAGCATCCCATAGTGGAATGAAATGTGAATCGCTCGATTAGAACTGTAGGAAAGTTTGAGCATACCTAGGAGAGTTTGTAACAAAACATAACCCATCCAATTTCTGGAGATGAAATTTTTACTTCTCAGAATTAATACTCACTTTCACTACATATCTAGAAGATTTTGCTTACATTCAAGTGATGTGGAAAATTGACATTGAACTTACACAGACAAAACATTTTTTTTTCTGAAAAAAATACTTTGGTAACATACTTCTTTTGGCATATGAAGTGCCAATATAGAAGAAAAGAAGTGCCAAGTGTTAAGCTGGGGTTAGTATGCAATGCTTGCATAAAAAAAGCACCTTCATAAAAAAGTTGTTCGTATCTGAGTTAATACTTGAACATTATTTTAAATTTGATTGACCTAATATGATGTGTTTATTGCTGCTCACCCTCCTTGCCCCAGATTTTTGACAATGAAGTGCTCTAAAACCAGAATCCATGTACTCGCATGCTTAAATAGGCTATTTTAAATTGGGTATGGAAATCGTTACATTTGCCATAACCATGTATGGCCCAAACGCAGACCTGTTGAGTGCGAATGCTATGTTTCGAAAATCTCGTGCATACGCAGAAGGCAAACTATAAACCAAAATCCTGACTCTAATATGGCTCCACAGTTACTGTGAATGATATGTCATAAACAGTATATAATAAATAGGAGTTTGCGGAGATCGGTATCGCAGGAAGTCTTATTTGAAGGAAATATTGATAAATCAGTCAGAATATAATAAAACTTCCTTTTTTTTCTCGTTTGAGGGGGCAGGGGGGGACAGCCCCATACAATGACACAATGTGTGGGGGTGGGCACTGCGACCAACCTTTGCCCCCCCCCCCCCCATTGAAACCCTGCGTGCACCTATGGTTTAAACACAAGCTTCTGATAGTCTCAGCACAGGTACGTAATGCAGGACAAACCCACATATATGAAATGAATTTCAATTCGGTTTTTGAAAAAAATTGCGATGCTGTATTTTTGTGCTTCATGTTGTTAACAATCAGTCCCCGCATTGCAGTCTGGTAGCCTCCGATCCTATGTAACCATCATCATCAGCTAATAGATAGAGGATAGAACTACCGTTAGAATGTTGACGCTGGAATCTAAACTAAACAAAACAATAAAATGTTTTCTCAAGTCAGGAAGCGGTACTTTCCGGGTATTCACTGTCGCTTTCCGCTGCAGTTTAGTGCAATAAAGTGAGCATTTGCAGCGTTTGAAATGTTTTGATTTTAAAGTTCAGTTATACATATACGCGGGCGGTACTCATTTAAAAAAAAAAGGTGAATCTCTTGAAAGTTTCCTCCGAGAGAAACGCTATCGCATTGTTATTATAATTGACTAGTAAAATGCATAAGTGTCTTGCATTTGTCGATATTAAAATGAACTTAAGTCACATCCTTTTGCCAGTTCTTTTTTTTTTCATTCACCGGAGTACGATAACAGCAGATATGCGGTAAATGTTACTCATCTTGGGGTGGTAAAAAACCTACAGGCCGGATGGGAGTCCTAGAACTGAGTCAAGGCACAGCGGTGGCGGTTTTCTAAATGAGAATTCATTGGCGTCTTGCTAGGTGTAGACGCCGGAGATGCGCAATTAGTGAAGGTCTTTGGAAAACACGTGTTGCAAGTGATAAACGTTTACGGAAGAAGTGTGGCAGCTTGGGCTAGTTGGTATGGCATGACGATAGTTATAGCGCGAGAACAAAACGACGACACAGAGACAAGAAGGCGTGTCTTCGTGTACTTCTTGTCTCTCTGTCGCCGTTTTGTTCTCGCGCTATAACTATCGTTTACGGAAGGCCGCGACTCGCAAACGACTTTCACCGTGCTTCGCAAAGTGTACATACCGGACAGATGACTTGCAGAACTAGCGCAAACAGAACTTGACAAGCATGGTGTTCGCAAGAAACCGTACGAAGTGATATTTCCGTTTGGGAAGTTTCAGACTAGCGCCTTTTGGAACAGGCGCGTCGCGTGTACTGCGTATTTGTGCCACGTGTGCCGCGAGGATCAGTTTATAACAATATGACAACAAACACACCAGCGTGCACTGAAAAACTTGAAAAAAAATTCTGTCGTCGTTGTACGCAACTTTAAACGATAACATCAAATCTGAATATTTATTCAGTTTGTTCAAAAGTTAAAAACGATGTTTGTAGTGACTCATTAAAAAGAGGCAACATTGAAAACAGCAAAAAATTTTGTTTGATAATAAATGCAAAATATACATATAAGTTGTTTTCAGTGTACAAGTATTTTAGTTGTAACAATTAAGTTCAATTTTCAGTTGTTTGTATTTTGTGAACATAAAAGTCTGGCAACTATAAAACATCGAAGTTTGTCCACATTGTTATTAACGCATTCAGTGATAATATTGTATGGGCGTCATTGCTTAGCAAAAATGATGTCCTAAACCTGCAAATTTTGTGTCACTAGTATGTTTTTTGACATAAAGTGACGACAAAAATATTGCATAACATCATTTGACCATGTAATGGTGGTTTCGTTTCTGTGGTTTAAAAGGCGTTGTGGTGAAACTTGGCAAGAGTATGATCGCGTTTCTAGGACTTTGACGGCGTCTGACGAACCTGCAATAAATTTTCCCGACGCTGCAAGACGTATGATTCCTTCTCACGAAACTAGAAGGTTGATCAAACTGCAGCGAAAAGTTTTATCCCTAGTTAGCCCAGTGGTATTTTCAAGCAGACGACAGACATCACTGCTTGTTTGCGACAATGATGGCAGTGGGGCGATTTCTGCATTTGGTACCTGCATGTGCCACGCGTGTTTTTGTAGCGATTGCCTCCCGCTTACATTCAAAGTCAGGTGGATGCATTGTTTATGCACAGACGCTCGTACATTTGGGAAGTCATTGAAGAGTGCTGGGGTTTTCGGTTTCGCATTCAGCAGTGAAAGCGAAACCAGTCGGTATTTCACAAGTGGCGGGATTTTGAATTCCCAAAGCGCTAATGCGCTGTTCGCAGGAGGGACTTTGATCCTCCTGTGTAAACCGACCGCGTGCCTTCTCTGAAAAAATAAACAAGCAAGTAAGTAAATAAATATTTATCTTCAACTACTGCCGTAAATAGTGCCGCAGTTGGCGAGCAAATGTGTCGCAGAATCCTTACTGTGAGTTTTTTCGGACACGTTTCTTGAAGCATCGTGTAGATATAAAAGCTTTGAGAACAATAGGAAGCCGGATAACTCGTCTTTCCACACTGGCGACAGCTGACAGCACACCGAACAGGCAGCAAGGGGGATGCCGGGAGATGCAAGGGAGCTTTTATACTAACTCTTTTCATGGAATATATCTGCAAGTCGTATAGTTTACACGACAGGTGGTTGGGCCCGAGGCACATTATTCTGGGGAAAATGGGACGTGAATTGGCACCATCTTTGTTCGTGGGTTGTGAGTGGTAAATGTCATTACAGAATTTACAGAAGAGGATAACTGTATGGCACCAACAAACCTTCCTGGCAAGCATTTTGTTCACGGCGGGCTTAATGGACTTATTCAAGAAAAGAGAAGCGCATGGTGATTTTTTTTGTACGCCTGAACGCTCCACCCAACCCTAATAAATTAGCTCGTGGGCGACGCCCGTGTTCTTCGCTCATTCGGTCACACGGTGGGTAAGACGTTTTGTATATGCGTGTGATCGGCCAGAATCGGAAAGGGGGTACGATCTGCACCATATTAGGTCTATAATCTCTACTTGTTCACTTTTTTTTGTCATAATAAAAGCGCCATACTCTGCATTTTCCTGTGGTCTACGATGTGCATTTCGTTTCTTCTTTCGACTGTTCAACAGTTGATGCTTTGCCTCACCTGCATACCTGCGCACCTAAGTCATCTTGCAAGCAATCCTAAAATTAATACAGCTGGGCAGTTGAGGGCAAGATATGGTACGGGATTTCCTGGTGATGGACGCTGAAAGCGGGCGGCAACAACCAGCACGTGCGAATGTCACAGGGCAGGTCACAACAGCTCACGCTCGGCTCTTCTGGCTAAGGGGGTGGCTCAGTTCGGCACATTGTTGTTTTCCTCCTTACACCATGAACAATAGAAGATCAGCGCTGTTTCATAACTTAACAGTGTTAGAACAATACCCTAAAACATTTCAAGAAGGGGGTTGTAAATGCTTAGGAAATTTCTCTGGACAGTTAGAGATTCTATTCCTGATCACGCATATCCATGTTCTGGAAGACACATCATGGCGTATAGTTTGACGAAAGGTCTGGGAGAACTCAAGTGTCTAGATATTCTTTAACAATCAATCAGTCAATCAGTCAATAATTTATTTAACGTGCCCTTGAACAACAGTGAGGTATTTGTGAAGGCACATGCGAAAGTAAAACAATACAAACAACAATACAATACAGACAATATACGGAAAAATCAAATAAACAGTCGAAACACCCATAAAAAATCAGCGCAAAATGGGAACAATAAAAATGCAAGACGAGAATCATGGAAAGAAATTAATAAATAAAGGGCGATATACACAACTATGTAGAAACCTTAATGAAAGACGGAAAAGTGATGAATTGTACGCTGTGAAAAACTCTTTTGAGACAGTGCAGAGCTGAGAAAAAAACAATGACAATGAACTGTGAAAAACAATAAGGTCATGAAAGTTAACTTTATAGAGACTTTGTATTTCGTGAACAGTACAGTGTTGAAAAAAATTGGCCAGTACATGAAATGGTCGATTCTCTCTGGTTTAATTACGCAGAATTCGAAAATTTACACAATTTTACACGCCCATTATAAAGGCCCATCCATGAGCAGGCCGAAAGTGCCGTGAGGCAAACCTGGAGTCATCACAGTGGCGTTTCTATCCCTACCCCTTTGTCGCCCACGGTGAAGTTGGTTCCTTCATTCTGGGTTAACAGAAACTAGAAGCGCTTGGTAATCTCAGGCGCCTGAGCAATTCGCTGGGCGCCGTGTGGGCCCACGGCCGTGTCTGTGCGGTCAGGGTTGGTCGGGTCGTACGATTCGACTGAGCGTCGTCAAAGCAAATGCTATATGCTGAAGTAAATTAAGCGCAACGGCTGGCATGCCTCCCCAAGCTTACCACACGAATTAAATAAAAGTAAACTAAAAACTGCCGCTCAACTACTTTCTACCACGGTCTTAAAACTCTGTACATTGCGAAAAATTATTTTAAGGCTGGCAGATCTGATACAAAAACAATGGCAGTGGACTGTGAATAACATCAAGATCATGTAATTTAACATTATAGAGACCTTGTGTTCTTGAACAGTAGAGTGTTGGAAGAAGTTGGCAGGTACATAAAATGGTTGATTCTTTCTGGGTAGATTTCGCAGAATTTGAAAAGTTACACAACTGAGAAGTAAAGGGCAGGATATCATTCCGTGAACTGGTTTATAAAAAAATAATAGGTCAGCGCGATTTCGTCAGCAGTGAAGTGATGGCAACGAAATGCCAATTATAATAATCTGCCAGTGCTGGAACGAGATCCAGAGTCATTTCTAGAGAAACATTTTTTCTAAATGCTTATGAATTCTTTATGGACTCGCTTGATTGCATAACTGCCATATTTAGCAAGGCCATTCGTGTACAATTTGTAGAAGGCTGTAGAAGAACTCAATTCTTGAGAGATTCTACAAACAGCTTAGAGAACGAAAGACATGGCAGCATGTTTAGTGTGAGAAGAAAAATTTAGCATGCTATCAAAAACATCACCGAGATCACTGTATTCATATACCTTACATAAGGACGTGGTATTGACAGAGTATGGAAATGACACGGTGAATGTTTTGCAAGGTATACTCATGAATTTGGTCTTTGAGGTAATCAGGCAAGGTTACAATTGTTATCTCACCATTCGGAGAAAGAACACAAATCTGACTGAAGCAAGCCACAGTCGGTCACTAAATGAATTTCCTTAGATATCTTGATGTCGTATGCGTACAAGTGAAAAGAAGAATAACGAATTACATAAGATACATCATGAATGCAAATTAAATAAAAAAGTAGACCTATTACCGACCCTTGATCGGCTCCACTTGTTACTTTGTACAAGGAAGACGTTTGGACATTTACAGACGAGTCAACATAAAATTTTGCAAGTTTAACCAAAACCAGTGACTGGCTGAGTACGCCAAAAGACTCAGTTCACAGTATACTTTGTAAACCTGTCCTCTCAGAAAAATACATGAAGATATTTGCGTCATTAAACTAGCAAGGTTTTTGGTAGTTAAGCGGTGAGGGAAAAACATGTGTTGATTAGGCATTAACGAATTATTTACGCTAATATACAGTATGTTGTGAAGAGCCAGCTCAAAGATCTTCGGTGTGGCACACAGTCGAGAAATCGGGCGATAATTAGAAACATCAGTTTTGCAGCCTGACCTAAATATTTGAAAAGCACGCGCAGTTATCCACATGCTGGGAAATGTGGAAGAGTTCAGACAGTTGTTATATATTGTAGTCAGTGATACGGCAAATATATACTACCATAAACTTTTAGTATGGTGGAAGGGATGCCATCTGGGCAACACAATAAGGATGGTTTTAGGCGCTTAATAGATGAGCAGATGAGCTTTTTATCCAGCGATAAACAACTAGATGTGCTGACTGCCTTGGCCTGTTGTACTATCTGAGTCCGAAAGTCTGATGTCCTATAAATGGATGAAAAATGCTTGACAGAACAGTCAGCGATGGCATGCTTTTCGACACCGTCTGGGTCCAGTAGTGTGAAGGACTCCCCGTTTTGCTAGACTGTTTGCGTACATACTTCCAAAACACAGCTGGCCTGTCGGAAACATTTTTTTTCTGATAAAAAAAACGTGCGAAAAGTTTTATTACTTCCTACGTTGGAGGGCCTGCCTTCGTCAGGGTATTCCCTGCATCCTGCCAAAACGTAGGAAGTAATAAAAATTTGCGCACGTTCGTCCGTCGTTTCTCAACGCATACAAAGCACTGACTGGATTCGAAGAAGGAATTCTCCACACACACACACACAAATATATATATATATATATATATATATATATATATATATATATATATATATATATATATATATATATATATATATATATATATATATATATATATATATATAAAGCACTGACGGGATTCGAAGAAGGAATTCTCCACACACACACACACAAACACACACACACACACATATATATATATATATATATATATATATATATATTGTGATATGCACTTCATCTTCACCTGTATGACCAAACCATTGTAATGATCATCATCGTATGTCACGCGGGCTGGGCTTAAAATATGCCAGTTCTCTCGGCCAACAAAAAATTTGTTCTGACATAAATGCGGCCAGTACCCTGATGCCTCTTTGGATCGTGCATCTGGATTGAAGATATAACCTGGTTACTGCCGTACCAGACGTCGTCTCATAAGTTGTGGAGCATGCTTTGGTTCCCACGTCCTCCTGCTCTATCCATCACCCCTGGAGCTCCGGTCTGGCGGACGGTTGTGCCCTCAAGCAACAGCGATGGCAGAACCCAACGCATCCGCTGGTGCCACCACTCCTTCTCAGCCACTTAGGCTTCACTACACCATGAGTACCTCTCACCTAGACCCTCCGGCATTTTCCGGCCTTCGCGTTGAAGACATCGAAGAATGGCTGGACAGTTATCATCGAACCAGCGTTTGTAATTATTGGGACGAGGTGCACAAACTGCGCTACGTTCCTTTTTGCCTCAGTGGCGTCGCTAAAACCTGGTATATCCACGAGAGTGACTTCTCCAATTGGTCGACCTTCACGGGGCATCTCCGTCAGGTATTTGGCACGTCTGCAGGATGCTCTGCGGTAGCGAAACAGAAGCTCGCAAGCCGCATCCAGGGGCATAAGGGGTCATATATCCCGTTTCTGCCGCTGCCGTCAGAAGGGTCAACGACATCGTTATTCAGCTTACGCAAGAGACTTTGCCCAGAGACCCAATGAATACGATCCTGCACCGTATCTGTCCACCTCCCATCGGTCGCCCTCACCTTCACGCGTTCTCAAGCTGGGCCTCATCCTTCTCGCTCGTCTCGCCGCCATTCTCCGTCACCATTTCGGCGTACGTCATCACCCCAGCGTTACGCGCCGATCTCTCTGGACTCGAAAAACTAAAAGGTGCAGATTTCGGAAGGGAAACTGCTTGTTGTCGAAACGTTACAACTCCTCCGTCTCGTCCAGCTAATTTACTGCCTGTTTGTGTGAAGGTGTTTTTGTTGACGCCCTTATAGACACTGGAGCCGCCATTTTGGTAATTGATCGTGAATTGTGTTTTCGCCTGCGTAAAGTGCAAACTCTTTATGCCGGTCCCATGTTATGCGGCGCTAATGACAATCCGATTTGCCCGACCGGATTGTGTACTGCTCGTGTTCTCATTGATGGAATCCGTCATCGCATACAATTGGCTGTGCTGTCTTCGTGCGCTCATCAGATGGGACTTTTTGTCAGCTGCGTCTGCTGTAATTTCGTGTGGTCGACCCCTAATTCGTATTACGGACACTGAGCTTTCTTTTGCTACCGACCTTTCGTCGCCCAGCCTTGTCACAGTTGCGGATTTCCTCCTGCCTCCAGGACAAGAACGTGTCCTTACGATCAAGTTATGAGACATTTTATATGGTGACGCTGTGGTTGTTCTTTGCCAGCGCTGCATTTTCGAGGGATCACCATCGCATCTTGTTTAGTGCGGTTTTCACGTGGTTATGCAGGCATCACCGCCTGCAACACGACGCCGGAACCACTACTTCTGCCAGAGGGGACCACTGTTGCCAGCCTTACCGAAGAAGCAGTGGTTTGTGTCGTCACTGGTTCATCTGCTTCGTTATTCTCAAAGTGTATGCCAGCGGAAGATTCATCTTCCGCTCTCAAGGCCAATTTGTGTAAACATCTCAACCCAATGCAAACTTATGCCTTGCTAGTGTTAATAATGAAGCACAAAACTCTCTTTGACGTTTGTTCCAAAGGTCTGGGTCAAACAACGGTGGCCGCTCATCGTATCAACACCGACGGATCCCATGTCATTCGCCGCTGCCCTTACCATGTGTCGGCTTCTTATCGCAAGCTTATAGAAGAACAAGTCCACGACATGCTGGAGCGCAACGTCATCAGGCCTTCGACAAGTGCATGGTCTTCTCCTGCCGTACTAGTAAAAAAAAGATTGGCTCGGTACGGTTTTGCATTGATTACAGATCGCTCAACAAAATTACTCGTAAGGACGTCAACCCAATGCCCCGCATTGACGGCGCTCTTGATACTTAACAAGGTGCCGAGTACTTTTCAAGTCTTGAGTTGCGTTCTTGTTATTGGCAGATACCGATGCACGAGTCTCATAAAGAGAAGACTGCGTTTGCTACGCCAGATGGGCTCTTTGAATTCAATGTGATGCCTTTTGGCCTATGCAACGCCCCAGCCACATTCGAACGAATGATAGACGCGGTACCGCGGGGATTAAAATGAAAGACATGTCTTTGCTACCGGGACGACATTGTCATCTTTTCTTCCAGCTTCTCACAGCACCTGGAACAGCTAGACGAAGTCCTCACGTGTTTAGCTAAGGCTGGTCTCCAGCTCAACACTAAGAAGTGTCGGTTTGCCAGTCACAGCATGAAGGTATTAGGTCACGTCGTCAGTAAACATGGCGCTGTGCCCAATCCCGACAAGGTTGCCGCGGTACTGCACTTTCATACACCAACCACACCCAAAGACCTCCATAGCTTGCTTGGCTTGGCGTCGTATTTCCGCCGCTTTGTACATGATTTCGCTACTATTGCAGCTCCTCTAAACAAACGTCTGACCACGAGCGCAGCCTTTGTCTGGTCTGATGACTGCAAAGCCGCTTTTCACACCCTCAAGCAATGCCTCACATCACGGCCAGTGCTTCGCCATTTCGACCCTGCAACACCTACTGTGCTAAACACTGACGCAAGTGGACTTGGCATCGGTGCTGTCCTTCTTCAGTGGAACCATGCTTCCGAAGAACAAGTCGAGGCCTACGCGAGCCGTACTCTTTCACCTGCTGAGCGAAATTACTGCATCACTGATCAAGAATGTCTCGCCATCATGTGGTCCGTACAAAAGTTTCGTTTTTATTTATACGGCCGGCATTTGACAATAGTGACTGACCATCATATTGGTTATCGTCTCTTAAAAATTTGTCAGGCCGCCTTGGCCATTGGGTACTACGATTGCAAGAGTACGACTGGACTGTCACATATAGGTCGGGTCAACAGCATCAAAATGCCAACGCTTTGTCATGTTGTCCACTCCCGCAAAGCGCCGAAATGCCACCTTCCATCTGTTCATCACCACCCACCAAAGTGACCCGGCAGACAGCTGCTGGTTCGAAAGAGTTTGTTGCCTCGGCGGACCTTCTTTCGTCTACAGATCTCGCCTCGCTCCAACATGCCGATACCTACTGCCGCACAATCATCGATCGGCTCACTGGCTTATCGCGTGCTCCAAACAGCCGCCTTAGACGACAACTTTCCCGTTTCAAGCTTCGAGATGGAACATTATGTCGGCAAATTTACCATCCTCTCGGTAACCAATGGGTTCCCGTCATTCCTCGCTCACTTCGTCTGGAAGTTTTACAAGCTTTTCATGACGATGCGACAGGTGGCCACTATAAGGGTTCCACAAGACTTACGACCGCCTCAAGACTCGCTACTTTTGGCCTGGCCTCTCCACTTCTGTCGCCAAGTACGTCGCTTTGTGTGCGTCATTCCAGCACCAAAAACGTACCACGTCTATTCTCGCGAGACCATTGCAACCACTTCCGTGCCCGTCCACTCCCTTTGAATTTGTGGGCATATACTTATACAGACCTCTTCCGCTTACGCCAGCCGGTCACCGTTGGATTGTTACTGCCGTGGACCACCTTACTCGCTACGCGGAGACGGCAGCTCTTTCGTCTGGTGCTTCCTCTGAAGTCGCCGATTTTTTCCTTCACGCCAATATTTTACGACATGACGCACCGCGTGTGTTTCTTAGTGACCGTGGCAAGACATTCCTTTCACATGTCCTTGCTGAAGTCCTCCAGGCTTCTAACACCATCCACAAGACCACATCAGCATATCACTCAGAAACTAATGGTCTGACTGAGCGTTTTCACCCAACTTTGTCCGACATGATCTCTATGTACATTCAACCGGATCACAAAAACTGGGACACTATACTTCCTTTTGTCACGTTCGCATATCTGCCATACAGCGTACGACAAATTTCAGCCCTTTTTTTCCGTGTATGGCCGTGTACCGACTTATGTTCTGGACACCATTTGTTTGTCCACATCTTCCGTTTCCTCTTCATCTCTCCCGGAAGAGTTCGCCGCTCGCGTCGCCCGCTGCCGTGAAATCGCCCGCGCCAACACTGCTACCATTCAGGACAAGAGAAAAATCGACATTGATGCGAAGCGTCGAGTTGTTGTGTTCCGCCCAGGCGACGAAGTCTTTTTGTGGTCACCTTTTCGTGCACCAGGGCTCTGCGAAAAATTCCTTCACCGATATCTCGGTCCATACACCATCCCGGTACGAACATCTGAAGTCAACTATCACGTTGCTCCTGTCAACGCGGCTGCTGATTGCTGTCGCTGGCGTACCGAGATCGCCCACGTCTCTCGACTGAAACAATATATTCGGCGTCCCAACGCTTTCTAACTTGCTGCCCTCTTTCGCGAAGGGGGGGGGGATTAGTGTCAGCGCTGCTGACTATGTACTTCATCTTCATGACCAAACCATTGCACTGATCATCTTCGCATGTCACGCGGGCTGGGCCTTTGTGGCTCGTGCATCTGGATTGAAAATATAACCTGGTAACTGCAGTACCGGATGTGGTCTCGCACTATATATATATATATATATATATGCGTGTGTGTGTGTGTGTAATCTGTGTTCAGAGAGAACTTCATTGACGCACTAGCACTTTGATATGAATTCGCATGCACAGAGGTGACGCGACGCGTTTTGTTAAATACCACACGAAGTTCAATCACACTTCAAAAGGCCGAGGCCGAAGAATGGCGCCCTTAGGTCAATTTCTGCGTCGAATATGTGGCGCTCATCTTGCTATCACGTCTCTCTCTGATTATGCTTTGGCGGTAAACATCTACAGATACCACAATAGTTTAATAAATTTATCATGGCTGTTAGTCGTCGGCGTGGAGATGTACCAAGCGTCAACGAGGACACATATATAAACGTTAAACGGGACTATAGCTGCCAAACACCAAAACATACATTCGGTAAACCCTCATTTATTAATGTACAGCAAATATTCAATTACCTCAGTGAAGGTGCGTTTCACATTCGCGTTTTACTACCTCTATAGCTCCAACTTCCAAGTTACCATAAGCAAGGCTGATAAGGTTTATCAGAGACTAAAGTGGAAACAATTTTTGACGTTTCAGAGCAGAAAAACTTAAACATCAAAAAACAATTTGTCACACTCATCGGCTCGCAACAGCTTCGACAGAGCAGCGGTGATGATATACCCTTTACGAAGAAAATTATTTTCCTGTGTGTGTGTGTGTGTGTGTGTGTGTGTGTGTGTGTGTGTGTGTGTGTTTCAGTGAAGCGTAAAGCTGAATGGAGAATGGTCGGCGCGTCTTTGCCAGCTAGCGTCTCAACTGTGAAGGCAGCATGCAGTTCTAGACACCATACCATACTTTTTGTGCCTGTCGACTTTTCGACCAACCTGAAGAACATAAACAGACAAGTGATATCAGCGCGTCTCGAGGCTATCGTGCCTAATGAGATAAAGGATATTAGACTCAACCCACGGAAGAATATCTTTGCCATAGACGTTGAGCACCCGGCTGCACTACATACCTTGCGAACAGTCTCGGAGCTTGAAGGCATCAATCTCAGTGCCTAAACATTTCACAGGATAGTGACACGAAGACGGGTGTCATTTATAACCTTGACATATACATACCGAACGCAGACCTTCCAGTGCTGATAAAGCCAGCCACTGAGGCAACGGACATATTGCAAGTATGCCGGCTTGGCGAATCCCGTTGCATCATAGTGACCTTCAAAGGTGATTGCCTCCCATCACATGTAAAGGTTGGTCACTTTCGTCACGTTGTCCGACCTTACATCCCAAGGCCACTACAGTGCCACAACTGTCTAAAACTGGGTCTTGTTAGTGCCTGTGTGTAGCAACAAGCAAGCATGTCCACGTTGCGCCGGACCCCACAAAGAAGAGGCTTGCCAAGCAACTCTCCTAAAATGCAGCAACTGCAACGGGAACCATGAGACCTCATTCAAAAACTGCCCAGTACTAAAGAAGGAGAGGAGTAGGCTGAGACAAATGGTGAAAGACGGATCCTCACGAAAGGAAGCGGTGACGGTGGTTCAACGACGGCGTTCTCGTCGACGGCGGTGCTCGAAGAAAAGAAAAAGCAGTCCTGTGCCGAAAGTGCCTTCACTTACACCGCCCTCGCCACCACCGCCACGACCACAGTGACCTCCCCCGCCCCTGCCTCCAGGTGGTGTACGTCCAGAGGTGTCGGAAGACACTGTGGCGCAACAGAGAACATTTGGCTCTGACTGGCCCGCTTTATCGCGAATACACGTATCTATGGAACCTCAACATCGACAGTCAACAGCGGATATGCCCCCAGCAGGCAATCTATCCGCCCAAGAGGAACAAGTTTTCTCTGTATTGAGGTCGTACATGAGTGTTATTCGTACTCTATTGGCTAGCCTACAGATCCCTGCCACTAAATGCGCACTGCAAGTCTTGGACACACTAGAACGAATTCTCGCCGGACTTCAGTAAAAAGATGGCGCACCATAGACCACATCAGTCTTTTCGAAAAAAAGTCAAGCGTGCTTCCATAATTCAGTGGAACGCCAGAGGTCTACAGTCAAGAATGCCTGAGTTTCGACAGTTCGTTTTCGAGAATAAATTTCCCATAATCGTCATTTGTGAACCGCATTTTTCAAAAATACCTCGACTGTCGGGCTATTAATCGTTCGTTTCTTCATTGTGCATTGAGCGAAGTCAAGTTGCTGTGTACATCCGTAAAGAACTCACTTATGTTCGCCAAAGAGTAGTGTCTCACAATGGAAATCACTGCGTGTGTCTATGTGTTAAAAGGAAGAAATTGTTGTTTACGCTGATAGGCGTATATATAGCGCCGTCACATCGACTGGATCAACATATATTAACTGATATATTTGCAACGACTCCAGAACCTTGGATATTGATGGGTGACTTCAATGCCCATCATCGACGGCCAACATACATTCGGTAAACCCTCATTTATTAATGTACAGCAAATATTCAATTACCTCAGTGAAGGTGCGATTCACTTTCGCGTTTTACTACCTCTATAGCTCCAACTTCCAAGTTACCATAAGCAAGGCTGATAACGGGGCTATCAAGATAAACCGAAAAGGCATGAACCTAGTTGATCTCGCATCATAGCACGGGCTTCAGGTGCTGAACGACGGCAGCTCTACTTATCTCCGAGGAGTAACTTATAGCAGTTGCCTGGACTTGACATTAGTGTCACATAGCATTGTCACGAAAGTTCAATGGTTCACGGATATTGAAACGCACGGCAGCGACCATATCCCCACGTACGTTACAGTCAGAGGTCTGGACAATTCTTCTTCCCCTGGACACTCAAGACATATTGACTGAAAAGGGTATCAGATATCAGTAAAGAGCAAGTGCATGCACGAACCGCCGGAATCCATTGAAGAAGTGATTTGTTGTGCGATGGAGACTTCCACGAAGGTATGTCCGAAGGAATCGAGACGTACCGCACTTGACCAAGAGTTGCAACAACTCCGAGCGGTCCACCGACGTGCCGAAAGACGATACAGACGCACGAAATATATGACCTCAGAGAATCCAGACGCATTCAGAAGAAAATCCAGCGTCGAATGCACAAACTCCAGGAGCAACGGTGGAAGAGTTTTTGTGATTCACTAGACCCTTGAAAGCCTTTGTCTCCGGTATGGAGGACTCTTCGAGGTATTCACTCACATTCACAACAGCGTCATCTCTTCGCCGCTCTGGCGCTACATCAATGTCACTCACAGCTTGATGTTTCTAGTGAATTTTGTGCAAAGATCGCTGGAGAAATCTTTACACCGATCGATCTATTGCCACAAGACTCTCCAGTCACACGAGACCAGCAAATGGAGGTTGCATTCACTTTGGAAGAACTTCATACACCATTGAACACATGCAGAAGCTCATCGTCCCCACGTCCGGATGTAGTAGCCTATACTGCCCTACATCACCTAGGCCCGCAGGCCCAGCGCTGTCTCAAGGACATTTTCAATAAGTCTTGGCATGATGGAATGGTGCCTGATGAGTGGAAGTGCAGTCGCCTGGTGCCTTTGTTGAAGCCCGGAAAGTCTCCATTGGATATGGCATCATACCGGCCTATAGCACTAGCAAGCTGCGTCGGCAAGGTCATAGAGAGGATGCTGCTTACATGCATAGAATGGTACCTGGAACGTTATGACATCTATCCTGATGATATGGCAGGCTTTCGACGAGGTCGGTTCTCAATTGATAGCGTCATGAACTTAGTGACCTCTGTACAGCAACAGAAAGCTAAGAAGGGGCTGTCGGTAGCTCTGTTCCTAGACGTGAAAGGTGCATATGACAACGTGACTCATGAGGCTGTTCTCAATGAACTTGAAGCAGCTGAACTTGGAGGTTGTGTTTTTTGATAGGTAAAAAGCTACCTCACAAAAAGATCGATGTTCGTTCTAACTGAAGATGGGCCTACGAATAAGCATTTCACAAGTCGTGGGGTGCCACAAGGCGGCGTTTTGAGTCCGACTCTTTTCAACCTGGTTCTGGTGGGGTTCAGTGAAACGCTACCACAGACGGCTTATAATCTCTCTACGCTGATGATATCTGCATTTGGGCGTCCAGCGTGACACGGCCTCAAGTGCGCACAAGGATACAGAAAGCGGCAACAATGAAATCGGCATACCTTCGCCAGCAAGGGTTGACTATTGCTACAGAAAAATGCGCAGCGGTGGCGTTTACACGAAACCCGATGTCTTTTTACCCCTTGTGCATCAATGGCAGAGCAATCGAATATAAGAGCAGCCATACATTCTTAGGTTTCATCGTAGATTGTGACCTAACCTGGAGCCCGCATGTCGCATACCTGAAGAAAAAGCTCATTGGCATTGAAAACGTATTCAAGTTCGTCGCCGGAAAATTATGGGGCCCATCCGTGCACTCCATGTTGCAGCTTTATACAGCCCTCTTTCTCGGAATGCTCCGGTACAGCCTTACTGTCCTGTCCAACACATGCAAGACTAACTTCCGTGCACTACAAAGCGTACAAGAACAAGCACTTCGGACATGTCTTGGCCTTCCAAGATGCTCATCGACAGTGACAACTATTGTCATCGCACAAGAAGAGCCGGTCACTACGCATATCATTGTCGAGACGCTGAGAGCACACATTCAGCATTTATCACGGCTACCGTCACATATTTAGCATCTTTGACAGCGCGGAGGAATTCGTTCTGCGGTATTATGACAAAACATTAGGACATATTACCATCTGGCTTCAAACTTGCGACGCATCAAGCAGCTGCGTTATGAAGTATCCGTCAACCTAACGTGCGCTTATCAGTTCCTGGAATCGTTAAAAAGACACGCTTGTCACCGCTAACCCTGAAGCAATTGAATTTGCGACTGTTGGATGAAAGGTACTTCGACCGCATACATGTTTACACCGATGGCTCCACTAATTCTAACAGCTCTACAGGAGTAGTGGTTGTTCCATCTGATAATGTGTTGCTTCGATACAAGTTCTCTCATACGACGACGTCGACAGCAGCAGAGCTTGCAGCAATTCAAGGTGCAGTAAAGTAATTTTTCGGCAACAACCTAACCAATGGGCCATCTTTTGCGACTCGAGGTCAGCCTTACAGACACTACAGTTTGCTATGCAGCACGGGTTACACGAACAATTCGTATATCAGGTAAGACACGACGACCGCGAAGCGCTCAAGGAAGGTCACGACATTGTATTTCAGTGGTTGCCGAGTCATTGCGGAATTGTCGGCAATGACCGCGCGGATGAAACTGCTCGATCGGCTTATGATCAAGACCTGCGTACGCCCATACCACTCTTGAGAACGGACGCTGCAAGACGACTACAATCACTTGCTCGCCATATAACTCTCCTACAATGGAATACACCGGGTTTCTCCAACACGCACCTGTATTCGATGAACCCAAATTTGCAACTTCATTTGCCATACGGGCTCCCACGTTGCGCTGAAACTTTACTGTGTCGCATGAGGTTGGGCGTGGCATTTACGAATGCGTACGCTCGTTTCCTTGGAATGGCGGGCACTTCGGCATGCAACATCTGCGCCTGCGAGGAAACACTCGAGCTCATTCTATGTCATTGCCCAGCAAACCAGTCCGAACGACATATTATGGAAGCCAAGCTCCGTCAGCTCGATTCACGGCCTCTTACAGAAGAGAAGCTCCTGGGACCTTGGCCGACAGTCTCCCATACACCCAAAGCCACGAAAGCCCTCTTGCACTTCTTAAGGACCACCAGACTTCACGAACGCTTGTGAAAGAACAGTGTGACACCATTCTTTGTAGTCTCGAGATGACTATTCATCCTTCTATTCCTTACTCCTCGTCTTTTCTATCTCTTTCCTTTTATTATTCGCCCCTCCCCCCCCAAGTGTAGTGTAGCCGACCGAGCCAAGCTTGGTTAACCTCCCTGCCTTTCCTCTCTATTTATCTCTCTCTCTCTCTTATTTTCCTGTTCATATAAAGTTTGCTTGTTTTAATCCGTAACTGCAAAACAACAGCTGAAAAAATGCATGAACAAGTGATGTGATATTGCCACGTTCCATTTCCCAAGTTTTTGTTATTGTCCCAAAACACCACACGATTCTCAGCGCAAACCGCGCCTGCAGTTTTCGAGAAGGTTCCGGACAGTAGTAGATCATTTCGATAAGATCACGCCCACTGTGCGAACGGTACAGATTGTTCTGGAACCTACGCCACCGCCAGCGATAACGCTAGAACATTCGACAGCAAGAGTATAAATGCCGACGCGCCTAGCCGCTTGTCAGTTGTTGATCGAAGGCCGACGCTCCGTTCGCCGCTATCAGTCCGAGACTGCTATCTGTGAAAGACTACTGCTGTAATTGGACTTTCCGTTTACCGGGCACAGGTTCGCCCAAATAAACAGTTAAATTCCAACACGAAGTCTCCTGTCTTCGGCCACGTCACGACCTCGTGACATCTGGTGGAAGTGCTGCTTCGTTCATGTACTGGACGCCCCCGTCAAGCCGTGAACCCAGCCCACGTCGCGGAGAAGACACCGACGCCAACCAAGAGCAGCGAACAAGCCGCCGACAGCAAGGTCTCCCACCGGAGTACGGGCTTCTACAAGACAAGGCGCGGAAGGCCAAGGCTATGACCTCTACTGCAGCGACAATGACAACCGGAGCGTCCCAGCCCGCGATCGTCATTCATCAACCCAGGGAACCACCAACGTTTCATGGGTCATCGTTTGAAGACCCAGAAACCTGGCTAGAAACATATGACCGTGTGGCCGCCCTCAACCACTGGGACAGCAAAGAAAAGCTCCGTCGTGTGTATTTCTACCTGGAAGACACCGCAAGGACCTGGCTAGAGAATCGTGAGTCCACGCTCCGAACGTGGGATGTCTTCTGCGGCGCATTTCTGCAAACGTTCGCGAGCGTCGCTCGCAAAGAGAGGGCTGCTGCTCTATTAGAGACCCGGGTTCAGATACCAAATGAGAAGGTTGGAATTTTCACAGAGGAGATGACCCGCCTATTTCGTCACGCTGACCCAGACATGCCTGAGTAGAAGAAAGTTCGTTTCCTCATGCGAGGGGTCAAACAGGAGCTCTTCGCGGGACTAATGAGGAATCCACCGAACACCATTCAAGAATTTGTATCCGAGGCGACCACCATCGAAAAAACCATTGACATGCGCACCAGACAGTATAATCGTCGCCTGACTCCAGAATGCGCTGCTGCTGAAACCAGTGACTCCGAAAGCCTGCGTGAAACGATCCGAGCGATCGTGCGGGAAGAGCTGCGCAAACTGTTACCTTCGGCGCACCCTCAAGTGGATTCGATCACCGACATTGTGCGAGAAGTTCGGCAATCACTTCGAATTCCCCAAACACCGCTGCCCGAGCCAGAAACTATGAGCTACGCCGCTGCAGTGCGCCACAACGCTCCTCCCCGTCCACGCCAAAACGCCGCCCCGTCGCACTTCCGTCGCCAGACACCACCGCCGCCACCACCCCCACCGACGACCTACCGTTCACCAGCGGGCCAGCGCAGTGCGCCGAGGAAAACCGACGTTTGACGCACCCCTGACTACCGCCCACTGTGCTACCACTGCGGCGAGGCCGGGCACACTTACCGCCGTTGCCAGTACCGACAGATGGGACTGCGTGGCTTCGCCGTCGATGCACCACGTCCGCAGCCAGGGGAACGGCCACGTGACATCGCCGACTACCTGACAGGAACTCAATGGACACCCTGAAGCCCTTCCCGTTCGCCGTCGCCCAGCCGCCGCATGTCCCCGCACCCCCGGCAGTACTCCGGCCCAACGCAGGGCCGGTCTCCTAGCCCGTATCCCGGAAACTAAGGGCAGCAACCGGTGGAGGCGCGGTTGCTGTGCGACGAACTACCGAAGATCCTCGACGGAGCTTCCCGAACACAATGCCAACCAGGCAAAGCCCTGGTGGCGAAAGCTCACTTACCGGAGGTGGCCTGACGACGCAACATAGAAGCAGCGGAACACGCCGACGCAGCCGTGACCCGACGCCACGCCCTAACTGTAATGCGAGACGGCGAACTAGCGACATCGACGTTCTTATCGACGGCCACAGTGTGACCGCTCTCGTCGATACTGGAGCCGACTATTCTGTCATCAGTGGGTCGTTCGCCGCGAAGTTAAAGAAAGTTAGGACAGCTTGGAAAGGCCCTGAAATCCGCACAGCCGAAGTTTATCTCGTAACGCCTGCAGGAATCTGCACAGCGAGAGTCACCATTAACGGCCGTATTTATCCTACAGACTTTGTAGTCCTACAGCGTTGCTCGAGAGATGTCATCCTTGGCATGGACTTCTTATGCCTCCATGGTGCTGTCATCAACCTAAAAACAAAGTCGATAACGTTATCCACAGAAGAAGCACTACCACCGCGCACGCCGTCAGGACACCATGCCTTGAATGTGCTGGAAGAACAAGTCACCGTTCCGCCTCGCTCAAGCGTCATTATTTCAGTCGGCGCTACTAAATCACCTGACTTGGAAGGCGTCGTTGAAGGCAGTCAGCATGCGTTGGTCACCCGAAATATTTGCGTCGCAAGAGGAATTGCAGAGCTGCGGGGAGACAAAGCAACGGTTATGCTCACGAATTTCAGCAATGAGTACAAACATGTAAACAAAGGAACAACGGTCGCATACATCGAAGAAATTGTCAAAGCCACCAGGGCTTTCGCCCTCGCCGATTCTGCGGAACCTGCTCAGAGGAACCAAGCCCCTCCCATAGCTTTCGACGTCAATCCCAGATTCCGAACGATAAGCAAGAACAGCTCAAGGCCCTGCTCCTCCAATACGAATATTGCTTTTCTTCGTCATCGAAAATTCAGCAGACCCCAATCGCGAAACATCGCATCATAACCGAAGAAAATGCCAGACCACTCCGTCAGAGTCCGTACAGGGTTTCGACGAGAGAACGTGAGGCCATGAAGAGACAAGTTGATGAAATGCTGCGGGATGACATTATCCAGACGTCCATGAATCCATGGGCATCCCCCGTGGTGTTAGTGAAGAAAAAGAATGGGAACCTACGTTTCTGAGTCGATTATCGCCGCCTGAACAAAATCACAAGAAAAGACGTGTATCCTCTCCCACGAATAGACAACGCACTTGATCGGCTCCATAGCGCCAAGTACTTTTCGTCAATCGACCTCAAGACTGGCTATTGGCAAATCGAAGTCGACGAAAGAGACCGAGAGAAGACGGCGTTTATAACACCGGACGGCCTCTTCGAGTTTAAGGTGATGCCCTTCGGCCTTCGCTCAGCGCCTGCAACTTTTCAACGCGTTATGGATACAGTACTGGCAGGGTTGAAGTGGCAGACTTGCCTTGTGTACTTGGACGACGTCGTCGTGTTTTCCTCGAGTTTCGACGAGCATCTTCGGCGCCTTGAAGCTGTACTTCAAGCCATCAAGACGTCCGGACTCACAATGAAGCCAGAAAAGTGCAGATTTGCGTATGAGGAGCTCTTGTTTCCGGGACACGTTATCAGCAAGTCTGGAGTTCGTCCCGATCCACGGAAAACAGCCGCCATTGCCGACTTCCCGCCGCCCACTGACAAGAAGGCTGTGCGCCGATTTCTGGGCCTGTGCGCCTATTATAGGCGGTTCGTGAAAAACTTCGCCCGCATCGCCAATCCTCTCACTTACCTTACCAAGGCCGACGTGGAGTTCAAGTGGGAAACGCCACAGGAACACGCTTTCCAGGAGCTTAAACATCGCCTCCAGACGCCTCCGTTACTTGCCCATTTCGACGAATTCGCCGAGACAGAAATACATACTGACGCAAGCAGCGTACGTCTTGGCGCCGTTCTTGTGCAGAGGGCCGACGGACTTGAAAGGGTTATTAGTTACGCCAGCCGATCACTATCCAAAGCAGAAGCAAATTATTCTACAACAGAAAAGGAGTGCCTCGCCATCATCTGGGCTACGTCGAAATTTCGCCCCTACCTCTACGGCAGGCCCTTCAAAGTTGTGAGCGACCACCACGCCTTGTGTTGGCTAGCCACCTTGAAGGACCCTTCAGGTCGCCTCGCACGATGGAGCCTGAGACTTCAAGAGTATGACATTACTGTCATTTACAAGTCCGGCAAAAAACACTCCGACGCCGACTGTCTCTCTCGTGCGCCTGTCGACCAACTGCTACCCGGTGACCCGGATGACGAGTACTTCTTGAGAACGATAACTACCAACGACTTCGCTGAACGAAAGCGGGCTGACCCGGAACTTAAGGCCCTAATAGAATACCTCGAAGGCAGGACCGCCGAAGTCCCGAAGGTATTCAAGCGCGCACTTGCGTCGTTCTTTCTACGAAACGGTCTTCTACAAAAGAAAAACTTTTCACCGCTTCGAGCTAAGTACCTCCTTGTGGTGCCTTCAGCTCTGCGACCGGAACTCCTGCAGGCCCTGCACGACGATCCGACGGCAGGGCACCTTGGTGTTTCTCGCACGCTCGCGAGGATACAAGAAAGGTACCACTGGGCACGTCTTACCACCGACGTCACTCGTTATGTGAGGACATGCCGGGACTGTCAGCGACGCAAGACACCGCCGACAAGGCCAGCGGGACTTCTGCAACCAATTGATCCACCTTGCCGGCCTTTCCAGCTGATTGGTATGGACCTACTGGGGCCATTCCCGACGTCGGCTTTCGGAAACAAGTGGATCGTGGTAGCTACCGACTACCTCACCCGCTACGCCGAGACAAAAGCCCTGCCAAAAGGCAGTGCATCCGAGGTAGCTAAGTTCTTCGTCGAAAATATCGTCCTACGTCACGGCGCCCCGGAGGTCCTTATCACCGACAGAGGAACGGCATTCACTGCCGACTTAACTCAAGCGATCTTGGCATACAGCCAAACAAACCACCGCCGGACGACAGTGTACCGCCCACAGACCAACGGCTTCACCAAGCGGCTTAACAAGACGATCGCCGACATGTTGTCAATGTACGTCGATGTCGAACACAAGACGTGGGACGCCATTCTTCCGTATGTGACCTTCGCATACAACACGGCGGTGCAGGAGACGACGCAGATATCTCCATACAAATTGGTTCACGGAAGGAGCCTTTCATAGAGGGGGGCAATGCCACGTTCCATTTCCCAAGTTTTTGTTATCGTCCCAAAACACCACACGATTCTCAGCGCAAACCGCGCCTGAAGTTTTCGAGAAGGTTCCGGACTGTAGTAGATCATTTCGATAAGATCACGCCCACTGTACGAACGGTACAGATTGTTCTGGAACCTACGCCACCGCCAGCGATAACGCTAGAAAATTCGACAGCAAGAGTATAAATGCCGACGCGCTTCGCCGCTTGTCAGTTGTTGATCGAAGGCCGACGCTCCGTTCGCCGCTATCAGTCCGAGACTGCTATCTCTGAAAGACTACTGCTGTAATTGGACTTTCCGTTTACCGGGCACAGGTTCGCCCAAATAAACAGTTAAATCCCAACACGAAGTCTCCTGTCTTCAGCCACGTCACGACCCCGTGACAATATAGTGGGGCCCCTGTGCAGCGCTTGCCTCCTCGGTAATACTACAGCGCAAGACACGAAAACATGGCATAGGCGACCCGCACCACAAAAAACCGATAAGAAAAACTATCACAGCGGAAATGTTAGCCAAGCTTCACTATTTTGTAACATTGCCTCGTAACATTTTCCTTCTCCTGTTAGAACATAAGTGAGTTATAACTGTTGCGACGGATAACTTCGCCTTGTTGATCCCCAGTCTGCAGCCAAGAGTGACCACTGTCAAAAGCCCTCCCAACTTTTCCCAGTGAGGGGGGGGTCACACACGCCTTGCCGCCCCCCCTTAGTTGGTATGCCTATGGACCCAGCTATCTTTAGACAGAGTTAAAATATATGCCGACACTCGCAATTACGACGCGACCAAACTCATGTTGCTGACAGATGCTATTTTTGTGTTCTAAATTATTGGTTTAAGGGAAGAGAGATGGATAAAAAATTTCAGAGAGAAAGTTGCAGATACGTTTGCAAAACATCTGATTAGGCAGTTTTAAACTTTATATCTGTTAATTGTTAATGTTTTTCTGCTAACTACAAATGCCAGTGAAATACAAAAAAATACCACGTGACAAACCAGCTCGTGTGCCAGTGCACACGATGATTCTAGTGCTCGCTAAAGTTCCGCTTCCGAAAGAACATAACATTTGTCCGATTGTGCTGTCTCGACAGGGCCGCAACAATGATTGTGGCATTGCAATGAACTATGTTTGGCTATCAGCCACAAAAGCGATAACCGCTGTGTCTGCTTATCGCTGTCATGAATCTGTGTGTGGAAAGCGTGTCGTTCGTACGCGGAGCGTTAAGAAGCGCCAGAATCACGGTGCGCGTAGGCACGCCAGTGGGTTTGTCACGAGGTATTTTTTCAATTATTTTGCAGACATTTGTAGTTTAAGAAAAACAATAATAAATAATAAGTATAAAGTTCGAAACTGTTTATTCAGACGTTTTGTAAACCGATCTGCAACTTTCTCATTGAATGTTTTATCCATGTTCGTTCCTTCCTTTAAAAGTTAGTTAAATAAACGTATCTAATTACACAATGTATTAAACACAAAAAATATCTTGCTAACCCTAGGCAACGGTCAGCAACATGCATTTTGTCGCGTCTTAATTGCATGTGCCAGCATATTTTTTAACCCTGGCTGAAGATAGCTGGGACACCCTGTATAGGCGTTTAGAGAGAGCTCGGAAAAACCTGAACTCTTCCTTCCACTTTCAGAATGGAGAACATTTAGCCTTTTTGTCCGTGCGATCTTTATGCTCCAGTGCGCTTATGAGTTCGGGGGAAAACCAGGGGGATATTTATGGGGTTTAGTTGTATAACAGAGTATAAACTTGCGCATGCATGCGTAAGTTTATACTCCGTTATAAACAGCATGCTGTTTATTACAAGCTCCGTAAACTTCTCAATTTTTTCATCAACGTTTGGTTTGTCAGTAACCTGGGACCAATAAATGGTTGACAACTAATGATAAAAGCTTGTAGTTTCGGTACACACAGATGATCTTACATTGAGTGGTGGGAGGAATTTGTCTGGTCGAACAAAAGGAGGAGAAGAAAGATTTTGTTTCAACAGAGGAGTTCGGAGCACGCAGGCTCCTGAGCCCCCGCACAATCCCGCTCCGCTCAAGCGTTCATTTGGTGGTGCTCTATGACGCTGGTAGCCCGGTCGGCAGCCATTGTCTGCTCAACTGGGTCCTCGCGGTAGGGTCTTTCAGTCCCCCAGGTCTTGAGATGTTCCAGGGCCCGTGGGGGAGGACCTGCCGGGCAGTGAGACAGGATGTGTATAGCAGAAGCATGAGATTCAGGGCAGAGGGTACAGGCTGGTGTTAGGAAAAGGGGGTGGTAGTGCGAATGATTAAGAGAAGAACGAAGAGTGTGAGTCTGTAGCTGGTGCAATAGGATGGCCTGTTAGTTGCTGAGAGACTTGTGCGGTGGAGGATAAAGCTGACACTCGGCCCGATATGCCTGAGTCAGCTCGTTGAAAGTGGGCGTGCGCTCCTTCGCGAATGCGGGATAGGAGGCCGCCAGTGCCCGGTTTAGAGAACCTCGGGCTAAGAGATTGGCGGCCTCATTTTCAGGATTCCCGTAGTGCGGGGGCACCTAGATCAACTATACATGACGGTGCTGTGGTGCAGCGGGTGACTCCCGTATGCAAAAAGCAGGGACGTGAACTCGGTCTCGCGCGAAATTTAGAATTGTCGTTTTGGAATCGAATAAAACATACCATGCTTCATTGTTGAGAATTGCTAAGGCAATGGCAGCTTCCTCTGCAGCTTCGGGAGAGGCGTCCATCGGAAATGTGTGTGTACCTATTGGGGAGAGTGTGATCGACCATGGCGGCGACCGCTTCATCGCCCACGCAGGCTGTGTCCACCCATATGGCGTCCGGTTCGGAGTTCTAGCATGAGCTCGGAACTCCGAACCGGCCACAGCAGCCGCTGTTTCCTCTTTTCTGTTACAACGGGTCATACTGCGTCACGGTTGATTTGTGGGGTTTAACGTCCCAAAACCATTATTTGATTATGAGAGACGCCGTAGTGGAGGGCTCCGGAAATGTTGTCTACCTGGGGTTCTTTAACGTGCACCTAAATCTGAGTACACGGGCCTACAACATTTCCGCCTCCATCGGAAATGCAGACGCCACAGCCGGGATTTGATCCTGCGACCTGCGGGTCAGCAGCCCGAGTATCTTAGCCACTAGACCACCATGGCGGGCACTGCGTCACGGTGCTCCACGGGTTGTCATCAGTGACCATGGACGGCAATTTATCACCGATGTGGTTGAAAAAGTTTTGCGCCTCTGTGGCTCCTCTTATCGACACTCAACCCCTTACCATCCGCAAACTAACGGTCTCACTAAGAGAACGAATTGAACTCTTACGAATATGCTATTGATGTGCGTTAATGCTGACCACAGGAACTGGGACGCCGCCTTACCGTTCGTTACTTACGCGTATAACACCACCAAGCATGAAGTTACTGGACATTCGCCCTTCTTTCTGCTTTACGCACGAAGCCCATGGAGTTTTTTAGACACCCTCTTACCTTTCTCGCATCAGGAAGATCGGTCCATTGCTCATACGTTGTATCGAGCTGAAGAAGCACGTCAACTAGCGCGCCTTTGAACATTGTCTTCTCAAGAACACAGCAAGAGTCACTACGATGTCAAGCATATCTACGTAGAGTGTTCTCCTGGCGACTACGTTTGGCTGTGGACTCCTGTTCGTAGAACGGGATTGTACCGAAAGCTTCTAGCAAACTATTCCGGCCCATTCGTGATAGTCACTCGTCTCAGTGACGTGAATTACGTTGTCGCCCGAATCACAGCCAATAACCGGCGTTCGCGCGTTACGCAGATTGTTTTTGTAGCCCGCCTCAAACAGTACCATCATAGGCCATTTTAACTCGCTCGGCGAGCTTCGTCTGCCGCCGGGGAAAATGCACCGAAGATGCGCGAGCGTACGGGGCGCGGAAGAAGAAGAAGAGTAGTGGAGCGGCGCTTGGACTGTGTGGTTGGGTGAACCGGACTGGGCCTGTCTCAAAAGTACGCTGCTCTTTTCCAACGTCATTTTGACTTATCTCTAAATAAACACAATCACTCGTAACAATATATATATATATATATATATATATATATATATATATATATATATATATATATATATATATATATATATATATATATATATATATATATATATATGTGTGTGTGTGTGTGTGTGTGTTTATGTGTGTGTCACGTATTATAGAGATCGAGGGACGCTGCTCGGGAGCCAGCTGTGATCGCTGCTGAACGTCAGTATGAAACGTTCCCGCGAGCTGAATGAAAAGATACGCAATGAAAACAGTTACAAATAGTGCTACATAACTTCACATATTTTTAAGTGTGAGGAAGAAGATGGACACATGGGGAAGCGCATTCCCGTCGCCTGGCTCACTAGGCTGTTCGCTCCCTGGCTATGCTTTGCCTGCTGCTGCTGCTATCTTTCCGGTCGCTGTGTACCTCAATAAACCCCCGTAACAAGTGGTGGCGGTGCGGTGTCACCCCAACCTGGAACTTTGCAGCCGGAAACTCAAGCCACCCTCTGCAATGCCGGATGAAGTACCAAATCAACCGCAGCAACAACCTGCCGACCTGGTGCCCACATTGGTCTGCCCAAACGCGACCCACCAATCTTCAGCGGTACAGAAGAGGAGGATGCTGAAGACTGACTCGCCGAATACGAACGGGTAAGCGTGATCAACCGTGGGGATGACGCTGCGAAGCTCAGCTACGTGTCATTTTATATGAGTGACATCGCCAGCGTGTGGCATCGAAACCACCAACGCGACTTCCCGACGTGGGCTGCTTTCAAAACGCCCGTGACGGAAGTATTCGGGCGCCTCGCTAGTCGCAAGCTTCGAGCCGAGCAACGGTTGCGTGGCCGCGCACAGCAGAATGGGGAAACAATTATCAGCTACACTGAAGACGTTGTCGACCTGTGTAACCACGTTGATGTCGCAATGGACGATGCCGAAAAGATCAGACATATCTTGAAAGAGATTGAAGACGACGTCTTTCAGATGCTGCTGGCAAAGAATTCGTCCACAGTGTCTGAAGTTGTCAGTCTTTGCCAAAGTTTTGATGAGCTGCGCAAACAACGCACAGCCATGCGCCCCTCTCATCCACCGGTGACTTCAATGTCGGGATTGGCTGTTGCTCCTGACGACTAATCTCTGCTGCTACAGATTAAGGATTTCGTTCGTGATGAGGCCGCCTGCCAGCTTTCGCTGATGCCGCTTTTTCACGACCAGTCGAATTCCCCATTGGCGCCCCCTCTCTAAAACATCATCAGGGACCAAGTCGCCGAAGAGGTCTCGCCTTCGCTCCATCAGGCTCCGACTGCTGCTCCCCTGACGTACGCCGCAGTCGCTTCCAGGCCTGTCATGCAAGGTTACAGCCCTCGTAGTCCGCCTATTTGCCCGCCAGTATCGCCACCCGCCCACCCAGTCGTACAGTACGCATGAGCCGACGACCTTTGGCACAGGCAAGACAACCGTCCCATTTGTTTTCATTGTGGCCTTGTTGGACATGTGGCTCGTTACTGTCACTTTCGTGCACCACCTAGCTCGAACAGTGTGCGTCCACCATAGGTCACGTATGCTCCACGTCAACCCTGCCGCAATTATTCAGACGACAACGAATCTGATCCTAACTCCCGGACCCCAACGTCCTCTCGCCGCTCGCCTTTTCCTCGCCGCCGCCCCCTTTCCCCCATGCACCGACGGCGGAGCCCTGTGCGCCGGGAAAACTAAGTACTGCAGTTCAGGAGGCGAGAACTGCGGTTCCGGCGAAATGCATAAGGCCTCGAATTTCTCCACGAAATGTTATTAAAGTCGCTATAAAAAGAACATGGACGCTAGCCCTTGCCGACACCGGCGCTGCCCTTTCAGCGATTGATGCCCGCATTTGCCGCCATATCAGAAAATTCACGACGCCTGTTTCTGGACTATCCCTCCGTACAGCCAACGCGCAGCACGTCGAGCCATCCGGTGCCTGCACAGCCCGTGTCGTCATCCAGGATTTTCTTTATGTGATTGAATTCATTGTGCTGCCGTCTGGTTCTCACGACGTCATATTAGGGTGGGATTTCCTCTCTACACATTGTGCGATCATCAATTGCGCCCGCGCTGAACTCGAGTTCCCATTTTCGACAGATGTCATCCATGACAAGGACACATGTCGCAAAATCACAGTTTGTGACGACACCATTGGGCCTGCCCAGTCTACTGTTCTTGTCTCAATCTCTTGTGACTCTGAAGACAGCGGCTCAATGCTTTTCGCTCTGTCTGCACTTCTAGTTCGCGGCTGATCACTGCCATTGTCATTTGCCGTTCTTGAGTTCCATTTAGGCAGTTCTGTGATATACATCACTAATCAATCGCCCGAGCCAATCACTCTGCGACGCCGGGAAACCCTTGGCAAAGCCGAGTCGCTGGCGTCATCTTCGGTATTCAACACCATGGATGACCCCACTGATATGGCCACCCTCGAGACATCAACTCCTCGGCCACTACCACGATCTTTCACACCAGCTATAGTCAGCGACCTTATGATGACACAACGAGACCAACTTTTTCGCTTGCTCGACGATTTCTCTTCTTCTTTTGACTGCCAAGCAAGGACACTCGGCCGCACAACGACTGTTTCGCATACTATCGACACCGGAAGCCATGCGCCCATACGACAGCGTCCTTACCGAGTATCGGCGAGTGAGAGGCACCTTATCGATGACCAGCTGAATGACATGCTTAAACAAGCTGTCATTCAACCCTCCAACAGTCCTTGGGCATCACCTGTTGTCCTTGTTTGGTAGAAAGATGGCACAATACGATTTTTTGTCGATTATCGCTGGCTTAACAAGATTACCCGAAAGGGTGTGTACCCGTTGCCACGAATTGAAGACGCACTCGACTGCTTGCAAGGAGCGGACTTTTTTCTTCCTTGGATCTCCAATATGGCTACTGGGAAGTGCCCATGGCTGAGACTGACCGCTCGAAAACTGCGTTTGTAACACCAGATTGATTCTACGAATTCACTGTAATGCCATTCGGTCTCTGTAACGCGCCCGCCACCTTTAAACGCACGATGGACGGCATCTTACGCGGCTTGAAGTGGCACACTTGCCTCTGCTATTTAGATGATATTGTCGTTTTTGCGCCAGATTTCCCTATCCATCTAGAATGGTTGCATCAAGTTTTGACCTGTGTCCAAAAAACCAGTCTCCAGCTTAACTGGAAAAAGTGCCTATTCGCCGCTAGAAAACTAACTATACTAGGCCACGTCGTCCCCAAAAAAGGCATTCTTCCTGATCCTGCTAAACTTCGAGCTGTGTCTGAGTTCTCGAAGCCTACTAACCTGAAAGCACTGCGCACCTTCATTTTCCTATGCTCCTATTTTCGGCGCTTCGTTCGCAATTTGGCTACTGTCATCGCACCTCTGAATGCACTCCTCCAAGGCGACAACGAACTATCTACCTGGTCAGAAGCTTGTGATGATGCATTTACGACACTTCGACGCCTGCTTACGTCTCCACAAATTTTGCGTCATTTTGCTCCGAGCGCACGCACATAAATTCACACTGATGCTAGTGGTGTCGGCCTTGGTACTGTGCTAGCACAGCATGACGATGCCAACACCGAATACGTGGTTGCATATGCCAGTCGTGCACTCACAAAACTTGAGACCAATCACATTGTAACCGAAAAAGAGTGCCTGGCCATCATATGGGCTCTACAGAAGTTTCGCCCCTATCTTTA
This sequence comes from Rhipicephalus annulatus, assembly GCA_013436015.1. Classification (NCBI taxonomy): domain Eukaryota; kingdom Metazoa; phylum Arthropoda; class Arachnida; order Ixodida; family Ixodidae; genus Rhipicephalus; species Rhipicephalus annulatus. The sequence continues at coordinate 470,961 of WOVY01003469.1, read as the reverse complement.
CAGTCGTCCTTTTGACGTCGTAACAGACCACCACGCTCTGTGTTGGATGTCAAACCTTAAGAACCCGTCAGGTCGCCTTGCTCGGTGGGCCCTCCCACTCCAGGAATACTACATCCGTGTCGTGTATCGTTCTGGCCAACAACAGTTGGTGCTGACGCCCTGTCATGCTTCCCACTCATTTCAGACGCCAGCGCCTCCACAATCACGATATTTCGCCACTTGACATCTTCAACATGGCCTCGGAGCAACAAAATGACCCATGGATCACCACAATTCCAAACTTTTTGTCAAGCCCCCTGACCACCCCGGCTCTACGAGTGCTACGCCACTAAGTGCAGCATTACGCTATCCGCGATAATCTTTTATACCGCCGTAACTACCACAACGATGGCCGCACATGGTTATTGGTCGTGCCCCGCCATCTTCATCGCGATCTGTGCTCCGCTTTTCACAGTGACCCTCAGTGTGGCCACGGTGACGTGTTCAAGACGTACACGCGCCTTCACCTGCGCTATATAATATTGGGGCGAAATGTACAGTTTCATCTGTAAATACGTCCGCTCATGCCTAGCCTGCCAACAACGCAAACCAGTCTCGCACCTCTCAACAGCACCTCTCCAGCCGCTTCCCTCTGACCAGCCCACCCATTTGATCGCGTAGGCATTGATTTGTACGAGCCTCTCCCATGCACTGGCGCTGGCAACCACTGAATTGTCGTCGCCGTGGATCACTTGACAAGATACGCCGAAACCACTGCATTACCTACCGCATCAGCCAAGGACGTTTCTTTGTTTATTCAACGCAGCTTTATGCTCTTCCATGGCGCCCCTCGTGAACTGTTCAGTGATCGCGGCCGTGTACTTCTCTCAGACGTATTGCAATCACTCCTATCTGAATGCTGAATTATTCACCGCACCACTACCGCATATCACCCACAGACAAATGGATTAACGGAACGATTTAACTGAACTCTGGGTGACATGATGTCGATGTACGTTGCGTCATACCACTGCAATTGAGATCATGTTCTGCTGCTTGTCACATTCGCCTAAAACACCGCTTCCCAAGCAATCACCGAATTTTCACCATTTTTCTTGCTATACGGCCGTGAGCCCACTAGCACCATTGATACAATTATGCCATATCATCCAGACGTTGAAGACTACCAGCCTGTGTCTGCAGTGGCTCACCACGCCAAGAAATGCCGACAGCTGGCCCGTTCTTTCACCTACGACCAACAGTGTTGCCAAAAACAGCGTCACGACTCCGACATTCCTCCTGACCATTTCACCGTCGACTCTCTGGTGTGGCTTTGGGTCCCGCCAGTTGCTGCTCCCGGCATTTCGTCTAAGCTTCTTCCGAAGTATCACGGACACTACCGCGTGGTCGCGCAGACCTCTCCTGTTAATTATGTGGTTGAACCCATTACGCCATCTTCCAACCTTCGTCGTCGAGGGCGAGAAACAGTCCACACTAACCGTCTCAAGCCGTAATATGACCCTCTGACCTCTCTCTAGGTCGCAAGGATGGCTACTTCTCGATACCGGGGGTTATTGTGAGGAAGAAGATCGACACATGCGAAAGCGCATAGCTATCGCCTGGCTCGCTAGGCTGTTCGCTCCCTGGCTACGCTTGACCTGCTGCTGCTGCTGCTATTTTCCCGGTCCCTGTGTACCTCATCAAACCCCCGTAACAGAAGGTTCATATATAGTGTTAAGCATGGGCAGGGCTCAGAGATTTCACACAAAAAGATGTATGTAAGTAATTACGTGAAGTAGAATGGTTCCCGCAGCAATGAACTGCGCGTCAACAGGGCCTATGGCTGAAATTTACTGCATTTTCTCGATGAGCTTGATATAGCATACACCACCTTTTAATCTTTTTTTTGCTTAGGCTATATGGTACTGCTACACAGCTCAAAATCTTTTATTAACTGACGCAGCGTGTCTGTCACCTCTTTAATATACATATAAAGAGATGGCCTGATAGGTGAATCAATTGGCGGCTTTTCTACCACGGACATATTAGCCCCGAGAACGAGCACCAGCGTCACTGCAGTTGCGGTGAAGTGACGTCACGACAAGGACTCGCCTGCTCCACCGCCGACACATGCCGACCGTCGCTTCTTTCCGAGCTCGCTGTGTACACGCTCTTCAGCAATACGGTGGTCATTTCTTCTTAATTTCGAGTAGTATATCAATAAAAGTACAAAGTAAAGGTATATATGGCTGTTAAAAGTTAACTAGGCCACAGAAAGTATGTATCCACTTTGAAAATGAAGGTGCAGTACAGCGAGACATTACTTGTTTTCGCCATGCACATTCTCGGTGAAATCAATGCTAAGAAAATATTCATGCCAATTGGATCTGAATTCATTACAACTTGGTATAGACTAAGTGAATAAACATTTGTGTCGAAGTAATACACGTGAAATTAGGAAGCTTTCAGCTTACACACAGCAGTGCGATTTACCATGCAAGTTATGTATGTCTCTGCCAATAATGTAGCTCTCTAAACAGAATTCTGCTTTGGGATGCAGGAGACTTTATATGAATCTGTCTTTCATACATGATCACTTGTTGTATTGAGAGAAAAAGAGTAACGCTGCAACCCACAGAATGGTTTCCGAAACTCTGAGACGTCGGTATACTTAGATCTCCTGTACAGATTTCTTCTCATCAGTTGTCAGGACTACGTAATCGCATACCCTGATTAACGCGAACAGTTCACTCGATCTACCACCACGCCATGAACGGTAATGTTCACTTCACGTAGGAGCACTGCTGATAGCAATCGTTTGCAAAACAAACGCCAGAAAGTCGAAATGAACTGTTTCGATGGTGGACTAATCTTCATGTCCCACGCGATAATGAAACGTTGTTTGCCTCAATGAAGCAACGATTAGTCTCGATCATCATGTTCATATAGAGATCGATGCTGTTCTGGAGTAATCATCCATGGGAAATATTTATTCATCAGGTGGCTATCTAAACTGGTACTTACAAGAGTGACAGCACAGTTGCTAGGATGGTGCACGTAGACACTATCTGAAATCAGCAGCATTTTCTGCATTTCACCTCAACTTCTTTGTCTAGTGAAACGGAGCACTGAAATTAAACGTGAATAAATATGAGGAACTACACACAAGAAAGTCTAACACGCGGTGGTATTCTCGGGCAAGCGCGAAAAAGAAAAGGCTGCCAGCAGTTACTCTGATGCGTCCTATACAGATAACAATTGTGAACGCGAAACAATCGCATCCTTTTAAAGAAATCGGCCGTGAACAACACAACCTGAATTGCAAGTACGTTTTCGCATACGTTTCAGAAGTGCGACATATTTGCGAAGCACGCTGCAGAGTAATTGTGGTCACCTTGCACTTTTTAACCTGCTGCATATGCATCGTCTTTCTGTTCATATCCGTCGGAGTGCGGCTGCTTTGGCCGAGAATCGAACCAATCTTTAGTAAGCAGCACGACACCATAAAAAAACCTCATGAAAGCGTGTATGCTGGGACGAAGGCACAGTTGGTGATTCTACCGGGAAAAAATGTTTAGTTTTTCATTGTTTTACCAGGAATAACATCCAAGCTGCTTTCGTAATTTATTTTATGCGTGTAGCCCGTCACGGTGGTCTAGTGGCTAAGGTACTCTGCTGCTGACCCGCAGGTCGCGGGATCAAATCCCAGCTGTGGCGGCTGCATTTCCGATGAAAGCGGAAATGTTGTTGGCCCGTGTACTCAGATTTGGGTGCACGTTAAAGAACCCCAGGTGGTCGAAATTTCCGGAGCCCTCCACTACGGCGTCTCTCATAAACAAATGATGGTTTTGGGACGTTAAACCCTACATATCAATCAATTTTAAGCGTGAGACAAGCAAAAAAGTCACAACATTGCCGCAAAGGCTAAGAAATGAACGCGATAGCAACAAATTGGAATGTCACGCATAGAATGGCAAGCAGATCGACACCTGCCGCGTGTTTCTCACGCACAAATGACGCACGCAACGTATTCACAGGTACAGATGAACGCGAATAAACGTCTCAGTTGTTACTTTGTTGTGTCTGAAAAGCGTGCTCTTTTCGCAAACGGAGGCTGTGCAAGGATTGCAGGGACCTTTGTGCGCCCGTAACTACAACAGAATCGTGCCATGCACGCCCAACGCCAAACAAGACGTTTGATCTTCCCCACCGAGAGGTAAGGGCGTGCAAGAGATCATCGACTCCCCTCATCTCCGCGGGACAAAGTACGCGTGAGAGATGAGAGCCGCCATGCGCTCATTGCGCAATCTTGCTGATAATGCTGAAAACACAATAGTTCCCCCTCCCCCCCGAGTTCCCCTTCCTCCATGACCCCGAGATGCCCTCCAACAGCGGTAAGTGATATATACAAATAGCTTGCTGTTTAAACGTTGAAGGAGGTAATGAATATTTGTTTTCAGTGACTCGCAAAAAGTTGTAAACATATGTGTGTGATGTTGTTTTAACTGAACCCCTGTACCATGCTATGTATACTGGAGGTCTAGAGCCAGATGTGGTTAAACGAGTTAAGAGAATGCAAGTGGCTCCTGCTGCGAAGTGTTTCTTCTTTTAAGCTTCACACAGGTACATTATCTGTCAGGACATTTGAAGCAAACCGTGGTTTTTGCTCACCTTCGGGGACAAATGGCCTTATCTGTGAAAAACCAGAAACTATAGACCATGTTTTCTTACGCTGTTGGGACAGAATATATTTCTGGGATGAACTACAAGGGACGTCAAGGAAGGAATTACCTTTAAATTCTTATGGTATAAGGTTTCAGCCAATAGTGGACGAAGAGGGAATGCCTTTTGGTTTGATTATCTTATATGGCCTTCACTGTTTATGGCGGGCCTGTGTGCTACAAATAAGAACCACTTGCCAGTAACGTTTGAAGTAATGAGTTTGCTTACTCCGTTACCTTCTAACGTATGGAGGCTTATAAATTACTCTAAGTTTAAACAATCATTGCTTGCCTCATTTTCTTATATAGCAAATACAAGCTCGAAGTCACAAGCTTTGAGCATTTATTCTGTTGTAAAAAATTCCTGCGAGAGAGCTGAACTTCTGGTTTCGTCTGCTAAGCAGAACTTTATATAATCCTGGTGGACTGATGAGTGTTAGAAGGATTATAGGCGCCGTAAGGTAACCTGGACAAAAGTTGCTGTTTGATAAGTGCCCTCCAAATTGGAAGTACTATTATTTCTGCGCGGGTACCTTTACACGAACAGCTTAACAAGTTGTTACCTTATTGCACACTGCTTAAAAGACGAAAACTTGCAATGAAGGACTAGGTGGACACAAAGAGGTTACAATTATTAGCTACCAACTCATCCAAGCAAGTACCTTTATAAGCTTTGAAAGGAAAAGTAGACTACCATATTTGGAATTTCGACTATCTCTCCAAATCGAGCAATAAACGCACTATATAGATTTGTGCGTAAAATTGATTACGTGGTTTGTAAATGCACAATATTTTGTTTGTGTTCGCAAGAAAGGAAAAACTCACCGGAAATAATTAGCCGTGGTTCAGAGCATCGTATTGCTTTCCAGTTATCACCTCCTTCAATGAATGCAATAAGTGATGAGGAAGTCACTGAAATTGCCCCGCTGTGGTGGTGTAGTAGCTAACGTATTCGGCTGCTGCAGAGTCGCAGGTCACGGGATCGAAACCCGGCTGCGGTGGCTGCTTTTTCTATGGAGGCGATTAGACTGTAGGCCCGTGTGCTCAGATTTGGGTGGACGTTGAAGAATCCCAGGTGGTCGAACTTTGCGGAGACCTCCACTACGGCGTCTCTCATAATCATATGGTGATTTTGGGACGTTAAACCCTACATATCAATCAATGAAGTCTTTGAAATTTTAGGGGATGAACTACCAAGGGTGTTATCTATAGCATTCCATCAGCGGCTCTGAGCCCGGACGGAGTCACGATGGCTAAGCAGAAGGTGTTTATAGAGGAATGCCAAGAATATTTATTAGATCCAATTAGTTACTCATTAAAACTTGCGTGGCTCCCATTTGATTGGAAGATTGCGAAGGTGACAACATTACTTAAAATTCCGCGTAAGGAATATGTTTTGGACAATATTGAGCCTATCGCGCCAACCTCCAATTAGGTAAAATTGATCGAAAGGCTTTTAAATATTCGCATACATGATTTCATTATTTATCTCGCAATCCTAAATCAATCCCAAATTGGCTTCAGAGCAGGATGCCCGATATGGCAGGCCCATATAGGCCTTGAAAGTCGCATTCGATCAGCGAAGCATGAAAGTAAATAAGCTGCGTTAGTCTCACTGAACATCGCAAAAACATATGACAGTATGGCTTAAGCACGTATTTTTCAATAATTGGCTGTACAATCTTAACTTCTCGATTTATATTCCGGCACGGATTGTGGAATTCTTTCGAGATAGAACGCCCTACTGTTTTCAGAGTAGCATTTGACCTGCTAAACAGGTATGCGCAAACGGGAGGTAATCCGCAAGGGGCCGTTCTTTCCCCAGTGTTATTTATTATCTTAATGAGCTCTATTCTACGACATACGAACGTGCAGACATATGTGTATGCTGATAACATTGCATTTTTTGCATGAGCAGTTGATATTCACAAGCTATACGCCATATTACAGGCGTACTCAAGAGCCATAGAAAGTCGGCTCGATGACATGTATTTGTAATAAATGTTAGCAAATGCTCTTCACTAACATTCTTTTTAAAAGGCCATATTTACATGGCACTCCATTATGCTCTAACAAATATTCTACAAGTATATAATGTAAAATATCTTGGTGTTATATATGACCAATCTACGTATGTCTTGAAAAACAAAGCACATTGAACACACCACCACAAAAGGTATTCGTGCGGTTGTATTATTAAGGAAACTGAGTAGTTGTCAGGGGATAGATAGGTATGCGCAAATAAAGGCTCTTATAAATGCATATCATATACGTGAACCCGATTCTAGAGTTTGGGTACATGCAGATAAGCTTAATTCTCTCGCTATGATCGAAACACAAGCCTTGAGGCTATCTCTAGGTCTTCCTAAATTCGTAGCAATTAAGGTTGTGTATATAGAAGCTCGGGTACCCACACTTGCTGCTAGGTTTAAATTTTTAGCGGTGCGAGCTTTTCTAAGTCTGTACAAATCTACCGTAAGACGTTCAAAAACAATTTTAATTTCGCGACCAGACTTATTTTTTGGATCATTCATACCTGCCGAGAGGTCGTACGCCTCCAATTCTGGCTGTTTACAGAGTTTTCTCGGCACAATAAATGTTCATATTGGTGACCTGGCTTCACTAAGTAATAACAGCAACTATGTTAACATCTAGTACGATGATGTCTTTTGAGGGAATGCTAAAGTTATGTCGTACCAAATTTTAAGCTCCATTTTAAGCGATTACCTCGCACACACGCCAATAACGACAGTCATTGCAACTGATGCTTCTCAAAGTGAGGAAAGGTGTGGAATTCGTATTTCCTCTCCTACTCTAGATTTGTCTTTTTCCCTTTGCCTTCCAGATTTCGTGGCCACCATTGTAGCAGAGCATTTAACGATGATTCTAGAGCTCCGCAAATTAGCATAATTAGGAATTTCTGCAGTAATTTTAACGGATTCCTCAGCTGTGTGTTCTTCAATATCGGGAAATGAGGACTCCTATGTTCTGAGTGCACTGACATCTTGAATTTCTTCCCGTGTAAAATTTGTTAGGGTGGTTTGGCTTCCAGGACATAAGGGCCTACTTCTGAATGAAATGGCGGATGCGAGCAAATACATCTTTGAATTGCCTGGTTATTCATGTATTGCTGGCGTCCAAATTCTTAATATGCGATATAATAAACAAAAATGTTGTGAGAAGAATTTTAAGCTGCGTTAGTAACAGCTACATTCGGATTTCAGCACCTCAGACACCGGTAGAACAGCAAATTATGTCAAGCAAGATAAATTGAATTTGTAATCACTAGACTACATAGTTGAACTCCATAGCTTAACTTTTATTTACAAAGAGCTGGTCTGGCAGTTTCTCTTAACTGTTCTTTTTGCGGAGAACATGATAGAACACAACATTATCTCATTTCCTACAACAGATATTCCACGTTGGGGAATAATACTTTAGGCACCGTTTGTCGACTCTTTAGACTAGATCTAAAGGAACCAAATGTGCTTTCGCTCGAGGCTGTGTTCCTGGGCCACAGTGAAGAGAAGGCTGCTAATGCTTTGAAGGACCTCATTGAATGCTCAAAAAGATTTAGAAGGAAAAGCCAGCTCATACTCCTAATTTATTAATTGCGTTTAAATTAATAATTATTATTTGCTAAATTACACATCTCAGTGTTTTTACTCATCTAATTGGTAGTATATTCATTTTTGTTACATTACTATTTTCAGCTTTCGCTAAAGACATTTAATCATTAAAATTTTTTCAGAGGGTTCCTGGAAGAGGAGACCTCCCACTTGTAAGGTGAACGCGGAACCTACACCACGACACCGTTTCAAAAATAAACGTTTAGGTACTCCCTGTCGGTCCCTACGTGGGAGACGCCCGCTACGCGCTAAGCGCGTCCTGCAGGACCGAAATAAAGTTTTTCCATTCCATTCCATTCCTCCTCCTCTTCTGAATACTACACGGCTCTTGGCCAATCCCCCAGTGTGGGTGTGTGCCACTGTGCACAGTTCTACTCTATACTCTACATTTCTAACGATATTCGGTAACTAAATCTTTCTCAGAATAAAATTTAAATGTCAACATTTCAGATGTCACCAGCATAGGGCACAGACAAAATCTAATACGTTATTTACACCTGTGCTAGTATTGTTTTTTTCTCTTGGATAATATCATGGGAGAATAAAAGTGAGGAGAGGCCCTGTCTACCTCACACGCTGCTAGAAGGTAGAGAACGTGGCCCGTCAACGCACTACTATCGTTATGGTGAGGGTGCAGCTATAGCAATAGGCCCCGTCATGGTAAAGCAGCGACTACGGTGAGGGGGCCCGTTGCCGTTAAGTCTGTATTCTTTTTAGATGCCACTGTCTAGCTCTTCTGGTGGCGTGGTGGGTTGACGTGAAGTTGGGGACGCGGTTGTGCCGCATGCAGACCGTCAGTTCCGAATTCCCGTTTTGTTAATATCTACTTTTTTTCTTTTTTTCACGGTAATGCACAGACATTGATGTTACTGCCCTCAAGAAGTTATACTTTGGCTTTTTTTTTCAAGAAAATAATGTAGCAGCGGTCGCTAGACAAGCTTTACCGGGTGAATATCGTGGCACGGTGCCGTTGGTATCCGACTTTGGTTTGAATCGCGCTCTTTTTTATTATTTTCTCCTCTCGTTAATGTTTCAAGTATTTATAGTGTGGTCATTAGTCATGCGTTTCTTCTCATGTATTCATTATTATAATCATCATCATCCGTCTTGGTCTCTGTCCTCATCTTCACTGGGTGTGACCACAATCATCATCGGGTATGTGCGCTCTCAGTCTCAGACTGCCGTTCACTGCTGAGCCCTTTGGCTAAATAAACGCTGTCTCAACCCAGACGTCATACGTGATGGAGGTGGATTTTCGGTCCTCGGTCCTCTCCCACCTCACTCGACTCCCTGGAGCTGCGTTCAGGACGCCGATTGCCCCCACTGTCTGGCAGCATGTCACAGAACAAGCCTGCCGGCGCCACTGCCATTTCTCCCCCGCCGTCTTCAGCCGCACCTCCTGTTTACGTACACAGCCACCAGCGTGATCCCCCTCTCTTCGCCGGTCTTCGCGGGGAAGGAGTGGAGGACTGGCTTGATGAGTACAGCCGCGTGAGTGTTGCTAATCACTGGGACGATAGCACCAAGCTCCGTTACGTCTCTTTCTAGTTGACCGGTGCGGCGAAGACATGGTACTTTAACCTCATCATCGACATACCCGACTGGGCGACCTTCGAGCAGCAGCTCCGTCACGTTTTAGGCACACCGGCCATTCGGTCCGCAGTCGCGAAGAGAACCCTCGACACTCGCCAACAACTTTCCAGTGAGTCGTACACGTCGTACATCGAGGACGTTCTTGCACTCTGCTGGTGTGCCAATTCATCTATGCCGGAGTCCGAGAAACTACGTCACATTTTGAAGGGTATAGGTCCTGTTGCCTTCAATGTCCTGGTTGCTCAGAACTCGGCTATCATAGCCGACGTCCTCACGACATGTCAGCGCCTCAATACTCTGGACACAGTTCGTCTGCAACCAGACATTGGCGAACATTATTCCACGACAAACAGACCTCTCTGTGACCTTATAAGAGACATAATACGTGAACAGTTGCAGAACATGGGTTTCTCACCTTCTCCACCGTGTTCTCCACAGTCTACTGGAGCAACATTACGCGACATTATCAGGGAGGAACTGACATCTCTGAACTCTCCGGCTCACGTCCAATCACCCTTGTCTCGGCCCATACGAACCCGCGCTGGTCGCTGCTGCGCTTCCCAGCGAAGTAAACACGACGTTGCCGCTACCATTGTACGCGTCGGTCGCTGCCGCTTCTCCCCTCAACTTTCATTCGGTCCCGCCTGACCCTTCCTCTGCACATCTGACCGCACTCTATTCAGGTACTCCACATGGTTTCTGCCCTTCCCCCTGGCGCTCACCTTGCCCAGTTTGCTATTACTGCGGGTATCATGGCCACATTTCTCGTTTCTGCCGCAAGCGCCAGCAATACGAGCGCCGTGGTTACGACAGGCGTGAACGAGATACTTCGAACTATCAAGGCCAACGCCATTCATCACCTCCACACCAGTCTCCCTCTACGCCCGCATCGAGTGCACCTCGGGACAGCCGGAACTCTAGACGCCGTTCACATTCACCCTTTCGCCGCTCCTCCTCCCAACTTTGGCCTGCCTCATTCGCCACTGCCAGTCATTCGGAAAACTAAGTGATGCAGTTTCTGGGGGGAAAACTGCATTCTAAATTAGGACTGATTTTTCTCCACCAGGTCCGTGCAACACGATTTAGGTGGTAGCAGAAGGAGTGTACGTGGATGATCTGGTGGACACGAGTGCAGCATTTTCTGTTATGCGTGTTGATTTAGGACAACGTCTGAAAAAAGTGATGACCCCTTACGATGGACCCACGTTGGTTGCTGCCCAGGGGTATACCTTTCATCATTCCGCTTTCTGTACAGCCCGCGTTTTATTGATGGTATCCGACACCACATTCAGTTCGCCGTCCTTACTGACTGCTCTCACCAATTAATTTTAGCGTGGGATTTTCTTTCTTCTGCCTCCACGGATATTTGCTGTGGCGAACGCGTCGTCCGCCTCACCGACATGGACTGCACGCTCAACGACGACCCCCAGAGGCCACTTCGTTTGACTCGGAAGATACGGAAGAAGATACCGAATTCGGAAGATACCGAATCACCACCAGGTCAAGAGCAAATAGTAACTATTACCTCCAAAGACATCGACTATGGCGTCATCTTGGTCTCACCATCATGTAGTTGCGTCGGTAAAGGCATTATTCTTGCTTCCGGTCAAGTTCGTTTTCTCAATGGTTCCGCACTTGTTACCGCCGTGAATACAACATGCGGAAACCTTCTACTTCCTCAGACAACCACGGTGGCCTGCGTGACGGATCCCGAGCCTGCGTGCGTCGTGCCACTTCATGCCGTCTCCTCCAATGAGAGCCCTTGTAGTGAGCCTGCTTCTTCTTCCGCCTTTACTGCAGCCATTAGCGACGACTTGACATCTTCACAGACGCAACAGCTCCTTGCTTTGTTAAATAAATACGCAACTTCCTTCGATGGTTACTCCTCGACGTTGGGCCACACCACTACTACAACGCATCGAATCCACACAGTCGGAACATCTGTCGTATGCCGCTGGCCCTACCACGTGTCTCCTGCTCAGAGAAAAATTATCGAAGAAAACGTAGCTGACATGATCAAAAAAGGGGTAATTCGACCATCATCTAGCCCTTTGTCGTCGCCTATTGTTCTGGTTCGTAAAAGGATGGCTCCGTGCGCTTTTGCGTCGATTACAAGGCGCTCAACAGGATCACTCGGAAGGATCTGTACCCGATGCCTCGAATTGACGACGCCCTTGCTTCTCTACAAGGCGCGAAATACTTTTCTAGCCTCGACCTGCGTTCCTGATACTGGCAAATTCCTACGCACTAAGAGGATAAAGGAAAAAAAACGCATTCGCCACCCCCGACGGGCTATACGAATTCAATTAACGTTATGCCTTTCGGGCTGAGCAACGCGCCCGCTTCATTTGAGCGCACGATCAATACCGTGCTGCGCGAGTTCAAATGGAAGACCTGCCTCTGCTATACTTGGATGACATCGTCATTTTTTCAGCAACGTTTTCTCAGCACCTACAAGGTTTAGATGACGTTCTGATGTGCCCTGCCGCCGCTGGTCTCCAACTCAACACAAAGAAATGCTGTTTCACCACAAAAGCTATCAATGTTTTGGGCCTCGTGGTGGCCAAAGACGGAATTTGGCCGGATCCGGACAAAATTGCAGTGGTGCTTCACTTTACGGGCCCCAAAAGACCGAAGCAGTTGCGAAGTTTTCTTGGTCTCGCCTTCTATTTTCGCCGTTTTATACGAAACTTCGCATCAATAGCGGCTCCACTGCACCAGCTCCGTGCTTCCGACGGGCCCTTTCTGTGGTCGGAAGAATGTCAAACGGCATTCGACGTGTTAAAGTGTGCCCTCACGGCCAAACTTGTACTCCGCCACATTGATGAGGCCGCATCGACCATCCTACATACGGACGCTATAGCGGCCGCAGTATAGGTGCTGTTCTGCTCCAACGCGACACCTCTTCACAAGAGAGAGTACTTGCATATGCCAGTTGAGTACCAACCGCGACCGAGAAGAACTATACCACAAGTGAGAAGGAGTGCTTGGCTGTGGTCTGGTCAATGCACAAGTTCCGTCCTTATCTGCACGGCCGTCATTTCATGATCTTTACGGACCACCACGCCCTATGCTGGCTTTTCATGCTGAAGAACTTGTCTGGACGCTTGGGTCGGTGAATTCTAAGTTTACAGGAGTACGATTTCGATATCATTAACAAGTCAGGTAGAAAACACCAAGACGCCGACGCCCTTCCTCGCTGCCCGCTACCAAAAAGCCAGCTCAGCATCGGTAAAAGTTAGGCTATCACTTCTACTGCAGCGCCCACGCTCGCCTCAATACACCAGATATTCTCGGACGACAAGCGCACATTTCAATCCTGCCAGTTGTCTGATCCGTACTGTAGGCGTATTATGGACCAGCTTTCAGGAGCTTCCCATTCACCTAACGCGTGGCATCGTCGTCAACTCTTGCGATTTAGGCTGGAGAATAGACGGTTCTGTACTATCGCATCTACCACTTTGATAATCAACGCTGGGTTCCCGTGCTACCACGCTCTCTACGACTTGACGTGCCTAAAGCCTTCCACGACTATTTGACTGCCGGACATTTGGTATTAAAAAATTGCCCGCAGCTTCCCTCGGGGGAACACTGAGGAGGATGCGGAGCATATAATTGGTTAACGGGGTGTTAAAGTGCGACTTACTTGGGTCGATGGCTAAATTGGTTAACGTGATTGTGAAATGGGGTATTAAATTGCGACTTACTTGGGTCGATGGCTAAATTGGTTAACGTGGTTGTAGGAGGGGGTGTTAAATGATTGAACACGTACACACGTATGCGAAAGGGCGGCGCTGGTCGAAGGGACGTCGATCATTGTGTTTGTGGATTCGTTGGAATTCATTTCACCGTGACCTTGGACATCGACGCGCCATACAAACCAACCGACGAGCGGCAACTGAGCGAGCGAGCGCCGACCTTGATTATATATACAGCGCGACGGCGCATGCACTGTCAGCTGTCGAATGTTCGAGAAGGGGGAGAAGCGCAACGGCGCATGCGCGCGCGTCAGCTGCCGATGTTCTCGAAGCGCGACGGCGCATGCGCGCGCGTCAGCTGCCGATGTTCTCGAAGCGTGACGGCGCATGCGCGCTACATTATACAGCTAGCGAATGTTCGTGAAGAGGAGAAGCGCACGCGGTGTGTAGAGGAGGAAGGGTGCACAGATGGTGGAGGAGTGAAGCGCGCGCGGTGTGTAGAGGAGGAAGGGATGCACAGATGGTGGAAGAAGGAGGAGGAAGCTTGCGGACGGCGCCGCACTACAAGCCTTGAGTATTAGATGCTCCGCATCTAAAAAACTCACGACCCCATTCGGAGTCGATTCTTCTGGCCTGGCATTTCTACTAGCATCACGCGCTACGTCGGTTCCCGTGTCCCGTGCCAGCGTCGTAAAATCCAGACAACTGCACCGGCCGGGCCTCTGCAGCCAATTCCGTGCACCACAACGCCAATTGAGGTTGTAGGTATCATCCTTTGCGACCCTCTTTCCGTCACATTACTGGCAAATGATGGATAGTGACCACCGTAGATCACTTGACACGCTACGTGGAGACAACGTCTGTATCAACTGCCTCTGCTTCGGTAGTGGCCGACTTCATTCTGCACGCCATCATTCTGCGCCATGGCGTCCCTCGTATATTGCTGAGTGACCGTGGAAGGGTGTTCTTGTCAGAACTGCTAAATGATGTATTGCGCACCTCTGTAATAACACTCAAGAAAGCTGCAAGCTACCACGCTCAGACCAATGGTCTCACCAAGAGGTTTCACCGTACTCTTGCTGATATTGACACGTGCGGTTCTTTTGGTTTACGAAGAAAGCCGCTATCACTTTCTGTTAAGCGCAACGCAGGCCGCGTTTATCTTGTATGCCACTCTGGAACGCGTTATGACGCGTGTATAAAAGACTGACACGTGCGGTTCTTTTGGTTTACGAAGAAAGCCATAAACGCAGACCGCGTTTATGGCTTCACGAGGTTGTGACACACGCAGCACTTGAGAGGAAGCACGCAGGAGTCAGGGCGGTGTCAGGCGAACTGTTTATTGGGTGAACTTGTGCCCAGCAAAAACAAGGCCAAACACAACTTACAGCAACAGCGGCGTGGACAGTCGTCGGCCGACGGAAAAAAAATTGCCCGCAGCTTCCCTCGGGGGAACACTGAGGAGGATGCGGAGCATATAATTGGTTAACGGGGTGTTAAAGTGCGACTTACTTGGGTCGATGGCTACATTGGTTAACGTGGTTGTGAAATGGGGTGTTAAATTGCGACTTACTTGGGTCGATGGCTAAATTGGTTAACGTGGTTGTAGGAGGGGGTGTTAAATGAGTGAACACGTACACACGTATGCGAAAGGGCGGCGCTGGTCGAAGGGACGTCGATCATTGTGTTTGTGGATTCGTTGGAATTCATTTCACCGCGACCTTGGACGTCGACGCGCCGTACAAACCAACCGACGAGCGGCAACTGAGCGAGCGAGCGCCGACCTTGAGTATATATACAGCGCGACGGCGCATGCGCTGTCAGCTGTCGAATGTTCTCGAAGGAGAAGCGCGCGCGGCACAGATGGTGGGCGACGGCGCGACGGCGCATGCGCTGTCAGCTGTCGAATGTTCTCGAAGGAGAAGCGCGCGCGGCACAGATGGTGGGCGACGGCGCGACGGCGCATGCGCGCGCGTCAGCTGTCGAATGTTCGAGAAGCGGTGTGGACGGCGCGGACGGCGCACTACAAGGCGCGAGTATAAGATGCTTCCGCATCTAAAAGACTGACTAGTGGCGCACTGCGCCGGCTTTTATACACACGTCGTAACGCGTTCTAGAGTGGCATACTAGATAAACGCGGCCTGCGTTTATGGCTTTCTTCGTAAACCAAAAGAACCGCACGTGTCAGTCTTTTATACACGCGTCATAACGCGTTCCAGAGTGGCATACAAGATAAACGCGGCCTGCGTTGCGCTTAACAGAAAGTGATAGCGGCTTTCTTCGTAAACCAAAAGAACCGCACGTGTCACTACCCCCCTCTGAAAAAGCATCGTCCCGATGCTAAAGACAGAACATAAGAGAGAGTACATGCAATAAATTACATTACCAATGCGTCACAGCTAATCAGTGCGCGTAATAAGGTTTAAGTCGCACCACGTGTACGACTTCGGGTCGTGCACGGCGTCGTTGGGATGACGTTAAGCCATTGGGCACGACCTCATAGTCCAGTCCACCACGACGTCGGACTACCTTGTAGGGTCCAAAGTAGCGTCGCAGGAGCTTCTCAGACAATCCCCGTCGTCGTATCGGCGTCCAGACCCAGACAAGGTCGCCGGGTTGGTATTCGGTGTGGTGTCGTCGAAGGTTGTAGTGGCGCCTGTCAACCGTCTGTTGGCTCTTGATACGCAGGCGGGCTAGCTGTCGAGCTTCTTCAGCGCGATCCAGGTAGCTGGCGACGTCGAGGTCTTCTTCGTCGGTGCCGACCGGTAGCATGGCGTCAAGCGTCGTTGTTGGGCTCCGTCCGTAGACGAGCTTGTATGGAGCAAACTGCGTCGTTTCCTGCACGGCCATGTTGTACGCGAAGGTTACATACGGGAGTATGGCGTCCCACGTCTTGTGTTCGACGTCCACGTACATGGCCAGCATGTCGGCGATGGTCTTATTTAGACGCTCGGTGAGGCCATTCGTCTGTGGGTGGTACGCGGTGGTTCGGCGGTGGCTTGTCTGACTGTACCTCAAGATTGCCTGCGTTAGGTCAGCCGTAAAGGCCGTACCTCTGTCGGTGATGAGGACCTCGGGGGCTCCGTGGCGGAGGACGATGTTCTCAATGAAGAACTTGGCGACCTCGGTGGCAGTGCCCTTGGGCAAGGCCCTTGTTTCGGCATAGCGGGTGAGGTAGTCAGTAGCTACGACAATCCATTTGTTGCCAGAAGTTGACGTCGGGAACGGCCCCAGTAAGTCCATGCCGATTTGTTGGAATGGCCGTCGAGGTGGTTCGATGGGTTGCAGAAGTCCGGCTGGCCTAGTTGTCGGCGTCTTGCGTCGCTGACAGTCTCTGCATGTCTTTATGTAGTGGGCGACGTCGGCAGTAAGACGAGGCCAATAGTACTTCTCTTGTATTCGTGACAGTGTGCGGGAAACACCAAGATGTCCGGCTGTCGGGTCGTCGTGTAATGCTTCCAGAACCTCTGGACGTAACGCTGAAGGCACCACGAGGAGGTGGTCGGTGCGGAGCGGCGAGAAGTTCTTCTTCAGGAGGACGTTGTTTCGCAGGAAAAACGAAGCCAGTCCTCGGCGGAATACTTTCGGCACGTCGGCGGTCTTGCCTTGCAGGTAGTTCATGAGGATCTTGAGCTCTGGGTCAGCTCGTTGGCGTTCCGCGAAGTCGTCGGTACTTATGGGTTCCAGGAAAGAGTCGTCGTCCTGGTCATCCTGGGGCGGCTGATCGACAGGGGCGCGAGACAAGCAGTCGGCGTCGGAGTGCTTTCGTCCGCTCTTGTAGACGACGGTGATGTCAAATTCTTGTAGTCTGAGACTCCACCGTGCGAGGCGCCCTGATGGATCCTTCAAGTTAGCTAGCCAACACAAGGCGTGGTGGTCACTCAAGACTTTGAAAGGCCTGCCGTACAGGTAGGGCCGGAACTTTGATGTAGCCCAGATGATGGCAAGGCATTCCTTTTCTGTCGTGGAATAATTGGCTTCTGCCTTCGAAAGTGACCGGCTAGCGTAACTGACGACCCTTTCAAGTCCGTCGGTCCTCTGCACGATCTCGGCGCCGAGCCCTGTGCTGCTTGCGTCCGTGTGAATTTCGGTGTCAGCTTCTTCGTCGAAGTGCGCCAGTATTGGCGGCGTTTGCAGGCGTCGCTTTAATTCTTGAAATGCCTCGACTTGCGGCGTTTCCCATTTGAAGTCGACGTCGGCCTTCGTGAGGTACGTCAGTGGCTCGGCGATCCGCGAAAAGTTCTTCACGAAGCGCCTGTAATAAGCGCAGAGGCCAAGAAATCGGCGTACTGCTTTCTTGTCGGTGGGTGCAGGAAAGTCGGCGATCGCAGCTGTTTTCTGTGGATCAGGGAGCACTCCCGACTTGCTGATAACGTGGCCAAGGAACAATAGTTCCTCGTAGGCGAAGCGGCACTTTTCTGGCTTCAGGGTAAGTCCCGAGGCTTCGATTACCCGAAGAACAGCTTCAAGGCGCCGGAGGTGCTCGTCGAAGTTGGAAGAAAATACGACTACGTCGTCCAAGCAGACGAGGCAAGTCTGCCACTTCAAGCCTGCGAGTACTGTGTCCATAACCCGTTGGAACGTCGCAGGCGCCGAGCAAAGACCAAAGGGCATGACCTTAAACTCGAATAGGCCGTCTGGTGTTATGAAGGCAGTCTTCTCTCGGTCTCTTTCGTCTACTTCAATTTGCCAGTAGCCGGTTTTGAGATCCATCGACGAAAAATCCTTGGCGTTGTAGAGTCTGTCCAGAGCATCGTCTATCCGTGGGAGGGGATACACGTCTTTCTTCGTGATCTTGTTCAGGCGACGATAATCGACGCAAAAACGTAGGGTTCCGTCCTTCTTCTTCACCAACACCACGGGTGATGCCCACGGACTCGTAGACGGCTGAATGATGTCGTCACGCAGCATTTCGTCGACTTGTTGCTTGATGGCCTCGCGTTCCCGTGCAGAAACTCGGTAGGGGTTCTGACGGAGCGGACGGGCATATTCGTCGGTTATGATGCGATGTTTCGCGAGACGGGTCTGATGAAGCCTCGATGACGACGAGAAGCAGTCCTTGTATTGGTGGAGTAAGGCTTTGAGCTCCTTTTGTTGCTGCCTGGAAAGGCTTTGATTGACGTCGAAGGCGGGCGCGGACACTGCTGTCGACGTTGCGGCTCCCTGAGAATCGGTGAGGGCGAAGGCATTGCTCGCTCCCACAAATTCGCTTAGATGTGCTACCGTCGTGCCCCTATTCAAGTGCCTATATTCGTTGCTGAAGTTCGTCACCATTACCTTGGCTTCGCCGTTATGAAGCTTGGCTATGCCTCTTGCGACGCATATCTGACGGTCTAGGAGCAGGTGCTGGTCACCTTCGATGACACCTTGTAAGTTGGTAGACGCTTTGGTGCCGACGGAAATGATGACGCTCGACAGTGGCGGGATGGTTACCTGCTCTTCTGTCACATTAAAGGCATTGTGAGCGACGTTGCAGTCTGACGCCGTTCCATTATCCGTGGACAGCGTGATTGACCTGGATCTTAGGTCGATGACTGCGCCTTGCTGGTCCAGGAAATCCATGCCTAAAATGACGTCTCGCGAGCATTGCTGCAGGACCACAAAATTCACAGAATACGTCTGGCTGTGAATCGTGACTCTTGCCGTGCAGGTTCCAGTCGGTGTTATAAGGTGGCCCCCTGCTGTTCGGATATCCGGTCCTTCCCATGCAGTCTTTACCTTCTTGAGCTTAGCGGCGAAGAGACCACTGATGATAGAGTAGTCGGCGCCGGTATCGACTAGGGCGGTGACGCTGTGGCCGTCGATGATCACGTCGAGGTCGGTGGTTCGTCGTCTGGCGTTCCGGTAAGGTCGGGGCGTCGGATCACGGCTGCGTCGGCTTGGTCCGGTGCTGCTATGTCGCGTCGGCGGCGAGGCTTTGTCGTAAAGACTCTGCTCAGGCGGCGTACTGCGACTACGTCGGGAAAGTTCGTGCGTCGTGGTCGTCGTCATCGGCAGCAGCGGCGGCGGCGGAGGAGGATCTTCGGCATTGCGTCGTGCAGCAACCGCACCTCCATCGCTTGCTGCCTTTAGTTTCCCGGGTAGGGGCTTGAGGATCGGCCCCGGTTAGGGCCGGTGTACTGGCGGCGATCCGGGGAGACGTAGCGGCCAGGCGAAGGTGAACGGGATGGTCGTCGTTGTTGCCACTGCGATCCGGCGATGTAGTCGGCGATGTCGCGAGGGTCGCTCACCTGGGCGCGGACGCGGCGCGTTCACGTCGAAGCCACGCAGTCCCATCTCACGGTACTGGCAGTAGCGGTAGGTGTGCCCGGCTTCGCCGCAGTGGTAGCATAGTGGGCGGTGGTTCGGGGTGCGCCAAACGTCAGTTTTCCTCGGCGAGCGCTGGATTACTGGCGAGCGGGAAGGCGTCGGGGGTGGCGGCGGTGGCTGGCGACGAAACTGCGGAGACGTTGGGTCCTGGTGTTGGCGAGGAGCGGCGACAGGTCGCCGTGCAGTAGCGGCGTAGGTCATCGCCTCCGGTTGGGGCTGTGGCCGTTCAGGAACGCTCAGTGAGCGCTGTAGTTCCTCGCGGACTACGTCTTCGAGAGAGGCGACTTGGGGCTGAGACGATGGCAACATGCGGCGCAGTTCTTCACGAACAATAGCGCGTGTGGTCTCGCGCAGGTCGTCGGGGCAGAGTCCTCGGACTTCTGCGACGTCTGGCGACATGCGCCGATCGTATTGGCGGGTCCGCATTTCAAGAGTCTTCTCGATGGTGGTAGCCTCGGAGAGGAACTCTTGTACCGTCTTTGGCGGGTTTCTGATCAGTCCGGCGAAGAGCTCCTGCTTCACTCCTCGCATAAGCAGGCGAACCTTCTTGTCTTCAGACATGTCGGCGTCGGCGTGGCGGAAAAGTCGCGTCATCTCCTCCGTGAAGATCGTTACGTTTTCGTTGGGGAGCTGCACCTGAGTTTCAAGCAGTGATGCGGCTCTTTCCTTCCGCACGAAGCTTGCAAAGGTGCGCAGGAAAGCAACGCGGAAGTCGTCCCAGGTTCGAAGCGTTGACTCGCGGTTCTCGAACCAAGTCCTTGCGGCGTCTTCCAGGTAAAAATACACATGACGCAGCTTGTCGTCCGGGTCCCACTTATTGAGGGCTGCGACGCGGTCGTAAATGTCAAGCCAGCTTTCCGAGTCTTCGTAGGTCCATCCGCGGAAGGTAGGCGGCTCTTTGGGCTGGTTGACGACCACGGTTGCCGAAGACCTTGCTTCCGTCATCGTGGATGCCGGCTTCGTAGCAGCCTTTGTTTTCTTGTCCTTGTCGGGGAGCGGCAGGTATTCGGGCGGTAGTCCTTGTTGTCTTCGGCTCACTCGAACGACCGGGTCGGCGTCGTCCTCTTGGCGGCTTGGGCTTGGCTCACGGCTGGACGGGGGCGTACGGTACATGGACCGAGAAGCACCTCCACCAGATGTCACGAGGTTGTGACACACGCAGCACTTGAGAGGAAGCACGCAGGAGTCAGGGCGGTGTCAGGCGAACTGTTTATTGGGCGAACTTGTGCCCAGCAAAACAAGGCCAAACACAACTTACAGCAACAGCGGCGTGGACAGTCGTCGGCCGGCGGAAAAAAGACTGACTAGTGGCGCACTGCGCCGGCTTTTATACACGCGTCGTAACGCGTTACAGAGTGGCATACAAGATAAACGCGGCCTGCGTTTATGGCTTTCTTCGTAAACCAAAAGAACCACACGTGTCAGTATTTTATACACGCGTCATAACGCGTTCCAGAGTGGCATACAAGATAAACGCGGCCTGCGTTGCGCTTAACAGAAAGTGATAGTGGCTTTCTTCGTAAACCAAAGAACTGCACGTGTCAATATGATAGCCGTCTACATCAGTCTAGACCACAAAAAATAGGATACTCTTCTGCCATTCCATACCTTTGCCTACAACACGGCCGTTCAGCGCACCACCGGATATTTGCCGTTCTACCTCGTTTATGGATGTTCCCCTACTTTCTTACTCGACGTTTCCTTTTTCAACAGTGATGTCAACTCGTCTCCGTCTTCCACCGAGGAATACATTTCAAGACTACCCAGGTGTCGCGATTGTGCTCGCATGAACACGGAAGCGCGACAGCAAGATCGAAAAGTCATTTATGATGCATCCCATCGCCTTGTATTCTTCGACCTGGGGACGAGGTGCTCCTGTTGACACCCATTCGTACACCTGTGTGACAAGTTTCAGCCACACTTCATCGGGCCCTACATAGTTATCGAGCAGATTTCGACCGCTAATTATCGTGTGACCACACTCGTCGTCCCAACAGACCGCCGTCACTGCACCACAGAGTTTGTGCACGTGTCTCGCATGAAGCCTTTCAGGTGACGTTCTCTGTCACATTGACTTGCTACGGCCAGGTTGGCCGCGTTGATGTGGGGGATTAGTGTGGGCATTAGTCATGCACTTCTTCTAATATATGCGTTATCATCTTCCTCATAATCCGTCTGTTTCTCTTTCCTCATCTTCACTTGGTGTGACCTCAATCATCATCGGGTGTGTGCATGCTCTGTCTCAGACTGCCCGTTCGCTGCTGAGCCCTTGGGCTAAATAAACGCTGTATCAAGCCAGACGTCATAATACTTGTTTTTAAATGATGATTGTGTTCATTTATTAGGGATAACTTTCCGACTTCTTTTACGTTCACCGACCAACATTCATCAAACTGAAAGCGTAATAAATGTTTAGTGCGACCAAGTCTGGAGTACGCAGTATCGATTTGGAGCCCACACCAGAAATATCTAATTGATAAACTGCAACGACTAAAAAGACTGGTGAATCGGTTCGCCATTTCTGATTATTCAAGAAGGAGCAGAGTTAGCCATTTATTACAGCAAGCTAACCAACAGACGCTGAGTCATCGTAGATTAATATCGAGGTTAAAGTTTCTCCATCATTTCTATCACGGCCACTTCAAAATAAGCTTTCTAGATACTTACATTATGTGGCGAGACATTCTTTTCGAATGGGTCACAGTAAAATGTTGAGACAACTTATAAGCCACATAAACATTGCAAGTATTCATTATTTCCAGCTGCCATCGACTGTTGAAGTATGTTACCTGAAAAAGTGGTTTCCGCTGCTTCAGCAGACTACTTTGTTAATATTATTGATAATATGAGCTTTGGTGTGTAAAACGTTCGCGTTATATTGTTGTATAAGTTACTCAGAATCATTTCCAACTTATGCGTAAACGGAAAGCAACGCTGTATGTTTATCACCATTCCTGCTTGGACCCGAATGTGTACCGCAGTATGTGTAAATAAAAAAAAGAAAGACCTTTCCCAATGAATTTCGGTTAGTAATACCCTACGCGAAAACATTCGGAAGTATGTGTGTGAATTAACTTCATTATCGCACCGAACAACCACCCCTGGCAAGGTTTTGGTCCCGTTGCGTTCATATCGTAGTTGGGCAAATAATGTGATGGGCCCAACTCAATTTCCACGTATTTTTCGCCTACACCTTTATAAAGAGGACATATGTGCTGATGCGAAACGTAATGCAGGTCAGCATCGAATGCGTTCCAACCCTGAGCGCTGTGTAGTGGGGCAACATATTTCAATGAATCCTAAAACCACAATAATTAGTGCTAAAATCAATACATTTGGCTCCGGTTTTGGGCCTACTTCACCTGAAATCGCACACACAGACCTCATGTGAGCGAATCGGCTGTTCTAAGGAAGTGGTTATGCACGTCGCTTTCGTCCCTTAAATATGTGCTTTTGCGATGCAAACACCAATATACATGCGTGCTCTCCGGTGCGGTAGAGAACCGCACAATGGTGCGCTCTCTGTAGCTGTCTTGCCATCCTGAGACGACGTCTTTCCAGTGGGAGCGAGGCGTTTTTCATATCATTCTCAGCGAATAAATTGCGAGCGTGCCGAAGACGTGGGCATGACCGGTCGTCTGGTGGCTTTCATTGGCAAGTGCTGGCTGGTGCGCCTGCAGGATTGGGTAAACCACAAGGTGTGACCGAGTCGATGAAACGAACACGCAAGATTGAACGTGTGTTTAGCAGCGTCGTTGTATTATATAGGCTGAGGAAAGGTAGCCGTAGGGAGCTTGAATGCAGTGACTCTGATTAATGAAAATTCGTCTGATAATGTGACGTAACCATCTCGCATGTAGGCACAGGACATACAAACGCGTATGGGACACACATACCGGTATACCCCCCCCCCCCACCAAAAAATTTCTGGTCACGCCTTTCTTTTCATGACTAAATAAGCAAATAGATTTGAAGCTGCTGTTCACGTTTAGAATCGGCACCCTGGTTTATTGCATGTATAATATAACATTCTCAAAAATACACATTTCGACGGGCTTCGGAAGAAGTAGTTGCTCGCCTGCGTTTGAAGTAAACTTGGATGACAACTAACTCACGGGACACAGAGGAGCACAAACACAGCGTTGAATAAGCACTTGTTTTGTATTTTGTGTTATTCTCCGTACCATACGTTACTTGCGGAGTTTTCAAGGGTAATTTCTTTGTCCTTTCGCTGGAAACCTTTCTTGTTTTGCCACCTGGCTATTGCCTGTTTATTTCTCGCCTCTTAATGTCATTTTAACCAGGCAAGTGCGGTGTCCAAGTCGAGAAATTCGTGAGAATATAATGGAATGAGCTCACTCACGATATTCGAAAGATTATTCGGAGAAGCCTTCGTCCTGCACTGACCGAAAATTCGGTTGAGGTTGAAGGTTATTGTGGTCATCGTTATTTGATTTATTTCCTATTGTTCAATTCTTTCTTCGTTTGTTTATTCATTTGTTATTTCATTCGCTTTTTTCTTTGTTTGCGAATGGACAACCAATTTCTTGAAGCAGGTGTCATCTATTTGTTCGAAATTACTTTTGTTGCGAGATCCCAGGAGGAAACTAATAAACTTCAGTTCGTGCTATCGTGTATTTCGATTCAAAGGTTTGAAAACTTTGCTAGTTGTCTTACTAACTTGTAAGGTATGTGCAGTGTATTTTGGGTCACCGATGAAGGAAACGTGGGCAATACGTGTGTGTAGTGGATAAGTACATTGTTTTTTGAATCCTTGTCCTGACGCCAGCAGCACAAATGTGGTTATAGGAGTCCCCGTCGCGTTCTTAGAAGCCACTGGACTGGATGCACGTCTGTAGAATTACTTCAGCCTAACAACACCATCTTCTCATCTCCCTACTTTACCATCGTCATTCAGCACAATGTGAAAATATATGAGTGCACATGGTATAAGGAAAAGCACTTGACAATAAAGAGTGTCTTTTCTGTCAAGTGCTTTTCCTTCTACCTTGTACACTCATATATTTCATCATTATGTTGTACCAACTGGTCCAACATTTCACTTTATTGTCATTCAACACATTTTCACTCCCCAGTCACCTTTCCCCAGCCTAGAGAAGCAGGCCAAAGCAAACTGTAGCTCAGGCCTGCTCTCTTTATCTTGTTATCTCTCTTTTTCTTGTTCTTAGAAACCAAAAACGATAAGTTCCTCCGATAGAGCACAAGTAATAATATTTAGAGCCCTCATTGTAAGTATTAGTTTCATTCGTGCTCGATCCTTTTTTTTGTTTTCGTCCGCGCAGATTGAAGTCACGGAAGTAAAGGCGAACAATCACGCATCTCTGTAACTACTTGACGACACAGGAAAGAAGAACACTATAACACTTATACGTGTTTAGTTTTTTTGTTTTTGGCGATTGCGCCCAATTACTTCAATGGGGGAAGAATACATTTTCAACTACTTTCTCGAAAAAGACAAGTATATGTTGTCAAACAGAATGGCTATTTCAAAATGCCTTACAGTTCAATAAAATATGGATGACTTAATTGTGTTGTCACTGTTACCCTGACATGCTGTTGTTACATCAACGGTGATGATAGCTTTTTGACAACAATGCTTTTTGGTGCACTATATATACAACGCCACCTTATTCAATCACGACCGCCCTTGCCTCCGAAGAGCTGATTACTCTCATTGTCAGTATTCATAGCAACAATATGAAAATCCGGATGCCAGCCCTGCTCCCCGTAATATATGCAGCGTGGGAGATGAGAGGGAGAGATGAAAGATGCTTGGAACAATAAAGAGCTTTTCAGTTGTTTGGGGAACTAATATACACTCAAACCAGGTTTAACGTCACAAGTGATCAGACGAGACTGCAATATTATAGTTTATTTATAAACCCAGTGTGACCAAGCGATACACCACTTTCCCGAAGCAGTACTTGTCACTGTATGGCGTATCATAACGCACACCTGTGATGGTTAGACGTATATAACGTTCAATATGTTCAAGGACACGGTGAATTCGTATCGTGAGTCCCCTGAGCAGCTGCTGCACACATTGCCAACACACATCCTGGAAAGGCGCATTGCTATTCTGCAGGAAGCCTTCAGGAAGTTAGAAGTCACTCACGGTGACCTTGCTGGCCATGCCTATTCTATATGGTTGGCTAGGGTCTCGCGGTTCACTTCAAGGAACAGGAAATGTGGTACTCGACTCGCGTGGTGGAAGCAAGCCAGCCGCACATGGCGCTGAGGGAGCTGTGCGTCATCATGTGGCCCGGCAAGAAACCGCACATGAAAGCACGAGGCTGGCAGTTGAAGCACTCTTCGAGTATCCGCAGATGCGTGCCATAGCTCAGGCCGAAAAGTTGAAGCTGATTGAAGCTGAATGCATGTGTTGGCCTTGAAGCAGAAAAGTACGCTTGCCTCACCGACGTCCCCACGGTAGCGATTCCACAAGGGCCGAGGGTGACTGCAGGACACGACCGGAAGGCGTTTCGCAAAGAAGACACACGTGCGGAGCCGAGGCACTTTGTGAATGAGCTCGCGGCCGTGCATGACGATGTCCCATGCATTTCGCATGAACCCCTCAATTAAGAAACGACGCTTCTCAAACGCCAACACCCGGTCTTCGCCGTCACCCTGTGCCACTGTGCTCTGCGATTCGAGGTGCTGATGCCGCAGTTGTGCTGTCCGGTGCGAGCACGGTGTTGCTGGGGAGGTTCACGAAGCGAAGACATGCGTAGTCTTGTGTCTTCATGACGCTTTACGTGAAACAGGGAGACAAAAAGGTGTCGGTCGTGCCTGTGGTCAGTTGGCGAAAGTCGCGACGAGAACATGCTGAAAAATGCAGGTCGAAGACTTGATGCGGAGGCTCGAACATGATAACGAGCGAGCTGACGTGGAACGCCTTGTAGAACAAACCACCACGCGCATTGACACGCGCGCTCGCTAAGACCTACGTAGCAAATAAGAAAAAGAGGAAGGCAAACAAAAGCACCGTGGCCGATCCTCCGTTGTGGGTAGTGTCATTCTTGCGGGAATCATCATCATCATCATCATCATAAGCGCACTGCAGGTTTCGCGGTGGCTAGAATAAGGCGTCCGCGTGCCAGCCCTGCAGAAAAAACTCAATCTATACGTATGTATTCGTGAAAATTTAGCGATATCCTATCTCTAGTGCGTACTTCATGCACTCCAATATATTCAAACTTGCTGTGCACCCACTACGTGGCCGTAAGGCAACAGGCGCAGTACTGTTTTCGCTTTGTATAGTGGCCAATCGGCTCTACGTCACCACGTGAATATTTTTGATCACATGCTTTGACGCCCTATTTCACCTTGTATTGTTAAGCTTGTATACAAGACGCGTATGTTTGTAAAGCATGAAAATTCCTTTCACTGCATTTCCAAGCAGAGAAAGTTGTTCTCGATGTATTCACAAGCAGAAGCGTGGCTGTGTGGTAGAATTGCGCTTATCCCGGAATTCGCTGGCGAGTACTGTACAAATAAAAATTGGTGCACCTTGCATTAGTGGCAGAAGGCTTGAATCCACTGTGAAGCTGGGCGGCTTTCCTTGGTACACTTTATTTTTGCTCTTCACTCCGTTTTTTTTAAGGGGCGAAGGTTTTCAAGGCCTCGTCCGTTCGTCATCGTTATCGCTAGTAACCACCGCTTATTGAGTCTCCAATGCGTCCAGAAACGGCACTCCTTGTACTATATACCGAATACATATACACTGAGAAATGCAAAATCGTGCCACATAAGATGACGTGTTATAGCAAAAGGTGAGTTTTATGAAAACAAGACTTACATCACACGTACCTAAGGAGAGAGAGATGATAGCACCACTGCGTTTGCGCGTTCTTCGGAGGTGCTGTGTTGGCGCGCGTGCCAACACAGCACCTCCATGTGCGCCGGGGCACCCCGGCGCACATAAGCTGCCCCGGCGCACCAGCATGTGCGCCGGGGCAGCTTATCTCCGCTAGGAGGCTAGTGGTGGCAGCGTTGTTTATGGGTGCACAGACGCATCGCCCCAGCGATCTTGCAACGCATCTGTCTGGGGCTTCGCGCAGGCGCAATACCGCCGCTCCAACGTCTTGCGTACGCAAGCCGCTTGGGTACCCAGCACTAAAACTCCTAAGCGACCCCGCTGTGCCGGCGCGGGATGCCGAAGGTTGTCGTCATCCTGCACGGCCGTGCCGCTTGGACTCTGTAGTACGAACTTCGACCACTCATCATCATTCAACCCGAGGATATGCTGCCACTCTTTGTTCCTCCTTTTGTCTCTGTTTCTTTCTACTTCCTTCATTCTCTCTACATCTGTTAATTTTGAACTGTTTCTATCGTTTTTCTCTAGTTGGTGCTTTCACTTGCCTTATTTCCCTCTCTGTGCTTTTCTGGCTCTATAGCATGTTATTATATTTCTTCCCGTACGTGTTTCTTTGTATCTCTTTCTCTTTTTTTCTGTCTTCGCTTTCAATCGATGTGTCTATGTTTCTAAGTAATTCTTACGCTCTGTGCTGGCCGTAGGCGTAGGCAAGGGGCAGGGACAGGCACCGCGGCAAGGGGGGGGGGAGGGTATCCTAGTTCCTGAGAGCGCAAGGGCGTCCCCACATTTGCATAAAAGGGGAGGGGGGTGGAATGATTTTTTTCCCTAAATACTCTGCAACTTCGCAACATAAAAACACTATCCTCCTCCGCTCTCGTTTTTCCTCGACCTCCTTTCATTCACACTCTCAGACGTGGCGCCACCTTGCTTGCTCCTGCACAGCAGACGCCCTTTCTTGAAGGGCGTCTGCTGCTAGCGACGTATGCGATACGCGCGCCTTCTTTCCTATCTGACTTGAGGCTGGCACCGCGTCGGTTTTGGCTAGATGTTGTCACGTGGGACAGCAGAACGTGCGTTGGTTTGTTACAGTCGCTCCCGGCTTCTATCTTTGCTCTCGAAACGCGGACTCGCCGTGGTAAAGCGCAACTCTTATGACCGATACGAACTTGAGCTTCCGAGCGCTTTGTGCTGTGAAATACTTTTCACCAAATATTGACGTCGCTGTTGGCTGTCATGGGCGGCTGGTGTGCCTTCTTATGCCATAACAAGTATACAGCAACAGCAGAGCTCTTCATGATACCACCCGGTAAGAGCAACGAGTAGCGACAAAAGACAGGGTTGCATAAAATCCAGCCGTTTTAAACTTACTTTTGCGAAGTTCCGAGTCTGTCCCTTTGAATATGAGTTAAAGTTTGCTTAATTCACTTTCCGCTCTAACGCACCAGACAAGTCGCAATTATTGTGTAGTACGCTGCCACTTCTCACACAGGTTTCAATAATTATTTGCGGGGTCTGTTCTTTAGTTGTTCATATTACATCGTTACGATTACTGCTTGATGATCAGTGCTGGATTGTGCGCTTAACATGCACGTGGAAGGGCGATCGAAAATGTTATTGCGAAACTTCAGATTCCGCACAGCTCTTCTGAATAAACAAAAATGGCGTGCAGAAAGTCACATAAAGATCGGTAGCCTTCATTGGCTTTTGTTGTGTGCTCGTATATTTCGGAGGAAATTACTTTCCTGGGCTCTCTTACGTTGTTTCGTCAGCCAGGGGACTTCCGACGAGAAAGCAGCTAAGCGAACAGTGCATGCCTTCGAGTCGTTGGTGCTTGAATCATTCACGAACCTCGCTAATACGTGCGATTTCGCGCGATGGTTAACGTAATATTTCGTGTGAAAGTTTAAATTCGTGACGGGAGCTCTCGCAAGGTGCGGTGACACACTAGTT
The DNA here is from genome assembly GCA_013436015.1 of Rhipicephalus annulatus. Lineage (NCBI taxonomy): Eukaryota > Metazoa > Arthropoda > Arachnida > Ixodida > Ixodidae > Rhipicephalus > Rhipicephalus annulatus. Next base: position 441,245 of record WOVY01003469.1, on the reverse strand, counting down.
GATTCATTCGCTAGCTGGTTCTTTCAATGGTGCAGTTCGCCTCAATTCGCTCTTCCAAAATATGATTATACGTCCTCAATTCGCTCTTATATAATATACGTCCTCAATTCGCTCTTCCAAAATATGATTAGTGCGTCTAACTACTTCACGAGGCAACCAAAGCTGTCGTAATCTATAACTATACACGACGTACGCCTTATGGCACATATATTACGGTGAAAACTTTAGATGCCTTAACAAACGCTAATTGTACATCGGTGACTTCATCATCTCTCCTCGACAGCGTCGACGGGAGCTGTGTTTTTCTCCGACAGTCATTATGTGTGCTCTCTGCCTTTCTTGAAGGGAGCGTTTGCTTACCAGGCAGCGCGATGAGAGCATTAACGGCCGCCGTTCAATTCAACCTAAATCTATCTAAATGTGCACAACGTTGGCCCACGTCAGTGTTGTGTAGTGCCACATATGGTACACAATATGTGCAGATCCCACGGGACGTCTCGGTCGTTGGTCTCTACGCCTCCAAGAATACACCTTCTCGGTCGTGTATAAATCTGGTCACCTCCATCAAGACGCCGACTGCCTGTCGCGGTATCCAGTGGATCCACCAGGCGCCACAGAGAGCTACGGAGGCTTGCGTCTTATCAATATCAGACTTTCTTGATATCGCTTCTGAGCAACGCCGTGACCCGGATTTACTTCCCATCATAGAAAGCCTGAGTTCCGCTACTCCACCCACCTCTCTGAACTTGTATTTCCTTCATGAAGGAGTTCTCTACCGCCACAACATGCACCCTAATGGCCCTGACCGCCTTCTCGTCGTGCCTTCCCATTTGCGTGTAGATGTTCTCCGACAGCTTCACGATGAACCTGCCGCTGGTCACCTGGGAGTCACCCGCACTCGCTCTGTGCAAAAGTATGTCGCCAGCTGCGACCTTTGTCAACGTCGAAAACGACCAACATCACTTCCAGCTGGCCTTCTTAACCCTATTGAGATCCCTGCTGAACCATTCTACCGCGTAGGGCTCGACCTTCTCGGGCCATTTCCCACTTCTGCATCCGGGAACAAATGGGTTGCCATGGCGACTGACTACGCGATACGTTACGCGATCACCCGCGCTCTTCCAACCAGCTGCGCTACCGATATCGCCGACTTTCTGCTACATGACATCATATTGCATCACGGCGCTCTTCGACAGCTCGGTACTGACCAAGGCCGATACTTTTTATCTCGCGTCGTCCAGGATATCGTACGTTCCTGTTCTACGAACCACAAGTTCACAACGGCATACCATCCGCAAACTAATGGACTTACAGAGCGCCTGAATCGCACTATCACGGACATGTTGTCAATGTATGTTTCTCCAGACCACCGTGACTGGGACGCAACGTTACCCTACGTCACCTTCGCTTACAACTCTTCCAGACATGACACCGCAGGCTATTCCCCGTTCTACCTTCTTTATGGACGGGAACCCTCTCTGCCTCTTGATACACTTCTTCTCGCTGGTTCAAGCTCCCCTGTCACATACGTCCGCGATGCCATAGAGCGAGCCGACGCAGCACGACAGATTGCCCGAGAACGACTCATGCTTTCTCAAGCCTCTCAGAAAGATCGATACGATCGTCACCACCGCGAAGTTTCGTATGCACCAGGTTCTCTCGTACTCTTGTGCACCCCATGTCGTCACATCGGCCTCTCAGAAAAACTTTTATTTCGCTATGACGGACCATACAAAGTCCTTCGCAAGATCACCAACCTCACCTACGAGATACAGCGAGTCGTCGACGAAGCGCACTCAATGCCACCACCATCCACTGTTGTGCACGTCGTCAGACTGAAGCCTTATGTGTCACCCAACACTACCCTTTCGTGACAAGCGCCGGGTTGGCGCTTTAACGCCGCGGGGTAGTGTCACAAGGCAGTAGTGGGATTGGGGCATAAAGCGGTAGAGGGTCCCTGGCTGAAAGAAAAGACTACGAAGTGGATAGAGACTGGTTCCAGCCCGCCAGTGCGCCAGGCATTGTCATCGCGTGTAATCGTTGTAAATATCTGTAAATATACGTTTTCTTGTAAGATTATGAACAACTAAAGAACAGACCCCGAAAATAATTATTGAAACCTGTGTGAGAAGTGGCAGCCTACTGCACAATAATTGCGACTTGTCTGGTGCGTTAGAGCGGAAAGTGAATTAAGCAAACTCCAACGCATATTCAAAGGGACAGACTCGGAACTTCGCTAAATTGACTTTAAAACGGCTGGATTTTATGCAACCATGTCTTTCGTCGCTACTCGTTGCTTTTACCGGGTGGTATCATGAAGAGCTCTGCTGTTGCTGTATACTTGTTATGGCATAAGAAGGCGCACCAGCCGCCCATGACAGCCAACAGCGACGTCAATATTTGGTGAAAAGTATTTCACAGCACAAATCGCTCGGAAGCTCAAGTTCGTATCGGTCAAAAGAGTTGCGCTTTACCACGGCGAGTCAACCTTTCGAGAGCAAAGATAGAAGCCGGGAGCGACTGTAACAAACCAACGCACGTTCTGCTGTCCCACGTGACAACATCTAGCCAAAACCGACGCGGTGCCAGCCTCAAGTCAGATAGGAAAGAAGGCGCGCGTATCGCATACGTCGCTACTTTGCAAAGTTTCAGAGGGTTTACTTTGAACTGTGCTGCCCCGCGCACCCCACCGTGGCGCTTTCACTGTGCTCAAGTTTCTGGAAGTTTCATTGGCACAAGTTCAGGGTTGCTGTTAGTGTATATATTTTCTGCCGAATTGGTTACTTCCAGACTTCGTATATAGCGGCAAAAATTCAGGTGGGTGCCAAGGCTATTTTCTGGTTACTCCCAAATTATGTAAGGGCGCATTTCATAACCACTTTTTATTGTTTGCCAATAAAATATCAAGCAAGCCGAACGACTACCCATTGTTTCTAAGCTGTTCTGACGCTTATGTCGATGCATGCACTACTCCACCACCCGCCAGCCATCTGATGCTCGTCGAGACACCTCAACGCAACGCGCGGCGCGCCTGCCAAGAAGGAGTGACGAAGTGCTTGTTCTGGTTGTCCACTCAGTGCTCGTCATGACCACTGTGCGGGATCGGAGAATTTAGTGGTTTTAAACGTTAGCATAGAAATCAAAAACAGGGAAGATGTAAATATACCTTGCAAATTAAAGAAGAAAATATTCGCGCCTTTTGGCTATCAGTCTGGCGATGTAGCGCACCAAGTCTTGTATATTTCATACTATATATCCTCATATATATTGCGCATATTATAGGTGTGTGTATGTTAGTCCTTGTTAGCATGTGTTTGAGACAGCCTGTGGACTTGCACATTGCTGTGAAAACGTTTCATCAATATTGTGCTTAGTCATTTATATATGCTATTTCCTTGTTGTACACACAATTTTCGTGTGTTCGTATCATCGTACGATGGAGCAATCTTTTTCTAAACAACAAAGATGTTAGTAGTCCTCCATCAAGGAGGATCAATCCTCATCGTGCTGCAAGGAGCAACATAACAAACAAAATAAACCATTTTACTAGCTGCACGAGGTATATTCCTCTTGAGAAATTGATCTGGAAGCAATATTACTAATAATTTCTGAGGTTTAACCTCCAAACACCACGATGTGTTTATGAAAGACAAAGCAGCAGATGACACTGATGAATGAAAAGGCGTCTGAATATATGTCGTAATCATTTCGCGTGGGGGCAGAGCAGATGCAAACACGTATGGAACACACATACAACAATACCTCCCCACAAACCGAAAAAATATTTTGGTTACGCCTTTGTTGTGAAGACTAAATATGCAATGACATTGCAAGCGGCTATTCACCTTTAGAGTCAACACCCTGGTTTCTTGCAAGTATTTCATAACATTCCCGAAAATACACATTTCGACAGGCTTCCTGAGAAGTAGTTGCCATGGGCTGCGTTTCATGCATACTCGGATTACAAGCAACGCACGGGACAAAGAGGAGCACACACATAGCGCGGTAAAAGCACTTGTTTTGTATTTTGTGTTTATCTCCGTACTATATACGTTACTAGCTAACCTTTGCGGAGTTTTAGGGGGCGAAGCTCTTTAAGGCGTGGCTTGTGTGTTTCCCGTTACCGTAGTGCGTAATCTTTGGCACATACGCGCACCCTCGGGCACTAATTCGCAAGTCCACATGTTACGAAAAAACGTAGCCCGGCGTCTTTATCACGCTTTCGGTGTTAACAAAGCGCTGACATCAGAAATGTAGTACATACTCTCGTTTAGTCCTTGATTTATCCGCTGGATGGCGGTACTTGTAAATGATTATTATATGATAAAAAGAAGCGAGATGGTAGTACTTCAATTGTACACTTGATGGTCCGACGGTCGCACGGACAGAAAACTGACAAATAGACGGGTAAGCAGACAGACACGTCGACCGACGGATGGACGCACGAACGGACGCACCTATGGACGTACGGATGCACGGATAGAAGCACGGGCGGATTGATGGATGTTTCGGCCCTCTCATCATCATTCATTCCGCGGATATGCTGTCATTTTTAAGGGTAGGTTCAGTGTCGTTTCGCGGGTCGAAATTTTTTATTTGCCACCTGACTATTACCTGCTTATTTCTCGCCTCTTGTCGTCATTTTAGCGAGACAAGTGTGGTGTGGTGTCCAAGTCGAGAAATTCGCGAGAATAGAATGGAATGAGCTCGCTCACGGAATTTGAAAGATTATTGGGAGAGACCTGCGTCTGGCAAGAGACATGAAATCGGTTGAGGATGAAAAGTATGATGATAATCGTTGTTTGGCTTGTTTGTTTGTTTGATTGTTCATTTGTTTGCTCGTTCGTTTATTCATTCGTTCTTTCATTCGTTTGTTCCTTTGTTTGTGATGGGAGAATCACTTGCTTGAAACAGGTTTCATCTATTTGTTTGAAATCCTTTTTGTTGCGAGATCACAGGAGGAAACTAATGGACTTCAGTTTGTGCTGTCGATTAATTAGCTTCAAACTTTCAAAAACTTTTGCAAATTATCGGCCATATATACTTCTCTTTTTCGAGAAAGTAGTCGGGAAAGTATTCTCCTTTCATCGAAGTAATTGAGCTTAAGAAATAGAATTCCGTGATCGGCCACCGTCGACATTAACGATTTTATATCACCTAAAAAACATGTACACGTTTCAGTGTGTTCCTCTCACCAGTTGTCAAGCAGTTTGAAATGCGCAATTTTCGCGTTGAATTCCATGACTTGATTTTGCGCAGACGAAAATTGAAAGAAGGGTCAGGCACATAGAGAAATAAGGCTTACAACGGGGGCTCTAAGTATTAATACTTGTATTTTGAAGTATGAATTAACCATCCTTGTTGGTTTATAAAAACAATGTACTATCCGCTACACAGACGTATTGCCCACGCTCCTTCATCGCTGACCTAAAAAACAATGCACATACCTTACAACTTGGTCTTTCTAAACAAAAAGTCTAAATAGAAAATGGCTTACAATTACTAAAAATGAATATTTACTTGTGATGTCACTGTTACCCTGCCACGCTGTAGTCACATCAACGGTAATGATGACTTTCTTGACAATAATGCTTTTTGGTGCACCTGCAGCAGTCACCGACCCGCATAAGAAATAGCGTGTGTAGGAGGGACACGTAAGGCCATCTCGCATACCGCAAGAATATTGCGCAGGTCAGATGGGAGAAGACCTGTCAATTCGCTGGTAGGGACCACTACATAATTTCTATCTAGGTACAGACGTCCCCTGAAAAGAGAGTAGGCAAGACACTCGCTCGAATCACGAAGGGGCCCAAGATTAGAGAAATCCGCAAAAGTCAAGCCCCGGAACGTATAACAAACCTCAAGAAATGGACAGCCTCACTAAACGACCACGTGCGACGCTCAACACGTGAAAGTAAAGCAGCGGAGGAAACGCCTGCCACAGACTCTTTTCTTCTCCACATGTGGGACGCACACGCAAGCTGCTACGCAGATGGCCGAAGCAATGCTGCAACAAGAAACTGCGTCACCGCATATTGACCCTCTCTGAAGAAATAGAGCGACACAGTACCTAACTCACCAGCCAACAATAAGGCCAGCTGTGCAGCGGACTCAATGGACAGCTAGGCAACAAGAAGACGTGGCACCTGTTACGCCACTTACTAGATCTTGACGGCTCGAAAACAGCCACACGGCACAGAATTGAGCGGCTTGTCCACCAACACGCCAGATCAGACTAATATCTACTAACCGACCAGGCGGACAAACACTTGTACCAAGCCCACCTACTAGCGACACCACTACACCCTATGAAGGTAAACCAAACCCAACTCTTTATGTCGACATCACGGAAGCCGAAGTGTATGCAGCCATTCTAAAGCTTCGCACAAATTCTGCACCAGGTCAAGACGGCTCTCCAACAAAACAATCCGCGACCTAGACGCAAGGTCAGTAACTGCCCTCACCGAATATTTCAACGACTGCTGGCATGCGGGCAGTATACCAGAAAAATAGAAGCACGCGAAACTAGTGTTTTTACCAAAGCCCAGAAAAAAAGCATATTTATCAAATCTTCGCCCCATCTCGTTAGCTTCATGTCTTGGCAAATTATTTGAGCACGTGGTCTTGGCTCGGCTAGAAACACTTGCAGAAGAGCAGGACCTTTTCCCTCCAACCTTGCTTGGTTTTCGCGCCCACTTGTCTATGCAAGACGTCCAAGTACAAAATTATCACGATTAATTGAAAGACCTTGTACGTGCGCGCACGCGAGCAATGCCTGGCATAGACCTACGCAAGGCATTCGATAAGGTGACACATTAAGTTATAGCCCTGCACTTCGCTTTAAGAAACCCTGGGGAACGCATTTACAACTACGTGTGCTTCTTCTTATAAGGCCGCACTGTGGAACTTTCCTTGGATGACAGCAACGCTATAAAGCAACTTACCCTATCCAACAAAGGCACGCTACAGGGAGCTGTTATTTAACCTTTCCTCTTCAACCTTGTAAGAGCCAACTCCCACAGTTACCAGACCACATACCCAACATCCGACACACCCTATACGCAGACGATGTGACGGTAGAGACCACTACCGGCTCTAACGGACAGATGAGGAGGCACTGCAACGTGCTTTGGACACAGTGGCCGAATACGTCGTGCGTACGGGTCTCGAGGCTCTTTGGACAAATCGGAACTCACCCTTCTTCGTCCTCCTGACTACTGTAAGGTTGAACACCTGCCACTACCGACCATCACTCCCAGGATCGCCGGATCCGAAATACCGATAGTGCAGCACATGCGCATTCTCGGTCTTCACGTTCAAGCCGGCAGGAGCAATAGTGTCACACTAGAGAGGCTTGCGGTCACCGTCACTCGTACTGCCCGTCTGTTAAAAAGAATCTGTGCGCGGAAACACGGCATTAAAAAAAGAAACTTTTCCAGCTGTTAAACGCCTTCATAACCCCAAGAATCACCTACGCCCGCCTTACGGTGTACCTACGTCTCCTCAAGGCTAAAAAAGAAAAAAAGTTGACAGACTTATTCGCACAGTCCACAAGATCGCCTTGAGCCTCTCCCGCACCACATCGACCACGCACCTCCTCAGCCTCAAGTTCACATCACAATATATAAATTTAGTGAAGCACGCCAAACTGCAAAATTTGAACGATTGCGTGGTAGTACGACCGGAAGATGGATACTCCAACGTATCGGCATTTCCTCGTCGCCAAGTGGACAAGACTTGATCTCGCTACCACCCCTCATCAGACAGCGCTTCATTTTGCAGCCATTGCCGAAGAATATGCTGGCCGGCATTCATGAAGGTAGACGATCTGGCCGCACCAGAAACCTTCACATTACCTATGGTATGAACATCAAGGCGGCTCACGTCGACGCGGCAGGATACCCAGCCCCCAAACATGCATATGCAATCAATGTCTCGTCGAAAGGTACCCCGGTCGATAAAGAGCCTGCCAAGATGTGTGCCGGCTCTATACGCACACAGAACCCAACCAAAGCCAAAGAAGCTGCCATAGCACTCGCCGCAATAGCCGGATTTGAAACAATCATTAGTGACTTCAAATCTATCTGCCATCACCCGATTTGCCCGTGGCACTTTTTCCCCAACACGGCGCGAATCCTCCGCCCTCTGCCCCAAGCGACACGCAACGCCTCAGACGACACTGCTTCCAGCACCGACAATGACGATCCCCGTTTAATCAAACTCATCTGGGTCCCAGCGTACGCAGGAAATCCGGGTAAAGAGGGGGTGGTTAAACAAAGCTCAACAAATCACTTGGCGGCGGCTTCAAACGAACTCATTCCCTTCCCCCTAAATATACAGACACACATACCCAGGCTTATTCACAACTAATTGCACCCTTTGCCGGACACAGACCGCAACCTTGGACCACATTATCCGGGGATGCAGCAAAGACCCTCCCCCATCAAACCTCCTAGGACAGTCACGTTCAAGTGAGGCCTGGGAGAGAATCCTCACGACCACAAGCCTGGACACCCAGCTCCAGGTCATCAAACACGCTGACAAGGTGGCGACCAGGCATGGCCTGATAGCCCTCGCCACTTAGAAAACCATCAGTTACCTTAATAAAGTTTTTTCACTACTACTACCGCCTATTAAAAATTTCGATGCTGGTAATACCTAAATAACCGCCTCATTTAAAGATGACTTTGCCAGTGCATCTGCCATTTCATTCATATAAATGCCTTTAAATTCTAGAACCCCGACCAGTTTGATCAGATTCAGATGCGTGGGAACTAATGCTTTGAAAGCACTCTGAGCATGCGAGTTCTCATCTGCAGTAAGGGAGGCACATACTGAATGTGAATCCGTGAAAATTATTGCAGAACTTACTGAAGGAGTTGTTTTATGGAGAGCTAGAATTATCGCGAAAAATTTTTCTTCAAAGATGGGCATAAAACTTGGAAGGCGAAGCGAAAACTACCAATCTAGGGCTGGAGGAAAAAATACCAATTCCACATTTTTCTTCACTTTGTGACGCATCAGTCGCTATGACTGCTTGTATAGACGTATGTGCCAGGTAATCTCTTCATGTATCTTCTAAAAAAATGAATGGCATCAATTTTGAATTTTAACGTGGAATTTTGAATTTTAAAGTGGAAGGCCTTGAAGAACGAGCCACCACGCGCATATGACTCGCGCGCTTGCTAAGACCTACGTAGCAATTAAGAAAAAGAAGAAGACCAATCAAAGCACCTGGTATACGCGCGGGGCCGGCCTCGCGGTGGCTAAAAGAAGGTGTGCGTGCGCCAGCCCTAAAGCAAAAACTGAATCTATATGTGTGCATGCATTGGTAAAAGTTTAGCGACATCTTTCCCTATAGTGCGTACTTCAAGAACTGACATATATTCGAACTTGGTGTGCATCCTCTACGTGACCTTAGGGGAATATGCGCAGAGAAGTGTTTGCCTTTTGTAGTGGGCGACCGGCTTTAAACCATGAAGTAGTTATTTTGAATCACATGTTCTGACGCCCGATGACAATGTACGCTTGCTTTTACAACGCATTATTAGCTCAATATTTCGCCTTGTATTATGAGGCCTGTATACAGGACGCGTATGTTTGTAAAGCATGATGATTACTTTCACTGCATTTCCAAGCAGAGCAAGGTGTTTTCGCTATATTCACAAGCAGAGGCGTGGCTGTGAGGTAGAATTTCGTGTATCCCGTAATTGGATTGCGAATGCTGTACAAATAAAAATTGGCGCACGTTTGATTAATGGCGGGAGGCTCGAACCAACTATGAAGCTGGGCGGCCTTAATTTTCTTGATCTGCTTTATTTTCATCATTTGCTCTGTTTTTTTGTTCCTTCTTTGTCTCTGTTTCTGTTTGTTTTATTCTATCCCTCTAAATCTCTTTATTTTTACTCTTTCTATCGTTTTTCTCTTTCTCTAATTCGTGCTTTCACTTTCTTTGTTTCTCTCTCCCTGCTTTTGTGACTCTATAGTATGTCTGTTTTTTTTCTGTCTTCATTTTCAATCTATGTGTCTATGTTTCTAAGTATTTCTTGCGCTCCGTGCTGGTTCTATCGAACATCCGTGACTGCACTTCACGCCGGACAAGTCGGCAAGCACAGCGGTTGAGCGCACGCCAGGTGCACTTGTTTGGGTGGCGAAGCAAAAGATGAAAGAGAACGTGAACCAGCATCATAGTGTTTGCCAATGTTAATCGGAGACTTGCCGAGGAGATGAAGGCCTAGCTCATCAGACTTTTTAGCCTGTATTATTTTTTGCCTTTCGCAGAGAAATATTGTATTTTTCCAGCAAATCAAGCAAAGTGAATTGTTTCAGCAGCTCCGTGGTTATTTAAAAGGAGACGTCGATACCGAGGGTCACGGCCATAGGCGTATGCAAGGGGCGGGGACATGCATGTCACTGATGGCGCAAACACTGTCCGACATTTACATAAGAGGGGGTGGGAGTGCTGCGATGACCTTTCACCTAAAACCCCTGAAACTTCGCAAAGTAGCGATGCTCGAGACAAGCATGTACAGGCTTTACCACTTTCGCCCTTAATGAGGCTCTGAAAGGCCGCTCTTCCAGCTTTCGCTGTGACAGCGCTACGCGTTCCGCACAGGCATGGTGCTTTTTCTTTGTCTCTAGCAATTACTCCTTATGTTTCTATATGAGCTATATGCGGGCGCCCTGAACTTATGCTTTGTTCATTTATTTGCATATTTCTTATCGTTCGAAGATCAAGGAAGAGGTGAAAGAACTGTGAGCCAATTCTATTCAACCGCTCTTTGAAAATGATATTTTTCATCGTTCAATACCACATACTTTTATTTTATCAGGATGTTTCTCGACCATTTGGCTGCAAACTGAGCGATGAATTGAACGGCGTGGCCACTTTGGCAACTTTTATTTTGAGTTTTGGCTCCTTTTTGAGTCCACTCAATGGCAACCCTCGTGGCGTTGAATCGCGATGATTTATGAACGAGCAAGCGGTCTTCCCACCAGTACCTTTATGCAGGACGTTTTTAAATAAGTAAAGAAGACTTTTAGTAAAAATGCTTCATACCAGTCACCTGCTGCTGGCATCTGTCGTATTTGTGCGGAAACTGTACTGGCCAAAAATATTTGCGGCAACTAAAGTTAAACTGAAATGAATGATTAAGAAAAACTCAGTTAACCTTTTCGTTATTAACCCGAGGGCAGTCATTTATGCTATCGTTCTCTTTTGGAACTATAAGAAAGTGAAAACAACTGAGCAGCAAGGGTTGCAGTTGGATTTTCGTGTGCTCACAGACTTTTGATTGATGATCAATTTATATGAGGGTTTTAACGTAACAAAAACACCATATGATTATGAAAGACGCCGTAGTAGAGGGCTCTGGAAATTTCGACTACCTGGAGTTCTTTAACGTGCACCAAAATCTGAGCACACGGGCTACAACATTTCCGCCTCCATCGGAATTTTAGCCGCCGAATCCGGGATTCAATCCCACGATCTGCGGATGAGCAGCCGAGTACCTTTGCCACTAGACCACCGCGGCAGGGCTTTACAGACCTTTCCGAAGATTTGAAACCAGTTTATTTCTTGCTCTGATAACTCTTGGCACTGTTCTAATTGCAGTTAATTGTTTCTTTTTTCTATTTTTGGCATAGCTGTTTGTTTAAGGATGTGAAAGGACATCAGAGCACTTTTTTACAAGCTGAACCGGGAACTTTGGGTGGAGTTGAAATACTTCAAGGAAACAATCGACCGAAATTTTCGCAAAGAACTGAGAGATATTAAAGCATTTTTGGCAACGGTAAAGTAGGAAAATGAAGAAATTGGGAAAAAAGAACCAAACCAAGAGAACATCAAATGCTGAATTAAAGGTGTAGTGCCTTGATCTCTCGCGGCAGGTGAATGACCATGAGAATAGAACACTTTTGGATACTCTCGATGATGCTCTAGTGTTCAAGGTGTTTGACTGGTAACCCGAAGGTCGCGTGATCACACCCGGGCTGCGACGGCTGCATTTTCTAAGGAGGCGAAAATGTGCGAAGCCCATGTACTAAATTAAAGTGCACGTTAAAGATCTCCAAGTGGTCTAAATTTCCATATCCCTCCACTACGGCACCTCAAATAATGATATCGTGACGTTGAGACGTTAAACTCCAGATATTCTTATTAGAGTACATTGGGCTGAACAGCATTCTCGGAGGGCAATTGGCAAAATGAAAGTCATTCCTTACGAGTTCTTCGAAGACATTGTTGAAATGATAATACATATTAGGAAAAAGGTGGGCGGGCCACGTAAATGTTGCAACTGATATCGAATGAACACACAAAGTTCCAACGGCACACAACCCAAGCAAAACAAAAATTGTGGATAAGCCGTTCAAGCAGAGACAATGTTGGGATAAAGTTTTTATGAATGCGTGCACAGCATGCCTGAAGTGTTTGGATCTGTGTATTGACACCCGGTCAACGGGGTTCGTAAATGAACTCATGTGCCCAGAATCGAAGCGGCTTCGTGGTCAGGCTACTGCGCTCAAGTGCGAGAGTGGTTGGAAGTATGTCTGGGTTCTCGATGGAAAAATCTTTGCGTGGTGTACTGAAAGCTCACCAAAGACGAAACTTGAAAAGTGTGATGACGTTGTGGGCAGGCTTTCTTGTGGGCACATACGGTGCCGCTGTAAACGAGAAATTTGGTTGTTTGTTTCATGCTTAGTTTTTGTTGCCAAGTGAGTCAAATTCCGCACATACTCATGAAATCGCGTTTGTTTGTTCATGAAATTCTTGGTATGAAGTGTCGCTACAAATTTTGGGCGTGTAAGTTGTTTAGGTTATAGTTTTATTGCATTAAAATTTATATGGACCCTCTCGGCTTCATTTTGCCGCTGGCGTCACCGTTAATCACCGTATATGTATACGTATTTATATATATGTAAACCCAAGAAAATTCCATTGAAAAAAAAACAGGGGACCCTTAAGCTGCGCTTTTAAGAGTTGAACGCGAGAGCGAAATCCTGCCCCTAGTGCGCCCTTCAACCAATAAGTGCGCACTTATTATTAATGTGTTTCGGTACATACGCACACGCGCACGCACACACACAAGCCCACAGTAAATTGTACAAGCGCGCGCGTGCGAATGGTACATACAGGTTTCTCATCCAAAGCAAGAGACGCATGACCTCCAAGATACACGCCACTGGCTTGCCATTTCAGAGGCCATAAAGAGTCTGGCAATGCCTCACAGATGGCAGCACATTATTGAGCGCTTGCTGTTTGCTTGATCAACGTCTCTGGAAAGGAATGATAAGTTTTCCGGTAGATGCACATAATTGTCATTTTTTACAGCTGTTTGAAAGTTTCTGTGTGTTTTTAGTGGTGATGACTGCACTATCTCAGCCTTTTTCGACGTAGTTTGAGGCCTTCCACATGCACCTACCAATCGCCGAATGGTTTCGTTTTCGTCGTGACAATTGTCGAACAAATGGCGCTAAAGGAACCCTGAAACTATTTTTTCAGTAACCATAAAATGAAATTACTGAAAGAGCGTATTGCCTCACAAATCCAACGCCACAAAAAATTTTAAGAATCCGTCCAGTGCGAGTGGAGTTAAAAGGTTGGTCGCATGCTGCAATTACAATCTCTCTTCACTCGTCCCGACCAAAGCGCTGGAAGCTAAGCATGGAGGAGTGACAAGAGCAAAAAAACTACATCACCCGCGCCTCATGACCTTGAGCACTTTTTTCTTCTAATGCGCGGCTTTCTCAGGGCGATCACGCGTGGACAAGTAGCGGAGTCTCGCGGCAATCTCTGTAACGAGCTTTTTCGCTCATGGACGAGTTTACTCTCACAACCAACGAAGCCGAGCCGACGGCGGAATTTCTGCGACACGAGCTCTGACCACGGCACGCGGAATCGCACTTGGGACCTCTGCATCGTGAGTGCAAGGCGTTAATCACTGCGCTAGAGAGGACCACCTTCTTTAACGTTCAAACGGAAGCTATTTATATTGTCACGACGTGAAGACAGAGGTCGTATTTGAAGACGCTAAGAAAACAGCAGCGGATTGGTCTTTTTATTAACCGCGCGCCAGAGAGTTCCTCGTCTTTTTCGTTGTTGCGTTCTGCATAACAGCATGCAGATGCGCGTATGCGCTGTCGCCTTCGTCTTTTTCGCGGAATGCACGTGACATTTGCCTCCCTCAAAAAATGGCATCGTCCTGATGCGCAGCCAAGGCGCTCTACTTAAAAAAGACGCACATATGCACCGGCACCCACAGGACAAACGAGAGTTAGCTGGACAAGTAGGGTTTCATCCGGATGACATGCACGAAATCGGGTGAGCGGTTTTGGCGACTGGAACTGCAATCGCCGTCGGGAATAACTTCGTAGTTGATATCGTTCAATTGTCGGGTGACTCGATTTGGACCGAAGTATCCTCGTAATAGCTTCTATAAAAGTCCGCGTCAACATATTGGGATCCAGACCCATACCTTGTCGCCTGGTTTGTAGGTTACCAATTTATGTCGTAGGTCGTATCGTTTCGCATCTTTGTGTTGCTGGTGACAAATACGCACGCGGGCTAGCTGTCAGGCTTCTTCGGCGCGCTGACCAAATTCTTCGGCGTCAGCGGAAGTGTCATAGCGTCCAACGTTGTAGTGACTTCACGCCCGTGTAATAAACTAAACGGTGTCATTCCGGTAGTTTCCCAACGGGCAGTATTATAGGCGAAGGTCACATAAGGCAAGATTTCGTCCCAGTTCTTGTGTTCTGTGTCGACATACATGCAGAGCATGTCTGCAAGGATCTTATTAGGTCGCTCTGTTAGTCCGTTCGTTTGTGGGTGGTACGCCGTTGTTCTCCGGTAAGCTGTACCACTGAGCCTGAGAACCTACTCCAAAAGTTCTGCCACGAACGCAGTTCCTCTATCCGTGATGAGAACTGTTGGAGCACCGTACCGAAGGACGACGTTTTCTATGAAGAAATGAGCCGCTTCTGCTGCTGTGGCCCTCGGCATGGCTTTAGTTTCTGCGTAGCGAGACAAGTAATCGGTGGCGACCATGATCCATCTGTTCCCTGTGGTAGAAGTTGGGAATGGGCCCAGGAAATCCATTCCGATTTGGGCGAATGGCTTTGCTGGTATTTGGACGGAATGTAATAAGCCGGCCGGCCTGCCGGGTGGTGCTTTGCGTCTTTGACAGTCGGCACATGTTTGGACGTGATGTTGCACAGCAGCAGGTAGGTTCGGCCAGTAGTAACTGTTTTGCAGACGCAACAATGTTCAAGTGTAACCGAGATAATCGGAGGTGACTTCGTCATGGCAGGCTTACAGAATTTCTCTTCGCAGTGATGCAGGGATGACGAGCAAGTATGGGCTGTCGGTGGGAGAAAAGTTTTTCTTGTATAGGACGTCATTCCTTAAACAAAAATATGGCACACTCGACGGGTGACCGCGAGAAACAGTCTGCGTCGGTGTGCTTCTTCCCTGATTTATAAATAATAGTCATATCAAACTTCTGAAGCCAAAGGCTCCAGCGTGCTAAACGGCCGGATGGGTCTTTCAAGTTAGTGAGCCAGCAAAGCGAGTGGTGATCAGTGACGACCTGGAATGAGCAGCCGTACAGATACGGTCGAAATTTGAGAACCGCCCAAACCACGGCGAGGCACTCTTTCTCGGTAGTTCTCTTCCGTGCGAGAGAGAGTTCTGCTGGCATAGGCTATCACTTTCTCGGAGTGATCTTGCCATTGTATCAGTACGGCACCCAGGCCTACATTGCTTGCGTCGGTGTCAAGTGCTGTTGGCGCTTTCTGGTCAATGTGCGCAAGAACCGGAGGTGTTTGGAGGCGTTGGCGTAATTCGTTGAATGCTGTTTGTTCTTTTTTGCTCCAAAAAAGGGGACATCCTCTCGTGTGAGCCGCGTCAAAGGCGCCGCAATAGACGAAAAGTTGGCGATGAATCGTCGGTAATAAGCGCAGAGGCCTACGAAGCGTCTCACTGCTCTTTTGTCATGCGGTGTCGGAAACTTTGCGACAGCGTCGATTTTGCCCAGGTCAGGTCAAACACCTTCGTGGCTGACCACGTGGCTGACCACGTGGCCTAAGTTCACTGAAACCGAAATAGCACTTCTCGGGTTTTAAAGTTAGGCCAGCCGAACGTATAGCTTGCAGAACTGTGAATAATCGACTTAGGTGTTCCTCGAATGTAGCTGAGAAAACGATAACATCGTCTAGATATACCAAGCATGTCTGCCACTTAAGTCCTGATAGCACAGTGTCCAATAAACGCATAAAAGTGGCTAGCGCAGATCATAACCCAAATGGAATCACTTTAAATTCATAAAGACTGTCCGGCGTCACGAAAGCATTTTCTTATGGTCTCTTTCATCGACCTCTATTTGCCAATAGCTACTTCGCAGGTCCATCGATGATAAATAGCGTGCATGCCGCAGCCGATCAAGAGAGTCTTCTATGCGTGGCAGTGGGTGGACGTCTTTCTTCGTTACTTGGTTTAACTTGCGGTAATCTATGCAGAAACGCAAGCTGCCGTCTTTCTTTTTAGCCAATACCACGGGAATGCCCAGGGACTTTTGGAATGCTGTATTACGTCATCTTCGAGCATCTTCTGAACTTGCTTTTGGATTTCCTCACGTTCTTTCGGAGCCACACGGTATGGGTTTTGACGGATCGGTCTCGTATTTTCTTCAACGATGATTCGGTGCCGGGTCAGTGGTGTTTGCTTGACTTTCGATGTGCACGAAAAACAATTTTTGAACTGGCTTATCAGCTCTAGTAGTTATCCGAGGGTGACAGGGTTGAGCAAATGTTGACAGAAAAAGGTGTCGAGGCTGGTATGGTCGCATCGTCCGGTTGCAAAGCGAAGCAATCTCTGGCTTGGTCCACGTCGTCGTAGTAGGCAATCGCGGTGCCCTTCTGGATGTGACGACGCTCGTTGCTGAAGTTGGTGATGAGCACTTCTGCCCGCCCATCAATTAGTGCCAGAACGCCTCTCGATATTGAAACACCTTTCGTTAGCAATGGCGTGTCTATTCGCTCCGCTATCACCTCATTACGGCACGGTCATTCACATAACACCGACACAAGGAAGCAAGATCTCGGCAGGAGCATCACATCATCGGCTACACGTAAACGTTGCAGTTGTTCTTCAGTGGTGGCGTCGACGTAAGGATGGGCGGAAAAGGTGACGATACGTTCTGGAATGTTGATGACAGCGCCGTACTCTCGCAGAAAATCTATACCCAAAGTCAACTCTTTACAACAGTCCTGTAAAATGACAAAAGTGGCGACGAAGCTCGAATCACTGATTACGAGCCGAGCGGTGCATTTACCGGTTGGCGTCATTAGCTGTCCACCAGCACTCCTTATGCTCGGTCCACTCCACGGCCTCTTAACCTTCTTAAGGCAGTCGGCGAGCTCTTGTTTCATAATAGAGAAGTCAGCACCAGTGTCCACCAGTGCTGTTACGTAGTGTCCGTCTATAATAACGCTAAGGTCGGCACGTACAAATTCATTAGCATTAGTACTCGTGGTTGTCGTCGTCTTCGTCATCACCGTCGTCAGGTCGTCTTTGTGTAGAGTCAAGAGGGTCTTTTTGGCGTCTCGGCGATTGGCAACCTTGCCCCCGGAGGTCGCGGCAGTTATTTTCCCTGGCACGGGCTTAGGGAGTGGTTTCTGACGGCGTCAGCGTATCTTTGGCGATTCGGGAAATTCTGACCTCGTGCAGGTGAGGGAGACCACCAGCGACGACTTGGTGAAGACGCTTGGTTGGTCGGAAGGTGATCAGCACCTTGGTCATGAGGGTCTTCACAATACAATGAAGCGGGCCGAGAAAAGTTTCCAAACCGGGCTTCTCGATGATGGCAGTAGCGCGAGATGTGGCCTGGTTCGCCGCAGTGGAAACAAAGGGGTCGACGGTCGGCTGTGCGCCACAAGTCGGTCCGACGTACTGGTGGTCGCCGCACAGGTTCCCGCAGCCACCACGGCAAGGTAACGGGCCGTGGCTGAAAGGGTACTTCTTCTGGGGCAAGTGGATGACGGCGGACGGCATCAGCGTAGGTCAGTGGACGTGGTTCGGGTGTTGGTTCGGGCGCACGATTTCCGCAACAGCAGCAACTGGGGGCTCGGTAGACGGAAGGCCGAGGGCCCGCAGCTCTTCCCGCAGGATTTGCCAAATCATTTGCCGTAAAAAGTTTTCGGAAACGGCAGCATTTTTAGCGGCGGCACAAACAGGCGTTTGGCCGGGCAGGTGGTCAAAGTGGCGGCATCGTTGCCGGAGTGCCCGCTCAATGACAGTCGCCTCTTTGATGAATTCATCCACTGTTGTTGGCGGATTTCATACAAGGCCGGTGAAAAGCGTTTCCCTAACTCCCTGCATCAGGTGACGAACTTTCCTTACCTCGGGCATGTCAGGGTCAGTGCGGTGAAATAGACGGGCCATATCCTCAGCGAATATGGCAACGCTTTCGTTCGGCTTTTGCACGCGGGCTTCAATCATCTGTTGTGCGAGATCCCGTCGGTTTGCACTCAGGAACGTCTCGAAAAGCTTTTGGCGGAAATTGTCCCAGGTTTCGAAAGTAGGCTCCCTGTTCTCATACCATGTGCGAGCGCTATTTACCATTGCGAAGTAGGCATGGCCAAATTTTCTTGCACGCTCCAACGATTCACCACAGTGGTCCCCTCGAGTTGGTCGAGCCAGTCCTCGACATCCTCATACGGTTCTCCACGGAAGACTTCGGGAACACGAGAAGTCTCAAAAGTTACCTGGTAAGGATGAGTCGTCTGGGACGGAGGAAGATTCGCGGATGTTGAAGCGGCCGCCATGTTGATAACAGGAGATGTCGTCAAGAGTTGTTGACTAAGGCCTAGTAGGCGCCGGCTGAATCGGTGTACTGGAGTCGTACTAGCCACCTTATTTACGAGGGGTCTCCTGACGGGCAGAGTACCGGAGTCTTGGAAGATTGGTAACATCATCTTAATACATAAGAAAGGAGATGACAAGGACTTGAAGAATTAAAGGCCGATCAGCTAGCTCTCTGTAGTATACAAGCTATTTACAAAGGTAATTTGTAATAGAGTAAAGACCACATTGCAATTCAATAAACCAGAGGAACAAGCAGGTTTTCGAACAAGCTACTCAACACTCGACCACATTCATACTATCAATCAGGTAATAGAGAAATGCTCAGAATATAACCAACCACTATACATAGCCTTAGTGATTACGAGAAGGTGTTTGATTCAGTAGAAATATCAGCCGTCACGCAGACACTGCGGAATCAGGGCATCGATGAAGTATATCCCTGCAAGAAATCTACAGGGGATCAACTGCTATCATAGTGCTTCATAAAGAAAGCAACAGAATACCA
This sequence comes from Rhipicephalus annulatus, assembly GCA_013436015.1. NCBI lineage: Eukaryota > Metazoa > Arthropoda > Arachnida > Ixodida > Ixodidae > Rhipicephalus > Rhipicephalus annulatus. Next base: position 421,881 of record WOVY01003469.1, on the reverse strand, counting down.
ATGAAGAAGGGTGTAAGGCAGGGGGACACAATCTCCTCGACGCTGTTTACCGCGTGCTTACAGAAGGTTTTCAGAAGCCTAGAATGGGAACAGTTTAGGATAAGAGTTAATGGAGAGCACCTAAGCAACCTGCGCTTCACCGATGACATCGCATTGCTGAGTAACTCAGGGGACGAATTTCAACTCATGATTACGAAGTTAAACAAGGAGAGAAGAAAGGTGGGTCTTAAAATTAATTTGCAGAAAATGAAGTAATGTACAACAACCTCGGCTGAGAGCAGCGCTTTGAGATAGGTAATAGTCCACTTGAAGTTGTAAGAGACTATGTTTATTTAGGACAGGTAATAACCGTGGAGCCGAACCACGAGACTGAAGTAACTAGAAGAATAAGAACGGGGAAGCACAATTGGCAAACACTCTCAAATTATGACAGGTAGATTGCCACTATCCCTCAAGAGGAAGGTATATAACAGGTGTATCTTGCCGGTACTTAGCTACGGAGCAGAAACCTGGAGACTTACAAAGAGGGTTGATCTTAAATTGAGGACGACGTGGCGAGCAATGGAAAGAAAAATGGTAGGTGTAACCTTAAGAGACAAGAAGAGAGCAGAGTGAATTAGGGAACAAATGGGGGTTATGGATATCATAGTTTAAATCAAGAAGAGAAAATGGACATGGGCCGAGCATGTAGCGCGTAGACAGGATAACCGCTGGTAATTAAGGGTAACTAAATCTGGAAGCCTAGAGAAGGCAAGCGAGGTAGGGGGAGACAGAAGGTTAGGTGGGCAGATGAGATTAAGAAGCTTGCGGGTATAAATTGGCAGCAGCAAGCACAGGACCGGGTTTACTGGCAGAACATGGGAGAGGCTATTGTCCTGCAGTGGACGTAGTCAGGCTGATGATGATGATGATGACAATGACGATGTTGATGATGATAATGATGGTGACAAGATGAAGGTGGTACAGGCCTACGCGCCTACATTAAGCCATGATGATCATATGGTCGAAAGCTTTTATGAAGACGTAGAGTGAGCCATTAATATAGTAAAGACTTTAATGCGACCTAAAAGGCGACTTTAATGCCAAAGTAGGCAAGAGACAGGCTGGAGACTATGCAGTGGGGGAATATGGCATCGGCTCTGAAAATGCCAGAGGGGAGTTATTAGTAGAGTTCACAGAACGCAAAAAAACGAGTTATTTATACCTTTTTTAGGAAACGGGCTAACTGTAAGTGGATGTGGCGATGCCCTAATGGCGAAACTAATAATGATATTGACTTCATTCTGTGTGCACACTCAGACATTGTACAGGATATAGAAGTAGATGGCAAGATTACATGCAGTTACAATATAATGGTACGAGCTGGCATATACCTAGATTTAAGAAAGCAAAGGCAAAAACTGATACGCAAGAAGGAGACAAACAATCTTAAGAGACGACAAACGATGAAGACCTCAAATGCAACCGACAAAATCGAGCTAGTGGAGCTTTCATAGTTAATCAATAGGTGTAAAGTACCCGGCATCAGAAGGTATAACATGGAAAGAATTGAGCAGGCTGTAAAAAGCGGCAGAAGCCTAAAAGCTACGAAGGCAGACTTGTGCATTGGAAAAAATTGAATGTATGCTTTAAGAAACAAGGAAGGCAGTGTGATAACTAATATGGATAGGATAGTCGAGATGGCGAAGGAGTTCTACAGAGGGCTCTACAGAAGCCAAAAGAACCAGGATGGTATTGGAAGAAACTATAATAGTCCTAGAGAATTCGACATCCAGTAACGACAGGGGAAGTAAGGAAAGCCCCAAAAGGAATGCAAAGAGGCAAAGCCACTGGCGAGAATAAAATAACAACGAACCTCCAGAAAGATGGCGGAGAAATTGCGTTAGAAAAATGAGCCACCTTATATACCGTCACGTGCTACAAAAGGTCTTCAACTCGGAAGAATTGAACCGGCGGGGAGACGCACCGAAAAGTGGCAAGATGGGTGCTTCAACTACTAACCAAAGCAATAGCTGCTCCAGAACATCGCCTTCCATTCTAGCGGGCAGCCATGGCTTGCGCTCACCGTACCTAGCGGCCAAGTGGCATTATTTCCCTTCTGAAAAAAAAGTGGGCATCATTTTGATGCTCGGAAAGTACAAAGGCGAAGTCGGGGCGAACCAACAAAAAATACACGCATACAAAAAAACAGCAATAAGGTTCATAGCGCAGTCGCACTACCGCGTAAAGTACAGCTTCAGTCGCACTACGTGTACAATCTCTGAGGAGCGCTTTCGCCGACGTGGCGAGAAGGCGCCGTCAGGGACTACCTCGTAGTTCACGTCGTTCACGCGTCGCAACAGTTTGTTTGGTCCGAAGTAGCGACTGAGCAGTTTTTCTGACAATCCCTGGTGTCGGACTGGAATCCACACCCAAACTTGATCGCCTGGATGGTATTCAACTTGTCGATGGCAAGCGTTGTAGGGCATGCGTCTGCACTCTGCTGTTGCGTAATGTGTAGGCGTGCTAACTGGTGTGCTTCTTCGGTGTACTGTGTAAGCTGCACAGTGTCAGGAGTGATCAAAGCATCGCAATTGTGTGGAAGCATCGCATCCAGTGTAGTCTGGACCTCACGTCCATAGACAAGACGCAAAGGCGTGAATCGCGCAGTTTTCTGAACGGCAGTATTGTACGCGAATGTGGCGTATGGTAGCACCTGGTCCCAGGTTTTATGCTGGACATCTACGTACTTGGATAACATGAGTCGCTCTGTCAAGCCGTTGCTCGGCGGATGATATGCCGTGGTCTTGCGATGGCTCGTCTAGCTGAGCTTGAATACGTCATGAATGTACTGGACCGTGGATGCTGTTCCTCTGTCTGTGATTACGCACGACGGGGCGCCCTGTCGAAGAACGATCTGGTTCATAAAGAATTGGGCGACGTCGGAAGCCGTAGTGCGTTGTAGTGCTTTTGTTTCGGCGTACTTCATCAAATAGTCGGTGGCTACAACAATTCACTTATTGCCGGCAGATGATAGCGGAAAGGGCCCCAGTAAATCCATTCCTATTTGATCGAATGACGCTCTAGGTGGTTCTATTGGTTGAAGAAGACCCGCGGGTTTTAGTGACAGGGATTTGCGACGTTGACGTTCCCGGCAGCTTTTCACGTATCGCTTAACGGATGCGGAAAACTTAGGCAAGTAGTACGCTTGTCGAACTCGAGCGAGAGTTCGAGAAGAACCCAAGTGACCAACCAGATGAGGGCTCGTCGTGGTAGGTGAGAAGAATGTCGTCACGCATGTCAGTTGGCACAACTAGAAGATAGGTTCTCTCGTTGCCGTTGGAGTTTTTCTAATACAGGACCGCATCTCGCCGACAGAATGACGACAGACTTCGAGAAATACATCGAGGTATGGAAGAGTTGCGTCCTTCAAGGTTTTAGATAACTGCGCGAATTTCGTCATCCGTGCGCTGTCGTATAGTCAGATCTGTTGTAGTAAGGGCCCCAAAGAAACCAGTGTCATCTTCGATGTCGTGGCCACAAACTTTGTCTGGTGCATGGGAGAATGACTCAGCATCTTCGTGCTTGCGACCCGATTCGTAAGCGATCGTGAACTCATATTCCTGCAGACGAAGACTCCATCGTGCCAGTCGCCCATACGGGTTGGCTAACCAGCACAACGAATGATGGTCGGTCACTACATTGAAGTGGCGTCCGTAAAAGTAAGGCCTTAATTTCATCGTGGACAATACAACAGCGAGGCGCTCTTTCTCTGACATGGAGTAGTTGGCCTCAGCGCGGGAAAGAGTGCGGCTAGCGTACGCTATTATTCGCTCTGTGCCCTCTTGTTGTTGGACGAGGACCGCACCTAGAACCACGTTGCTGGCGTCAGTATGAATCTCAGTATCAACGTCTTGGTCGAAGTGAGCGAGGACTGGTGGTGTCTGCAAATGTTCCCGTAGTTAAGAGAAAACTGCGTCCTGTTCTTCCTCCCAGACGAATGGAACATCTTCACAAGTTAGTAGAGTGAGCGGTTCAGCAATCTTCGAAAAATTGGCTATAAAGCGGCGATAGTACACGCAGAGCCGTAGAAAGCGACGTACTCTTTTTTATTACGTGGAACAGGAAATGAGGCCACGGTGGTACTTTTGTCAGAGTCTGGTCGAATACCATCTGCACTGACAACATGTCCGAGAAACTTAAGTTCCTTTTAACCGAAGTGGCATTTTTCTGGCGTCAGTGTCAGGTTAGCAGAGCGGAGTGCTTCCACCACATTCTGCAGGCGCTTCAGGTGCTCCTCAAAAGTCGCAGAAAGCACGAAAACACCATCGAGATAAACTAGGCACGTGTACCACTTTTGACCGGTAAGAACAGTGTCCATCATTCTCTGGAATGTCGGAGGTGCAAAACAGTGGCCGAAGAGAAGCACTTTGAATTCATAGGTCATCCGGTGTAACGAAGGCGGTTTTTTTCAAGACCTCGTTCATCAACTTTGATCTGCCAGTAGCCACTTTTCAAGTCCATCGATGAAAAATACTTGGCCCGCCACAGTCTGTCGAGGGAGTCGTCGATGCGAGGCAGTGGATAGACGTCTTTTATAGTCACGCTGTTAAGTTTCCTGTAGTTCACGCAGAAGCGCAGCGATCCATCTTTTTTTTCTTCACGAGCACGACCGGAGATGACCAGACACTCTTCGACAGTTGGATAACGTCATCTTGCAACATCTTTTCGAATTGAGCATTTATCATGTCCCGTTCCCTTAACAAAACGCGGTAAGAGTGTTGTTTTATGGGCGAGGCGTCGGTAAACGTAATTATTCGGTGTTTCGTGATCGGTGTCTGACGAACCTTCGAGGTGGACTCTTTAAATTGGTATAGCAGTTCACGTAGCTCGGTCTGTGATTGTTCCTTGAGGGTCGGGCTGACATCAACTTTTGCAAGTAGTGAAGTCACGTCGCTTGGTGTCGGTCTAAGCCCATCGTCGGCTGATGTAGATGTGAAGCATTCAGGAACATCTGCGATAGAGTAGGCGAAAGCGATGGCGGTGTCACAGAACAAGTGCCGGTACTCCTTACTGAAATTATTCACAAGTAAGGCACAGTGCCCGTCATATAGCGTGACGAGGCTGCGTGCAGCGCAGACACCTAGCGCCAAAATGCCTTCGGTGACAACCTCACCATCCCGTAACTTGCCGGACACCACATCAACTAGAAGGCTTGAACGCGGAGGCAACGTGATGCTGTTGGCAGAAACGTGAAACGTGCTGTCACGGATGTTGTCAGATTTGTCGGAGGATACAGCTGTTGAAAACATCACGGTACACTCTCGAGAACGATAATAGCGCCATGCTCCCGCCAGAAGTCGACTTCCAGGATTAGGTCTCGGGAACAGTCACGAAGTACGAGGCAGCTGGCGAGAAACGTACGTCCCCGAATGCTCACTCTGATCGTGCACATGCCGATTGGAGTGACTACGTGCCCACCGGCAGTACGAATTTGTGTTTCGTACCAAAGCGTAATAACTTTCTTTGCGTAGGCTGCTAGTTTTCCGCTCATGATCGAATCGTCCGCTCGTGTGTCCAATAATGCACTAACGTCGTGGTGACCGTCCACTACCACATGTATATATAAATAAAATCTGCTGCTGGCTTTCGTCGCTGTCGTTAAGGAATCGCTCCGGGTCCGTGCTTGCGTCGGTGGGAGGCCTTGCTTGCGTCGAGTGTCAGCGGCCTCGCTCCCGAAGGTCCCTGTCGTTAGTTTTCCCGCCTATAGGGCTTGGCGAGCGCACCGGCGCCGCCCCTGGGAGGCTCCGAAAATTTGGAGAAGATCGCCTTGGGGATGGGGACCGCGACTGCCGCCGCAGGGGCATGCGCTGTTGTGAAAGGTAATCTTCAATAGCTTTCGGTATTTCGCCGAATCCCGGCCGTGGCGAGTCGACGGCAAAACCCTGTAGTCCGAAGCGACGATGGGGACATTTTTCGGTACACATGTTCAGCTTTACCACAGAGATAACACAATGATCGTCTCTCCGGTATGCGCCATACTTCAGATTTTTTGCGAAGCGGCTGTCAATTTTCCAAGTGCTGAATTAGCTTCAGCGAAGGAAGTGTATCTAGGGGCATAGGATTAACGAAGCGTGGGGAAAGAGGAATATATCGACTGACAGCTTCTGCGTATGATGCACGATGCGGCTCCATCGGGACAGGCGGGACATAACTGGAAGGCGGAACTTGGAGAGCCTGTCGTACTTCGTTTTTGACGAGGCTGCAAATAGACCCTGCAGTAGGTTGGGACTGGCACTGATTCTTTTGTAGTTCGTCGCGCCCCACCTATAGAATGAGTTCGCAGAGAGACTCGATGTTGATGCTGCTTCCTGCAACTCCGATCTGACCTACTGATGAAGCGACACTCACTTGCCAGTCGTGCCCAGTAGAGCGCTGCTGCAGCACTTGTTGCATGGTTGTGACTTCGGTCAAAAATTCTGCCACGGTCTTTGGGGGACAGCGGACGAGGCCAGCGAAAAGCTGCTCATTCACTCGCATTAAAGGACGGACCTTCTTTTCTTCTGCCATTTCTGGGTCGGCTCGACGAAAGAGGCTCGCCATGTCTTCGATGTACATCATGACACTTTCATTCGGCATTTGGAGGCGCGACTGAATCGCTCGCTCGGCTCGTTCACGGTAATCGGGATTGGCCCAACTTGCCAGCAAGTATCGACGAAAGACGCTCCACGAGGGAAAAGGCTCACGGTTATCGTACTAAGTACGCGCTCCGTCCTCCAAGCTGAAATACACGTTCCTCATCTTGTCCAAGTTGGTCCAGCTATTGTAATCAGAGATCCGTTCGAACTGAGCCAGCCAGTCTTCGACATCTTCCAAGACGGAACCGTGAAACTCTTTCGGCACACGTGGCTTCCACGGCGTATGAGGCGTGGCTGCTGCGCTTTCCAGTGCGTTGGAGGCTGCAGCGCCTTCCCTAGCGTTCGGGGGTGTGACAGATGTCATCTCGAGGAAGATGTCCACGCTCAGGAGGTAGTCCTTGAAGTGTTCAGCTTGAGCGGTGAACAGGTGTTGTCACTGCTAGTACAGGGCTACCTGGAGGCGTTTGGAACTTCGGCTGGGTGTTACCCAGCAGTTCCACCAAATGTCACGTGCTACAAAAGGTCTTCAACTCGGAAGAACTGAGCCGGCGGGGAGACGCACCAATAACTGGCAAGATGGCTGCTTCAGTAACCAACAACCAACCAGAGTGCGCGCTGCCCCAGAACATCGTCTTCCATTCTAGCGAACAGCCATGGCTTGTGTTCGCCATACCTAGCAGCCAAGTGGCAATACAAAGTGTCTCTTGTCGGGAAGGGTACCAGAATCTTGGAAGAACGCCAACCTCATCTTAATCCATAAAAAAGGCACGTTGAGGACTTGAAAAATTACAGGCTAATCAGCTTACTTTTCGTTCTCTACAAAGTACTTACGAAAATAATAGCTAATGAATTAGGACGATATTAGAGTTCAATTAGCCAAAAGACCAAGCAAGATTTCGTATCGGCTACTCCAGGGTATACCATATTCACAATATAAATCAGGTAATAGAGAAATATGCTGAATACAACCAACCACTACACATCGCTTTTATAGATTACGAGAATATGTTTCACTCAGTCGAGGCATCAGCAGTAATGTAGGCAATACGGAATCAGGGCATCGAAGAACCCTACATAAACATACTGGAAGAAATCTACAGAAAATCCACAGCCATCATAGTTCTTCATAAAAAAGTGCAAGAATTCCAATAATGAAGAGTGTAAGGCAGGGAGACACGATCTTTCCAATGTTATTCACCGCGTGTTTCCAGGAGGTATTCAGGACCCTAACCTGGGAAGAATTCGGAATAAGAGTTAATGAAGAGTTCCTTAGTAACCTGCGATGCGCCGATGACATTGCCTTCATGAATAACTCAGGGGACGAATTACAGTTCATGTTTACTGAACTGGACACGGTAAGCAAAAAAGTTGGTATGAAAATTAATATACACAAAAATAAAGTAATGTGCAACAATATAGGCAGAAATTAGACCTTTGTGATACGTGGAGAGGTGCTGGAAGTTGTTAGGAAGTATGTCTACTTAGGACAAATAATAAGCGCAGAGCCGAACACGAGATCGAAGTAACTAGAAGAATAAGAATAGGGTGGAGCACAATTGGCAAACACTCCCAAATTATGACAGGTAGATTGCCACTATCCTTTAAGAGGAAGGTATATAATAGTTGCATCTTGCCATTACTTACCTATGGAGCACAAACCTGGAGGCTTACAAAGAGAGTTCAGCTTAAATTGCTGACGACACAACGAGAAATGGAAAGGAAAATGAGAGGTGTGACCTTAAGAGACAAGAAGAGAGCAGAGTAGGTGAGGAAATAAACCGGGGTTAAGGATATCATAGTTGCAATCAAGAAAAAGAAATGAACATGGGCCGGACACGTAGCACGTAGGCAGGATAACTGGTGGTCGTTGAGGGTAACTGACTGGATTCTCAGAGAAGGTAAATGTACGAAGGGTAGACAGAGAGTTAAGTGGGCCGATGAGATTAAATAGTTTTCGGGTATAACGTGGCCGCGGAAAGCACAAGACCGGTGTGACTGCCGGATCATGGGAGAGGATTTTGTTCTGCAGTGGGCGTAGTCAGGCTGCTGCTGCTGCTGCTGCTGCTGCTGATGATGATGATGTTGATGGAGTCGCAATTAAGGCTTTCAGTTATAATTTGAAGTCCAAGAAGTCCACTTTAATTCACGTGTTGTGACTATCTGTGGGCATACCTTGCAGCGAGCTTTTCCACAGGGATGGCACCTTGATTGAATTTTGGATGGACTTGTTTTTGTTTTGACAAGAATGTCCTTCAGGTTTTTATCCCGGCGGTACACCACGTGAGGTGGCTCACGAAGATTGAAGTTATTCATTTGATTTGCCTGTTATGTTGAAATGGTGGGAAAGTACGCTGTTGACTCGTGGCACTGGCGAAGAGTGAGTTCCAGAGAAGGCAAACGCAGGAAGGGGAGACAGCGAGTTAGGTGGGCCGATGAGATTAAAAAGTTTGCGGATGTAACGTGGCAACGGAAAGCACAAGACCGGGTTGATTGGCGGATCATGGGAGAAGCTTTTGCCCTGCAGTGGGGCGTAGTCAGGCTGCTGCTGCTGCTGCTGCTGATGATGATGATGATGATGATGGAGTCACAATTAGGGCTTTCAGTTATGCAGAATTTGAAGTCTGAGAAGTTCCCTTTGATGCACGTGTTGTGATCATCTTTAGGCATACCTTGCAGCGAGCTTTTCCGCAGGGATGGCACCTTGACTAAATTTCGGAAGGGCTTGTTTTTGCTCTGACAAGAATGTCCTTCAGGTTTTTTATTCCTGCGGTACATCACGTGAAGTGGCTCCACGAAAATTGAAGTTAGTCGTTTGCTTTGCCTGATTATGTTGAAATCGCAGGAAAGTACGTTGTTCACTCGTGGCTCTGTTGAAGAGTAAGTTAGTACAAGGTTTGTTTGGGAAGTCGTCTTTGGTGCTCTTTTTGACCCCTTAATTATATATTGCGGTTCACGTTGCGAGCACGTAGTATGGCAACGTCAATAATGCATTCGGGATAATTTTGTTTCAATAGTGAATGCTTTAGGTGCTCTGTGTGTCTGTCAAATTCCTGTATATCAGTGCATATTCTTCGGTACTGGTAGGCCTGAGAATATGGAATACCCGTTTTTCAATGCTTTGGATGGCTGCTGTTAAAATGTAGGTACATTTGCCGGTCTGTAGGCTTTTTGTGAAGGTTTGTTGACAGGCGGTCATTTTCGACCGAGATAGTGACGTCCAAAACGTTAGTGCTAGTTTTGGGAATTTGTGCGTGAATTTAATCAACGGGTGGAGCTTGTTGAAATTCTCTATCAAGCACAGAAGGCTTCTCTCATCGTGATTTCATATCATAACAATGTCATCATATCTTCTGTAGTAGAAAGGTCTCAAGATGCGTCCTTCAATGAATGGGATTTCAAGTGAAGCCATGAAGGTGCTCGCAAGTTAGGGGCCATTTTTGTGCCCATTGCAGTGCCACTAACTCGAAATTGTTACAATTCAGCACAAGTTCAAGAAGTGTAAACAGTACTTCGCCACTTACACCAGTTGATGAGTCAAAGTTTACATATTCAGAAACCAAAGTCGTTGTTCCATCGTGGTGTGGTAAGTTAGTGTGCAGCGAGCACACGTCCAGGGTCACCAGAAAATTATACCGCCTGGGATGTTGATACTTGAAGTTTCGCAGATGAAGTGGTTTGTGTCCTTTAGGTAATAGAGAAAATTTGGGGTGATGTTTTTATTAAGGAATTGATGAATTCTGATATATTTTCTGTTGATGTGCTGTTACTGGATAGTATCGGACGTCCCGGATTGCCTGCCTTGTGGAGTTTGGGGAGCAAATAGAATCGACCGGGAACAGAATGGGCCGGTACCATTGCTTTTAACAGTTTGCCGGTAAATTTTCTCGTCCCGGCGAAGATTATTTAGGGTGCCTTTGATCTTACTTTCAAATTCGGGAGTGGGATCCGTTAGGAGTTTTTCGTAGACGTTTGTGTCTGATAGTTGTCGTTCCCCTTCCTTAAGGTAGTCCGACGTGTTTAGAATTACTATGCAGCCCCCTTTATCAGCAGATTTGATGGAAATTTCAGCGTTTTTTTTGTAGTTTATTGAGTGCTCTTCGTTCTAACTTTGATAGGTTGTTTCCAGATGGCCGATTTTTTTAGACGCTCTGATGATGTCTTTTTGAACAACTGATATATACATATCGAGGTGTTTGTCCCTCTGCTCACTTGGACACGCAGAACACATTTTATTCACACGTAACATTTTTTTTCTATACAGCATTTACTCATATCTCAGAATTCCGAGTATTTTGTTTTTCTTTCTTTTTTCCTCTTTCGCTCTCTTTCTCTTTTTTTCTGCAAACAACAGAAGTCATTTCCTATCACCCTTCTGCGTTACGAGGCGAGTTGAACCACTTGTCATCACCGCTTTTCAGGGGTGGTTTAGTAGTGCTTCTACCAGGCGTAGTAAGGTGCCGCCGCGTAGGCTGGTCCGACGAGCTTAGCGGCGGGTGCTGCGTAGGCGATGGTGCCGTAGGCGGGGGCAACGCTGTAGCCTAGTGGCCATAGCCATGTCCGTAACCGTGGCCATAACCGAGGGCCAGCGCAGGGTAAGCCGGGGCCACAGCCATCACTAGGGGGCAGCGTACGCCACTGGCGCGGCCACCTTAACGGCGGGCGCGTAGACGGCGGGCGCGGCGACCTTCAGAGGCGCAGCGCAGCAGCCAGCACGGGCGCCACTGAGTGCACCGTCTTGGTCGCGTACGACGTGGCTACGGGAGCCACGGCATAGCCGTGAACCAGGGGCGCAGCGTACGTCACTGCGGGCGCAGCCACAACACCGACATGCACGGACGTGCACGCGGCAACGAGAAGAGCGAGGGCGCTGATCACCTGCGAACGAAAAAGCGTGTCACACTTGTAAGGCCCCTGGACCACTCCTAGTTACAAAGGTGGGAGAGTGGTTACATCTCGCCCTCACTACCCTTCATACAGGCGTTATGTCGCCTTCGCCGCTTCCATGATTTGTCACCACCACTCACTCTATTCTTGTCCGTACAGTCCTTCCGATCATGAAAGTATTCACGGAGGCAAAGATTACGCGCAGTTATCGAGGTCTTGGTACGGTTCAAATTCATTGAATCTACCGTATGATAGACGAAAGGTTAAGCCTCTCGACAAAAGTTGTAGCTTAGTGGATGTAAGCGTTGTATTGGACAGATTTAGGGCATTGTTCTTATAAGTTTTTGGCAGCTCTCGGCTATCCCATGGCACGAAAGTGTCACCGTCATATTCAAAAGTCAGGCTGTTTCGATTGAGATTACGCTGTAGTTCCGAGTTCCCATATTTCCCTTCAAATCTAGGTTGTGGTATGCATGGTCCCTGGCGTTCTTGTAGGGTGTCATTCCCATTTTCCTGTAGCCGAGCAGTGGAGCTTCTCCTGTGCCTATAAAATTTACTAAGTTTTACTATTGAAATTTCACCTGTGTTTATTTAGTTCATATCTTTCAAGTTCTCTTGCCTCATGCTCTCCGAGATTAGATACGAATATCTGCGTAACCTCCGCGACGTTGTATTCGGCGGCCTTACGCTCCTTATTGTCCGCAATGACCTGAGTCAGTTGCAAGGACGCTACTAGTAATATTTTTTCCCACTTCTCTCTTTCTGATTCAATTAGTAGAGACATTAAGCGGTTGCAGGCTAGGCGGAGGCCCTTAGGTGCAATTTGGTGGGATAGATATTTGGTTAACTGCTCCACATCTTTTTCGTATTGCACCCGTTTTTCAATTCTTTTCCTAATCGATAGAAATGGCTGGGACCATGTGTGTTTGAGACTGCCCGTACCATTTGTTTCCGCGTGTCATTTGAAAGCCGGCATCCTAGTCTTTGCCGCGTTCATCCACCTGGTGTCGCGCCTCGGCGGTGGGAGTGGCGACGTCAACACTGCTAGGGCCCTCGATGCCTCTGTGTGTCCTTCGGCTCCCTGTGTTTGAGTGGGCTTGGCACTGGGGTTGGCCGTGCATGCGGTTGCCGCCTATCTCCATGCCACTGACGTTCATCGTAGCTGTACTCTCGTGTGCTGCGCCAGCAGCGCGACTCCCTCGAAGCTCGCATGTACGCGTAAGCCATCAGCAGCCAGGAAGCGGCACAGCGGGAGTGTTGAGGAACCACGTTCTACATACTAGATGCCTGCTCCCAACAACCAGTCTTGGCAAAGACGGCGGGCCTCTCTGATGAATTGTTGTACCCCCATAATAAACCCAGACAGTGATCACCAGTTCGAGTCGCGTCATCGGCGATCAGATGCGCGAGGCAGTGTCAGACTAACATGCAGTATCGTGATATTCGAGCACATCTGCCTCACCCATTGCAACGCCTCCCTCAATGAGTCCAGTGGCCTTGAAGAGCCGGTTTTCATGATGTCCGTGGTGCCCACATGCAGAAACAACGTGTCCACCTGGTTCGGTAGGTACCCAAGCAGTACAGGTACATCCGGAAACATAGCAACGCCATAATAGATGAAGCACGGCGTCGTCGAGTCGTTCGTTAGACATACTGCATAATAGAGTCCCCGGTGACGGCACACTTCGTGGAATAATTTGGGCATCTTCGTGACCACTGCTTCGTTGATGTGTTGGCAGCCATGGTTCAAGTCACTGAAAGTATTATTTCAATGGGTCAGTTCGTCTTGGTGAATATATGGGATATAACACGAGAGCGTTGTCAACAAGGATAAATATATTTATTTCACAGCAGTTTCATTTCATTTCATTTCATTTTATTACCTTAAAGGTCCACAGGGGGACAATACATAAGGGGTGGGGTTACAAAAAACGTACAAAAAAGCCATGAATTAGCTTGAAAAATGGCTTGTGACGCTATGCATAAATCTTGATGGACAGGTGATTGCTGCAATATGGTGGGAGAGGTCATTCCAGTCTTTTGCTGCACGAAGAAAAAATGAGGCAGCAAAAGTAACGGTGCGGGAACGTTGACGGGCAACTCGAAAGACATGGCCAATGCAATATGACCTGCGAAATGGGGGGGGAAATGTAAGGTTCGATTGCAAGTGGACTGTGAAAAAGTTTATGAAACAAGGAAAGGGTGGCAATGCGGCGGCGGGAAGATAGAGGGGACAGGCCAATTTCTTCTTTTAAAGATGACACGCTAATGTGATAGGCATATGAGGAATGAATGAATTTAGTAGCACGGTTTTGAAGTGATTCGAGTGCAGTATTGAGATACGCGTGTTGTGTGCTCCAAATTGACGATGCATATTCAAGCTTGCTTCTTACGAGGGACTGATATGCTAATAATGTTACATGGCGGGGTGCGTTGCGCAGAAGACGTTTTAGGAAGCCGAGAGTACGATTAGCAGCTGCGATTATAGTCCGGATGGGCTCAGCCCAAGTTAGGTCACTGCACAAAGTTAGGCCAAGGTATTTGTAGGATTGCACAAGTTGAACAGGAGTGTTAGAGATTACGTGGGAAGTGGTGAGCGGGTTATGGCGACGCTGAAACGACACAAGTTTACATTTGTTAGGATTAAGTTCCATTTGCCACCGTTCACACCAGCGCTGCACTTGGTTAATGTCACTTTGGAGGCTAATTTGATCAGATACATTCATTACTGTGCGGTACAAAACGGAGCCATGAGCTAACATGCGTATGTTACAAGTTAAGTTCGTTAGTAGGTCGTTAGTTTATATTATAAATATCAAGGGGAACCTCCCTTCGTCAGAGAATGAGTTAGACTAACGTAGACGTTCAAACTTGTTTGCTGCCGCATCCCCCTCGCCCTGAAAGACGTTTACGAGAGTGAAAAAAGAACTGTGAATGCTGAGCACAAAACGATAATTATAGTGCGAGAACAAAACGACGACACAGAGACAAGAAAGACACGAAGGGTATCGTCGTTTTGTTCTCACGCTATAACTATCGTCATGCCATACCAACTAGCCCAAGCTGCCACACTTCTGAGCACAAAACCAGAAGTCGGTGTAAGACCACATCAGGTTCTCATCCTGTGCTGGCCAGTTCTCGACGTGTGTGGGGCCATCCAAGATTGCCGCCACGGTGGCGGAAGAGGCCCGCGCCAACGCGCTTGAAGGGAAGAGTGTCCCCTTAATTGGTTGGTCCGCTTTCACCTTTTATCTTCACTAGTTTCCTTTCATTGGTCTTCAAGTTGTAGGCGAGCGTAAACACTTCACTTTGTACAACACGTGAAGAGAAAAAAGAAAGAAAGAAAAAACAAAAAAGACTGTACACGTCAAGTAAGTCAGAAAACAAGGATGGTCCGTAGACGATAGTTATAGCGCGAGAACAGAATGACGACCAAGAGACAAGAAGGACACGAGCGTTAACTTCCAACTTAGTTTTGTGCAGAGCGCAAAAACATATAGAGGAGACAGTAAACCACGTGCATAAAAACCATGTGGCGCAAAGAGCAATGCATGAGTGAGGGGAAAAAACAAAAGCACAGAAAAAAGGCAAAAAAAGTCTCTAAGGAAACGAAACAGAAAAGTATAAGTAAAAGTAATAGAACAGTTTGCGCACACCGAAACCTTCGAGGAACCTTAGTTCCTTCTCGGACAGAGACACGGAGGGCTTCTAATGCATGACACATGTTCGCGTTCCATCTGCGCGGCCTCGACGATAACTCGGGTGCGCTCATTTATGTGCTTTTACAGCAGTCACTGTGTCCTAGAAAAGGGGCACACAGTTGCACTCAATGCAGTACTGAGCAAGAAAACCATCTTTCCCGCTTCAAACATTGTCAGCGTGTTCTCTCAGTCGATCGTTCAGACACCTTCCGGTCGTTCCGACATAACGCTCTGTTGCTGGCCGCGCCTCACCAGAGGATTTATTTATTTAATTATTTATTTATTTATTTATTTATTTATTTATTTCACAATACTGCAGGCCAATGTGCTGGCCCAAGCAGGAGTGGATACATCAAAACGTAATTGTAGAAAACAACAGACAACAATACAAAAGAAACAAAAGGTTAAGAAAGAAGGTGACGCTCAAGGTCACCAAGAAACTTATTAGAATGAAAGATGTCACACGGCAAACAATTCCAGTCATCGACAGTTCTAGGAAAAAAAACTATATTTAAAAGCATTTGATCAGGCGAAAATTGGGGTTAGAGCATGTTTATGACCATGACGACTACGTCGTACTGATAGCGGTTTAACACAGTCAGGGAGATCAATTTTTACAATACCACACAAACAATTGTAAAGAAAGGAAAGACGACTGAACTTTCTCCGGGCTTCTAAAGTAGAAATGTCGTTTAATTGCATTAAGGTGGTCGGGGAATCAAACCTACAATATTTGCCAAAAATAAACCTTACAGCCTTTCTGTTAATACGTTCCAGATTCATAATATCTTTCTTGGTATGCGGATCCCAGATAATGGAAGCATACTCAAGCTTAGAACGAACACAGGCATTATAGGCTAGAATTTTAGTACGCGAGGGTGCAGATGCCAGTTTTCTTTTTAGAAACCATAGCTTACGTAATGCAGAAGTGGTAATGTCAGTTATGTGGGTCGACCAAGTTAATTTGCTTGTGAGTGTGACGCCCAAGTACTTATATTTGTCTACATTATTTATGTTAGTGCCTCTTAGAGTATAGTGGAATTGACTAGGGCTTAGCTTCCTGGTGATGCGCAGAAGCACAGTTTTATTAGTGTTTAACTGCATGCCCCCGTTCTGACACCAGTTATCGATAGCGATAAGTGCATCTTGTAAAGCCACATGATCACATGGTGAGGAAATTTGCTTAAAAATGACGCAATCATCCGCGAACAAACGCACAGACACATTTTCAGGAATAAGAGAAGCTAAATCATTAACATAAATTAAAAACAAAAGTGGCCCTAGCACACTTCCCTGTGGGACTCCAGAGGACACACGAAGAACAGTCGATGAAGAATTACCAATCACTACATACTGACGTCTATCTTGAAGATAAGCCTGAATCCACAGAACAATTTTTGTAGGTAGTCCAATACGCTGTAATTTGTGTAACAATTTCCCGTGTGGCACTTTATGAAAGGCTTTACAAAGATCTAAAAACAGTACATCAGTTTGCCCAGAAACATCAAGCACACGTGAAAATTCATGGACAGTTGTAACTAACTGGGTAACAGTAGATAACCCCCTTCTGAAGCCATGCTGATGCTTTGATAGTACATTGTGTTCACTGAGAAATTCATAGACGTAATTAGCAATAACGTGCTCAAAAAGCTTGCAACAACTGCTCGTAATAGAAATAGGGCGGTAATTCTCAAATGATAAGGAGTCACCTTTTTTATGAATTGGTTTCACACGTGCTATACCCCAATCAGCCGGTATTTCCCCCGTAGCAATTGAAAGATTAAAAAGTCCAGTTAGGAATTCCGATAAGTATTCAGCGTAGGGTTAAAAAAAGCATTAGGAATGCCGTCAGGCCCCGGAGGTTTTTTGGGATCAAGTTGTATTAGCATGTGCAAAACGCCTTCTTGCGTCACTAATCGGTCATTGTCTGAGTCAACGAATGAATTCTCAAGTTCATAATAATCGGTTTGAGAAAAAACGCTCAGGAAGTAAGCATTAAAATGTTCAGCAATAGTAGGAGCGTCCGTTATTATTACACCATTAACCTTCATTTTACTAGTCCCTGTCTTAGTCTCGCTTAAATACCTCCAAAATTTTTCAGGGCTATTCTGAAGAAATTCAGTCAGCGTATTACTATAAAAAGTGTTTCTTGCTTGTGCCAAGCTTGTTTGTAGTTTTTCTTTCAGTACGTTAAGCTGGGGTGTCATTGGCACATGCTTCTTGCGAAGCCTTTTAATTTTACGCTTCATGTGGATTATTTCACGGCTAATCCAAGGGTTTGCACGATGCTTGTAAGTTTTTCGACACGGTACAAAATTTTCAACACAATGACGTATGGTTCTAACAAATGATTGCCAAGAGGTCTCAACATTGTGTAACAAGGATCCGATATGCGTTTCAAGGTAGTCAATTATAGCTACATCATTCGCCCTAGTAAATTCCTTTATAAGTGTGGCAGGCTGAGTATATTTAGCATGATGTAAAGCCTTATTCCAAGTAAAAGAAATCAGTTTATAATCAGAAATGCCCGGTTCGATTGCAACATAGCCATCAGAAAATATTTCACTTAGAAAGAGTAAATCCAAAACCGACCCGCCTCGAGTACAGACATCCACCGCTTGCTTGAGGTTGAGCAAAAAGATAATGTCAGGAATTGAGTCACCCGAAGGAGAGCAGCCATAGCTTAAATTATCCCAAACAATAGATGGCAAGTTAAAATCACCTGTTAGCAAGACGTGTTTCCCACATAAACCTAGAAGTAGATCATATAATTTCATCAAAAACATATCGTCTGCATTGGGTGTACGGTAAAGAGCACAAAGAAAGAAGGTAACATGGTCAAGCGATATTTTCAAAAATATGCTTTCATGATCAGCAATTTGATCGGCGAGACAGGCGTCAACGGAATCTTTTACAATAACCGCCACACCGCCACCAAGAGAGCCTCTATCCCGCCTAAAAACTTGATATCCAGGCGGCACAATTTTGTTGTCACTTATCAGACCATGTAGCCAGGTCTCAGTAATGACGCAAATATGTGGGTCATATAAAAGAAGAAGATTTTCAAGCTTATCGAGTTTGTTAGCTAGGCTCCTAGCATTAAAAGATATCAAGCGAAGCTGGAACGTTGGGAATTGCTATGCCTTAGCGGGATGCTTTTTAACCTTTGACAGTCATTGACGGGAATTTGAAGAGTCGTTCCAACTGAAAAGGTCGGTACCAATACGGAGCCTATCTTCAACAAGAAATACATCTTTACCGGCATCTTTATCTGCCTTAGCTGACTGCCAAAGCAATTTACGTTTCCGACGCGTTTCCGCACAGTAGTCGTTTTCAATACTAATCTTGGATCCCTTAAGTTTTGAAACGTTTTTCCAGATAGCCTGTTTTTCCCTGTAGTCTTGCAAATATAGAATTATCGGCCTGTTATCTTTTTTGCGTCCAAGCCTGTGAATACGAGCGACAGAAGAGCAATTCACACCTAACTTATTCCCAAACAATTCATCAATAACCTTACGTCGCAGATCGGATTCAGTTTCATCCTGCGATTCAGCAATACCAAAAACTATCAAATTCGATCTGCGGGTGTAATTTTCTAGGTCAATAAACCTCGCGCTCTGGGTTTGAACGGCCTCTTGAACAGTTTCAACGGTAGTGGTTAGTTTTCCATGGGTTTCGTTAACATTAGCGTCAAGGGCATTTAGGCGCACACCAAAACTCTCGATCGTTTTTTCAGTACCTTCAAGACGAGTTTTTAAATCGGCTATCTCTGCCTTGATTTCTCTCTGTCCATCCAGGATTGCCTGAAACATTTGCTCAACAGTAGTACCAGGATTTTATTCCACGTCCCCACAGAGAATAATTTTGCATGAACAGTAGCACTCATACGCAATAAGAAAGCAGGTGCGTGGGCACGGCAGAATAACGAGAAATCTGTTGTCACTACGTATTGAACATTCATATCTAACCTGTACGATGAAGAAACGAAAGGCCGTGAGCCACATGTTCCCAGTGCTTTCGCCGCGCCCACCCAGGATTCGGACAGATGCATCTCAGAAGGCGTCGACGTGCACCTACGGGGTGTCACGATGAATCACAAGTACTGGAGGATTTATTGAACGACCGGGTAGCTAGCTCTAGGACGATGCGTCAGTCGTGGCTGGCTTTCGAGCCGAGAAGAGGCACGCAATCTTCTTTCTTTCCTCCAGATAGTAGAGCCGCTCTTGCAGTCGACCCACTACGTGAGGGTGGCATTATCCCCCCTTTCGAAAAGAAAAAAAAAGTCCAAAAAGGGGGAAAGAAAAGTACATAGCACCACCACGATGTTACGACATAGGCACGTGGAAAAAAAAAGAAATTAGAAATTCGGATAAAGTAAAAGTAGAAA
Source organism: Rhipicephalus annulatus (assembly GCA_013436015.1). Lineage (NCBI taxonomy): Eukaryota > Metazoa > Arthropoda > Arachnida > Ixodida > Ixodidae > Rhipicephalus > Rhipicephalus annulatus. The sequence goes on along the minus strand of WOVY01003469.1, from coordinate 402,292 downwards.
TTAACGAGCGTGCCAATATAGGAAAAATCAGTGAACGCAGAAGCAAGTTCACAAAAATAAACAAAGAACACAAAGGACAGTGTACGGCAAGGAAAAAGTTATGAACAACGCGCAATAAATGGTTTCATGCGCAACACATGAACGACATCCGACCTCGGTCGTGTCCTACTCCGTGCCTGCTATGTGGAGTCCGGAACCACTTCGTAGTTCACGTCACTGACGCGACGTAAAACTTTATATGGGCCAAAGTACCGGCTCAGTAACTTTTCACAAAGGCCACGGCGGCGGACGGGCGTCCACGCCCAAACTCGGTCTTTGGGGTTGTAAAATACTTCACTGTGGCGGATGTTATAGCGCCGTGCGTCTGCCTGCTGTTTCTGGCCGATGTGTAGTCGCACGAGCTGCCGGGCTTTCTCACCACGCTCTGCGAATTCATCGGCGTCAGTTGCCAACTCGTCTTCGTCTTGACACGGTAGCATAGAGTCCAGCATGGTCTGCACTTCGCGGCCGTAGAGAAGACGAAATGGCGTGAATCGCGTGGTCTCTTGCACGGCGGTATTATACGCGAAGGTCACGTAAGGTAAGATCCGGTCCCATGTTTTGTGCTGTACGTCGATGTACATTGAGATCATGTCTGCGATGGTCTTATTCAGTTGCTCGGTAAGTCCGTTGGTTTGTGGGTGGTACGCAGTTGTCTTTCGGTGTCTGGTGTTGCTTAGTTTGAAAACCTCGTCCATAAGCTGCGCCGTGAATTCCGTCCCTCTGTCCGTTATTATACTGGAAGGAGCACCGTGTCGTAACACGATGTGGCGCATGAAAAATTGCGCTACCTCAGAAGCCATGGCTCGTGGGATCGCCTGCGTCTCAGCGTAGGGTGTCAAATAGTCAGTCGCGACGATCACCCATTTGTTGCTGTCCGCAGACAGAGGAAATGGCCCGAGAATGTCCATGCCGACTTGGTCGAATGGCGTGCAAGGTGCTTCAATGGGCTGAAGCAAACCAGCTGGCTTAACAGATGGTTGCTTTCGGCGCTGACATTCCCGACAGCTCTCGACGTATTTCTTGACGCTTGCCGAAAGTCCTGGCCAATAGTACCTCTCGCTCACTCTGGCAAGTGTCCGTGAGTAGCCCAGATGACCGGATGTGAGTTCGTCATGGCAAGCGAAGAGGACGTCGTCTCGCATGTCTCAAGGAACCACCAGGAGGTAGGCACGGTTGTTCGAACGAGCGTTCTTCTTGTACAGCACGCCAGCTCGAAGGCAGAACGACGGCAACGAGCGGAATAAATGACGTGGTATGATTGTGCCCTGGCCCTCTAAATGATCGATGATCGGATGAATCTCTGCGTCATCCCGCTGCCGTTTACTCAATTCTGATGAGCTAATGGCGCCCAGGAAGCCTTCGTCTTCCTCTGCTTCCTGACTGACGACATGAAGGGGTGCGCATGACAGTGTGTCAGCGTCTTCATGCTTACGGCCGGACTTATAAACGATGGTGACGTCCAATTCCTGCAGCCGCAAGCTCCACCGTGCTAGCCGTCCTGAAGGGTCGCGCAGGCTTGCCAACCAGCAGAGGGCGTGGTGGTCCGTCACTATCTTGAAGGGACGACCATAAAGGTACGGGCGAAACTTGGTGATTGCCCACACGACTGCGAGGCACTCTTTCTCCGTAGTGGAATAATTCGCATCGGCACGGGATAGAGAGCGGCTGGCGTAGGCTATCACTCTTTCGATGTCCTCTTGACGCTGAACGAGCACTGCACCAAGCCCAACGTTACTAGCGTCAGTATGGACCTCCGTGTCAGCATCATCGTCGAAATGAGCGAGAACGGGTGCTGGTTGCATGCGCTGTCGCAGTTCATCAAAAGCTGCTTGTTGCTCGTTTTTCGTGACAAACGGCGTGTCGTCCCTTGTGAGATGAGTCAGAGGTTCTGCTATCTGTGAAAAGCCATGAATGAACCAGCGATAGTAGGCGCACAAACCAAGGAAGCGCCGGACGGCTTTCTTATCGACAGGAGCTGGTAATTCGGCAACAGCGGCAAGCTTGTCTGGATCGGGCCGGACTCCTTCGGCGCTAACTACATGTCCAAGAAATTTTAGTTCTTCATAGCCGAAGTGGCACTTCTGTGGCTTTAGAGTGAGGTCCGCCGATCGGATAGCCTCCAGCACGCTGCGCAGGCGCTGAAGGTGCTGCTCGAACGTGGCAGAGAAGACCTCCACATCATCAAGGTAGACAAGTCTGCCACTTGAGCCCTGTGAGGACAGTGTCCATCATTCGCTGGAAAGTTGCCGGCGCTGAACACAAGCCGAAAGGGAGTACTCAAAATTGGTATAGGCCGTCTGGAGTCACGAAGGCTGTCTTTTTGCGGTCTCGCTGATCTACCTCGATTTGCCAGTACCCGCTTTTGAGATCGAGAGAAGTGAAATAATGGGCACGACGAAGTCTATCCAGCGAATTGTCGATACGCGGTAGCGGGTACACGTCCTTTTTGGTCACGTTGTTAAGCTTTCGGTAATCGACGCAGAAGCGTAGTGACCCGTCCTTCTTTTTGACAAGCACGACTGGAGATGACCACGGGCTGTTGGATGGTTCGATAACGCCATCGTCGAGCATCTCGTGAACTTGCGTACGTATCGCTTCACGTTCTTTAGCCGACACGCGGTAGGGGTGCTGGTGTATTGGGCGTGCGTCCTCGTACGTGATGATCCTGTGTTGAGTGATGGACGTCTGGCGGATCTTTGAGCAACTTGCTAAGCAAGACCTGTACTCGAACAAGAGCGCTCGCAGCGCAGTCTGGTTATCGGAGGACAGATCAGGATTTATGTCAATGTTTCTCAATGATGTGTCTGTGTTATACACTATTTCTGACGTGAGATAGTTGGTTACGTTTGCTACTTCGTGGCAAACGCTATTGAAGTGCCACGGAAAAGGTGTCGATGCTCGTTGCTAAAGTTGGTAACGAGCAATTCAGATCGGCCGTCACGAACGTGTATTACACTTCTCGCTACACATATGCCTTGCTGCAGGAGGTGTTCTAAATTTGTCTCGGCCACCACATCGCCATCGCTCAAACCACAGCATGTTACGTCGACTAGAACACTGGCTCGGGGAGGAAGCGTCACGCTCTGTTCATAAATACGGAGTACGTCGACACGCATTCCGTCATCCTGCACGTTGATTGCTCGCTGGGCTGAAAACGTGACGCGGCGCTCCTGCAGATAAATGATAGCTCCATTTTCCTGTAGAAAATCAACTCCCAGAATGACGACACGGAAGCATTCAAGTAGAACAAGGCAGCTTGCTACGAATGTGTACCCTTGAATCTGTACTCTAGTTGTGCAGACGCCCAGTGGAGTAACGACATGGCCATCAGCTGTCCGAATCTGCGAGTTATGCCACGGCGTGATTACTTTCTTCCGCTGCATTGTCAGTTTCCCGCTCAGTATGGAATAGTCTGCGCCGGTGTTCACTAACGCAATAACTACACAACCATCAATTGTTACTGCTATGTCGAGTGAAAGCCGGCTATCCTTTGCAGCAGCAGGTGATGTCGGACCAGTTTCTGTACGGTTCTGCGTCAATAGGAGGTCTTCAGCACTTCGACGTTCAGCGACCCCGCCCCCAGAGGTCGCTTCGGCTAGTTTTCGCGGCGGGGGTTGGGAGATCGTGCGGTAGAATACCGCTGGGGCGTTGATGAAAATCGCCTCGGTGATGGCGAGCGCGACTGGCGCCCGGCAGACGGTAGTGCATGCTGCAGGGAGAGGTAGTTTTGGATGTCGCGTGGTCTCTGACCGTAACGGGGCGGCGAGGACGCAGAGAAGCCGCGAAGCCCAAGACGGCGATAAGGGCCCTGGCGGTACAAGTGATCAGCTTCTCCGCAGTGAAAGCATAGATGCCGGTGATCGGGTGTGCGCCAGACATCAGACTTCCGAGGAGACGAGTGCCGATCGTCGATGTACTGAACTGGTTGCGCCGAACGATGGGCGACAGAAGCACCACGGACAAAGGGCAGGGGCAGTGGCGTGTACGTGCCTTCGTAGTATGGTATGTGCTGCGCTGACTCGAGTGAAACTGCAGGGACAGGATGAACGAACAATGGCGGCGATGCAGCAGGGCGTTTCAAGGCTTCCACGTAGGTTGTCCCACGGTGGTATTCAGCAGGAGCTGACGCAGCTGTATCAGGAGGCAAGGTGTCCCGGAGGGCCTGGTGCAGCTCATCCTCGATCACAGTTGCAATAGAGCTAACCATAAGATGAAGTGTTACAACAGCCTTTTGCAACTCTTAACGTACGATATTACGGATGAGTTCACGTAAGAAGTCATTGCTGGTCCCAGCGGCGGCGAAAATGTCAGCAGTGGACATGCAACTGACTTGCCTGTCGTATTGGTTTGATCGCTGCTGCAGCATTTTTTCCATTGTCACGGCTTCAGACAAGAACTCCGCGACCTTCTTCGGTGGGCTTCGCACGAGGCCGGCGAAAAGCTGGTCCTTGACACCGCGCATCAAGTGACGCAACTTCTTGTCCTCCGTCATTCTTGAATTTGCCCGTTGGAAGAGACGCGTCATGTCTTCGACGTACGCGGTCACAGTTTCGTTTGGCGACTGGACGCGGGCAAGAATAGCTCGTTCAGCTCTTTCTTGGTGGTCAGCGCTAGCATATGTCTGCAGAAGTCTACGAGAGAATTCGGGCCACGTCGTCAGCTGCTCCTCTCAATTTTGGTACCACGTGCGAGCCCCGTCTTCGAGATAGAAGTAGACACGACCCAGTTTCGCCACGTCGTCCCACTGATTCAAGTTGGCTACGCACTCGAAGTCCGCCAACCAGTCCTCAACGTCTTCGTGCTCCGTACCATGGAACGTCGTCGGTGCCCGTGGGCTTTCCAACGTATAGCGGTTCGACGACGTGCTTCCCGTGCCGGTTGGCAAGGTTTGTACCGAAGTGCTAATCACGTTTGTTGACGTGGTGGGAGCAGTATCATTGACTTCCGGAGGCAATCCCCTGATTCGGCAGCTGGTCCGATGCACGGGAGTACTTAATGGCGCTGGACTCGTATTACGGCTCCTGGGGGGTCTGCAGCATCCCTGAGACTACCCAGCACCTTCCACCAGTTTGTCACGATGAGTCACAAGTACTGGGGGATTAATTGAACGACCGGGTAGCTAGCTCTAGGACGATGCGTCAGTCGTGGCTGGCTCTCGAGCCGACGAGAGGCACGCAATCTTCTTTCTTTCCTCCAGATAGTAGAGCCGCTCTTGCAGTCGACCCACTACGTGTGGGTGGCAGGGGTAAGCCTACCAGCACCGACCTTCTGTTGCGGAAGACGGCCAAGTTTCCTAAAGACAATGAACTTTCTGTCGTGCCGTCAGATAAGGAGGGTGGTTTCGCTGTTCTTCCTAATTGCTTGTACTTACGATAGGTGGTCATAGCTACTGGCTCTGTTTTCAAATGTTGTACTGACATTCGTCTAGATAGAGTAAGAACGCAAGCCAAGGAAATGTGTCGCAAACTAGAGATGATACAGTTAGCACAGCATACTAGTAAAAGCGACAAAAATGATTGATTGATGTGTAGTGTTTAACGTACGAAAACCAACTAATGATTAACTAAAGAGACGCCTTAGTGGCGGCCTCCGGAAATTTCGACCACCTGGGGTTCTTTAACGTGCGTTCAATTCTGAGCACACGGGCCTACAACATTTCCGCCTCCGTCGGAAACGCAGCCGCCGTAACCGGGATTCAATACCGCAACCTGCGGGTGAGCAGCCGAGTACCTTAGCCACTAGACCACCGCGGCGGGCCTGCCAAGGAAGTGCTTATTTTGAAATAAAATCCCGTTTTAGTGCTCTGCATTGCTTTGGCGCATTTCAAATTTCCCGCCTAAATAGAGTCTGACGTCACTGTTGCAAAACATTGCCCGGCTTCACTGCGTGGCCACCAACACTAGTAGCAGCAGATGGAAAGTAGCGTGAGCCACAGCAGCAACAACGGCCATTGAACAATGTTTAGCCATAGTCTTCACTATATCAGGTTACGGCCGGACTACACTGCACCTGCGTGGTTCCAATGAACCCCGATAGATGGCACGACTTATTCAGTTCACCGAGTTCACGTAAGTATAGTGAACAAGATACCTCCAGTAACTGTATACGCTACCTTTAGGTAGTAGAGTAGCGCATTTCATTTACAACGACGCTAGCAACAACGCACTGCAGAGATGTTGGTGCACAGCCCGCACCAACGTTACTAGAATCCAACGTACCATCTGCAGCCATTCTGACAGAGATGCGGCCTTTGTTCCGGGTGCCCTCCAGCTGCCATCAAAAGATTTGACGTCCCTTCTTATCGATGTTGAGAGCGCCATAACGCAAAGAACAAGGGACAACGTAGTGTTTGGAGACCTGTTTTGGTGCATCGTCAAAGATTTGACACAAGGACACAGCCTTGCACAAGTCGGATGTGGTGTTCATTCTGAAGAGCTCTCTGCACGCATCATGAAGTTTTACCTGGTCACCCGCATGCTTTTTTATGCAAGGTTCCTACGACAACACAAAGACACAAGTGTGCAAGTTAAAATTGCCAGGAAGCGTGCTAAGCTTTTGTGAATACCTGTTAGAAAAAATGTGCTTTTTCTGGACTGCAGCAATGCAAACAATTGCTGGGATGTTGCTTTCATGGACCAGTTTGTTATTCAGTGTTGTGAACCGGTTTGCTAAAACATCTTGTACAGTACTGTTGATCAGTGTGGTCTGAAATGGAAGACCAGTGCATTTATGAATAAACCGCTGAACAAAAGCTGTTTACCTTAACTTTTAATTCGTGCTAAATTGCTAGTTGTAGTGGTCATTCTGTGCCTGCCAAGATGCATGAATAAGCGTTCACTTTGCATGAGATTTGGCCCTGCGAAGAAAAACCCCTACAGACTATTAGCCATTTTATTCCAAATCACGAATGAGAAGCAGTGGGAGGCCGCGCTGCTCAGCACAGACCCGCTTACGCAGGCCTTGTGTCACTAGCCCAGATGGCCGAAGACGCCGCTGGGAACTAAATGAATCCTGCCATCGCCGGTAGATAAAACGGTACCCCCCGCGTGATGATTACGGGCAGGGATGCCACCTCTTATTTCCGCATGAATCGGACGCAATACTAATGCAGCATGTGTGTTCTCTCTTAACGGCACATTTTCGCATAGTAAAAAAAGCAAGGCATGCGCAAAAGCAGCGAAACGACAGATGGTTTCCGGCAGCTTCGAACTCGTTACTCGAAAGCATGTCGCACTGCATGCTTTGATACAAGTATAAAAGGAGCTTCAGTGGCTAGGATGTGTTGCAGTGATGTTTTTGTAGTTTTCCATCTGGTTATGCATGAAGAAACGCGCTGATTCGGCGCCCGTACAGCGCCTAGCAGGCGCAGCAGCTGAGAAAGCTGGATCTCGATGGAACGTTCCCGCCACCTGCCAGACAAACTGAAAGTGAAGACACCGGCGAAGCACGGCGTCGGCGGAGAGTTTGGCAACTGAACCTAGTCTATTAACGTTGGCCCGCACCACCGAAAGTGAATGGTTGCCGTCTCCGTGAAATCTGTCAAGTGACCATCGTGCGTTCTGTAGCTCGTTGGTTACGACAAACTGGTGCTTTATTTGATTTACATAAATATTCTTAAGCTCCAACATTAAAGTATGTGCGTATAATTGGCACCATTTTCGAAAAAACATACTGAAATGAGCAATGCTGTAGACTTAGTAGGGCTAATGTCCCTAGCCAAACAGGTTTCCAAGTAGCGACTACCTCACCTTTCCTGCTCGCTCATTTGCCTGGAGCACCGCCTAGAAGGTTCAAAACCTTCATAAAGAAGAGGAAGTTTTCGTTCGTTTGCTACGGCAAATATATATGAATAAAACAAAATGGACAAAAGGGGGTCGTAGAATAAACGGTTATCTATTTTAATAATATTAGAGATACAATCTCCCCAATGCTATTTACCGCGTGCTTACAGGAGGTTTTCAGAGGCCTAGAATGGGAAGAGTTAGGGATAAGAGTTCATGGCGAGTACCTTAGTAACCTGCACTTCACCGATAACATTGCATTGCTGAGTAACTCAGTGGACGAATTGCAACTCAAGATTACGGAGTTAGACAAGGAGGGCAGAAAAGTGGATCTTAAAATTAATCTGCAGAAAACTAAAGTAATGTACAACAACCCCGGAAGAGAACAGCGCTCTGAGATAGATAATAGTGCATTTGAAGTTGTGAAAGACTATGCCTACTTAGGACAGGTATTAACCGCGGATCCGAACCACAGGATTGAACTAGAAGATTAAGAATGGGGTGGACAACATTTGGCAAGCACTCTCACATCATGACTGGCAGATTGCCACTATCCCCCAGGAGGGAGGCATATAACAGCTGCATCTTAATGGTACTTAACTACGAAGCAGAAACAGAGCCAAAAGGGTGACGAACAATTGTTCTTGCCTGGCACCAGTCGCTGTATTGTTTGCGCTGCACAAGTGGTTTTGGGACGTTAAACTCCACATGTCAATCAATTATGCGCACCACAAATGTTTTTGACCTCTGAAACGTTACAAGGTGATCTACTATCTACGTGAAACCACGGAAAATGTCGATTCTACCTGAATACTAGGAGGAGCACTCACCCTTATTTAAAACAAAACTAAAATAAATTATAGGCAACGCTCGCCACTAATAATTGGTCAGAGACGTCCCCGCATGCAGTACTATTAAACAACACTATCATACGGAGTTTCCAAATTTGATGTTAGTGGTCCTTTGAGAAACAAAAGAGCAGAGTGGATCAGGGAACAAACAGGGGTTAAGGATATCAGTGTTGAAATCAAGAAGAAATCGACATGAATCGGGCATGTAACGCATATAGGCAGGATAACCGCTGGTTTTTAAGGATAACTGACTGCATTCCCGGAGAAGGCAAGAGGGTTAGGGGGAGGCAGAGAGTTAGGTGGCCAGATAAGATTAGTAAGTTTACGGGTATAAATGGCAGCAGCAAGCACAGGACCGAGTTGATTGGCAGAACATGAGAGAGCCTTTTGTCCTGCAGTGGACGTAGACAGGCTGATTTTTCGAGACGTCTCTGTCGTCTTTCCCCTTTTATTTTCATATGTGCCGCGCTGATACAGGCCAAGTTCAGGCTGATGATGATGATTATTTGAATATAAAGGGCGCAGCACAAGAGCAAGCGGAATGAGTGTTACTCAACTGGCAATGAGGTATAGTTCTATATTGCACACCACTAATCATGGCCCATGGCGTCTCGCATCGTACATCATAGTTTGTCAAGTTCGTCGAATGTGTTTTGCTCTTGCTTATCATGAGGCACAGTGAACATGCTTCTTGCTGGATCGTGTCAGAGACACTAGGCCGTGACGTTGTGACAAGTTAATACAGCCGGCTTGTGCACACGGAAGAAAAAACCACGGCCAGACTGATACGAGTGCTTGTCTAGCAGCACTGCGATGACAGTTTTCTTTTTGGAAAAATACGGCCATTTTGACAATCGTGATGCCAGGTAATTCTGGTGCGGCACGCAAAACTTCGCAAACAGTGTGAGGTGACCCGAAGCAGCGCGTTTCGGCTTCTTTATGTCGCGTTCTATAGAAAATAGCTCTAGAACCAATGTCGCCTGCAAAAACAGAGCGTAGCTTCGCCGTGTTGCTAACGGGGCAAGATGGCGGAGCTATGCGCTACTCTGCTCCAGTAGGGAAAAAAGTTTACTCAGGCGAAAATTAAATTTTCGAATGACTCGCGTCATCCTACATAGTAACGTCTGGCGGTTCTTTTGCAGCGAAAGCTGTTATGAGACCACAACACGGGTCACGCGTGGCGCCGTAGTTGTCGGCCGCTGCAGGTGTCCGTAACCACTATCGCTCGAAGTAAAAGAAGATACCTAGTACCAGAGGTATTTAATACCGTTGAAAAAGCTTCGAAGGACTCTGCTAGTACCAGGGACACAATAGGGCTTGAACTCACCAAGGGTTTCTTTTCTCACAGAATCCATCCGGGTAACAAGGATCTGGGAAGCTTTCACCCCGCTTGTCCCAAGAAGATCTCCCTATGCCTAGGTACTGTCATCGTCCCTCAATACTTTTTGACTACTAAGGGCCTATGAAAAAAGTATTGAGGGACTATGGTACTACCTATGAACATCTGCGGTGGAATTTTATCTCTAGGCTAGCTTGTTGCTGTCTTTTCGGGGTTGGCGCGGGAGGTTTGTTGATGTTGCTGCGGACGGGGTGGTGCATACGTGGTCTACCGCCGAGGTGTGTAGCCCTGCCGTGCCGTCACTTAACGTCCATGCTTTTTTTTTACTTCCGTGTACCATTCTGAGAGCTTCTAAAGACGGCACCAGATGCATTTTCTTGTCATTATGTATCAGTGTTCATCGAATTGGCATGAACCACAGCACTTCGCTCATTGTCTTACGGGTGTCACACGGACAAGTTTTATCGTGAACAGGCTCGCATTGTATTGTGTGCTGATTCATGGTCACTATCAATCGCAATTCGGGCACTCGGATTCCAGATCGTGATTTGAATGGCTTCTGCACCAAACTCGATCCGGATAAGTTTGAACCGAGTATAGACGTCAGATTGTGCAGTTGGATGGATGGATGGATGGATGGATGGATGGATGGATGGATGGATGGATGGATGGATGGATGGATGGATGGATGGATGGATGGATGGATGGATGGATGGATGGATGGATGGATGGATGGATGGATGGATGGATGGATGGATGGATGGATGGATGGATGGATGGATGGATGGATGGATGAAACGGACGGATGGACGGACGGGCGGACGGCCGCGTTAAACATCGCACACGCTGCAACCGCCGATAATCTAAAGTTTTCGCCACCACACAGCACTGCACACACTAGGGTTTTGAAGGCTCTAAGTACCGGCTTAAACTAGGAAATGCATACACGTGCGTCATACAGGTGAATCGCCAAATGATCGTGACCACAATATTTTTTTTTGTTAGCCACCGGCATTACTGCAGTTATCTCGGATGCATCGGTTTTGCCTTTCGTTGTACACTGAGAAAGTGGACACTCATGTATCTTCATTTGCAGTATATACACACGGAAGACAACTATCAAAAGAGCACTCGAGCATACGTAATAAAACCCTCCAATGCACAGCAAGCAACTGGAAGCAAGAATGCAACTGCAAAGCGAAAATCACCAGAGTCATGACGTCCCAAAACCACCATATGATTATGAGAGACGCCGTAGTGGAAAGCTCCGGCAATTTCGACCACCTGTGTTTCTTTAACGTGCACCCAAATCTGAACACACGGGCGTAAAACATTACCGCCTCCATCGGAAATGCGGACACCGTAGCCGGGATTCAATACCGTGACCTGCGGGTAAGCAGCCGAGTACCTTAGCCACTAGACAACCGCGGCGGGGCCCATGGGTCATTCGTGCCGGATAAAGCGGACTTCGTACACTGATCGCGTAGATTGTTCGTGTATGCACTTAGTTTAGTGCTTGCCTTGAACTCGATGTCATGCAATGCTCACTTGCACTTAAATTGCCAGTTGCAGCACGCCAAAATAAATCAAACATACTTTGCATTTTGCCCGCATTTCATTTTCATGAGCTCCCTACTTTTATGAAGCAAGCTTAGATTGAAGAAAGAAGCTTGCCAGGTACTTAGTTTTCAGAAAACCACGCCTCAAGACAACAAAAAAGGGAGGCCTAGCACGTTCGCTGGCGGACAGCTCTCTGTGCACTACCCAATTATGGGCGGCGCGGCGACGGGGGCGCTGTTGGCGGCATTTTTGCAGCGCCACCTGGGCATAGTCTGGCGTCTATAGCAGCATCCGGTCCACCTCGACCCTGGTCGTTATCAAAAGTGCACGTGTGACACCAGCTATGGATATCCTGCCCGCTTGCGGCCACAATCAGGCCTGTCCACATAAAATTTCTTGGCCATGATTTGGTGTTTTTTTTTCAGGCTGAAGAAGCGTTTATTGATCGCTGTTCAGAAATGTCATACCTACAGAGGCCAAACACGATGACGTGATATGTCGTTTGTAATGAGACAACCGGGATTGTCAGTGACAGATATTTCAACTACTGCGATTATACTTTAATAGAAAAATTACGCTTCCTACGAAGAAGCATCGCTGACAAAGAAATTACGCTTTGAAAAATGCGTAATGTACGCGGTATTAAACCCTAATAGCCCACTGTGCAACCGCGCCAGCAATAATTCCGCAGCGCGTTCAATATCAAAACCCGTCCCGGAGTCCCAGACACAAGTTTACCATCGTTTATGCCATTGCATTACCATGATGGCATGTGTACCACGCCTCGTCCAGATACGCTACTTATTTCAAGTGCATACCCGCATGCAAAGAGAATTCGCCTACGCATTCGACTAATTCTAAGGCCCTTAAAATAAAGCAAAGAAGCAACCAGCACTCTCGAAACGTTTGATGGCCGTAAAAACCAGAACTAGAGTTACTATATGCTACCTAAAGGTAGCATATACAGTAACTCTAACTGGAACCGACGGAGAGCGACAGCTTGACAGGAGTACGCGATCATACGCACGTTACCGGCAGGACACCATCAGACACAATTCGCCCGCATACAAACTTCGCGGACAACACACGCGCCAAGAAGCAATAGGCTTTCCTGGGGATAAACAACTCAACACATGTTCCTACAGTTCCAAGTTACTACGATGGATTCTGTGAGAAAAGAAACGCTCGGCTTGAACCCGGGTCCGCTGCGTGCCAGCCCCGTATCCTAGCACTGAGCGAGGCTGGTGATTGGGACTTTTTGACAAACTTTCCTTGCGCAGGATTAATGTCGTGAAAGGAATCGCGTTAATATGAGTAATAAAGCGTTTTAAAACAGCAAAAAAAAACGAGGCGTCACACAATGCGAATAGCGTAACGAGTGGGTCGTCCAATGCTCCAACCCATTAAAAAGCAAACCTTGTTCTTCATTCCCTAATAAGTGCACATACCTCCTTCAAGCATAATGCCTCATCCTTGTGCCAATGCATGAACGATTGCCACAAAGTTCCTTGCAATTGTGTAGCGGATACCATGCTTCTCAGATTGATTGATTGATTGATTGATATGTGGGGTTTAACGTCCCAAAACCACTATATGATTATGAGAGACGCCGTAGTGGAGGGCTCCGGAAATTTAGACCACTTGGGGTTCTTTAACGTGCACCCACCATGCTTCTCAGAAGAATGCCAAAAAATAGTATAGCATATGCTGGCCTAATACCGAGAAATTATTATTATTAACGCTGTAATAGGTCGCCAGCAAGTGTGCTTGCAGCAGTTATCCAATGAGTGTTTAGAAAAGGCTCTGAAAGGCCGGTCTTCTAGCTTTCGCTCTGACTATGCCGTGCTTTCCTCGCAGGCAAAGCGTTTTTTTTTCTTTTCATGAATCAAACAGAAACAAACAAGCAGCATTTTATTCCGTTTCTTGTTGCACGGAAGGTTCTTTATTTAGTGCAGCTAGTTCAATTACTCGTTATTAATTGTAGGCGGTAAACCACTGACATAATGGGGATCTTTTTGCGAATATTCTATCGTAGCGCATGTGTGCTCATGCATTTACCATAATTTCTTGGAATGTAGAGCATCTTTCTTGGTAATAACGTCGTTTTAGACGTTGTCATACATTGACCTTTCACTCTGACATAAATTGTTTTTAGACTTTAGTTACCCTTTAGGCTTTCAGCAATGCGACACCAAAATATTTGGCTTGACTTGGCTGCCGCCACAGCGTGATCCGCGAGGAGCGCTAGCAGCGAGGTTGCCATATCAAAGGTTTGCTCACTCGCCGCTCTCGCACAAACTAGCTGCACGCGCGGTGTTCGATATCCATACAGCAACTTGGATGACTAGAAACCCCCGGAACACCTCTTGCACGCCAATGCACGTACAGACGGAATCAGTCTTGTCTCGTCGAGAGCCTCCAGCCAGCCACTCCAGCTGCCGTTAAATTTCTTCAAAAATATGTAAGAGATACCAAACATGGTTGTACTGCATGTTAGGACCTTGTGCTATAATGCAAGCATCAACGTACGCATGTAGAATGTGAGGGAGCTGCGGCCAACAACAGTGTCGATAGGCACGCGCTCCGCTTGTGATCCAATCTGTACAGCACGAACGGTGCGTATGAATGGACCTACACAATGTAGTGACGATGGTGTAACCACCATGCGATCAAGGCTCAGAGCATATACTTATATGGCCGCTTTACAAAGCGAAGCACTTTTCGCAAAGTCTGCTCACGCTGAGAGAAAATGGTAGAAGGGTATACCAGCCATCTTCAATGCCTTTCGAAATAGCACGCGCGCGCCAGCGATCACACCCTTTATTCTATACAACGCACCCCCACCCCCCCCCCTCCACCAACTCTTCTTGCGTCGGGGACGGGCGACGCGTTCTTCGCTACTTGAGAAACAATCAGTGCTATAGGCCAGGCACGCGGGGTGATGTTATCGCATTTGTCCTCAGCACAAAAGAGATAGGTCGGCTCTTTTATGGGGTTGAGCTCCTCTTACTCTAACCTTGTTCTTCGTCAGGCGTAACCGGCAGTATCACGCCAACAGTATAATATATGGCGCTGTCTCATCCCTATTTCTCGTCTCATTTGCTAGATAGAGTTCGTCCAATTAATGTGTGTGTGCAATAAAAAGGACGGATGCACAGACGATTCGCCCCACTCATCCTCATTCACTGCGTGAATACGCTGTTATTTTTTTAACTATCCTTTAGTCGCGTTCGTCACCCCCGCTCACGCGCTTTTACCTGCGAATAAAACCCATTTATATATTTATTGAAAATACCCCAAGGGCCCTGTACACACCCCTTTACCGGCGTTACATGAGAGAGGGGGATACCAACAAGTTAGTATTTACAAAGTGTGACTCAACAAAAATCTTGAAATGAGCATAGTTGATTTGAAGGACGATGTCTGAGGGAAGATTGTTCCAGTCGATGGCAGTCTTCAAAAAGAATGACTGAAGATGCGTGGCAGTGAGCGTATGGGGAGAGTATATACGTGACATTAGCATGGCTAAAACATTAAGAGATGGATTGATGGGAGAGCATGTTACGCAGAACATAAAAAAACTTATGAAAGAGTGAAAGCCTTGCAATTCTGCGACGCATCTGCAAACTAGGCAGACCTGCCTTTTTCTTTAGGTTAGTTACCCTAGTAATGTCAGAATAATCAAAATAAATTTATTGGCTCTGTTATGTATTGATTCTATAAGATCGGTTAGAACGCATTCAGGGAGATCCCAGACAGAACAAGAATATAAACTCAAATTTGTGTCAAATTATTGTTTCATAAGCTATACAGTATCTTCAATTTCACTGAAGGAGATGCAAGTGTTAAATTTTGCTTAATATAGCCGAAAGCACGGCTGGCGGCATTAGTAATATTAGTTACGTGAGTGCCCCAAGTGAGGTCGTACCAGAGTACGTAGCACTAGGTTCTGAGGAAATGACGCTGCCGCTGAGAGAATATTTCAATGCCTTCTAGTCATGCCGTCTACTACACAAAACCAGGGGTGTTTTGTGAGTAATCACCACCATCAACCAGTCACTGCACCATTTATCTAATTTTCGTAAGTTGTTTTGGAGTGCTAAGTTATCGGTGACGTTGATGATCGGGCGATAAATGACAAAGTCATCGGCGAACTGGCATATGTTAGAAGAAATGTTGCTGGCCAGGTAGTTGATGTAAATGAGGAAAAGGAGTGGACCCAATACAGTGCCTTGTGGCACTCCGTATAAGACAGGGGATAAAGTCGATGTTGAATTATTTGCATGCGAAAATTGCTGCCGGTTAGTGAGGAACTTCTCAATGTGAACGAAAACAAGGAAATGTAAGTTAAGTCAGGAAAGTTTAATTATTAAGCGTCTATGTGGCACCTTATCGAACTTTTTTTTTCAAAATTAATGAAAAGGGCGTTCATGGGTATGTTCTGATCAAGGCCAGCATGGATATCGTGGAGAAATATTGCAAGTTGGGTTTCGCAGGAAAAAAAGTTTTCGAAGCGCATGTTAACCTTGATTTAAAAAGTTCAAAAAATTTAGAAAATTGGCAGTATGTGTATAGATCATATTTTCTATAATTTCCGACCAGATACTGATTAGAGATATTAGGCCGTGGCTCAAGGGGCCTGTCTTAGGGACTAAAGCAATCTTACCCAATTTCCAATCATGTGCCAGAATGCTGGATAACAATGACTGTTGAAAAATATGAGACAGGATAACACTGGCTATCCACGGTATTGTTTAACACTTCGCAGCTAGTTGGTAACATCGGGTCATGATGCGGGCGGGGGGCGGAGATTATGGATTGGGACATACCACAAAACATGATAACCAGAGGCGCAGCCGTGGGGGGACGCATCAATAGCGTGCCCCCCCCCCCATATGCTTTTCACCATAGGATCATCATCATCATACGCCCCCTGCAGGAGAAAGGCCTCTCCCATGTTCCACCAGTAAACTAGGTCATGTGCTTGCTGCTGCCACTTAATACCCCCAAACTTCCTAATATGATCTGCCACCTAATTTTCTGTCTACCCCTAACCCGCTTACCTTCTCTGCAAATCCAGTCAGTTACTCTTGGTGACCAGTGGTTATCCTGCGCCTACTCGCTACGTGGCCAGCCCACGTCCACTTCTTTTTCTTGATTTCAACTATGATATCTTTAAACCCGGTTTGTTTCCTGACCTACTCTACTCTATTCTTGCCTCTTAAGGTTACACCTCTCATTTTCTTTTCCATCACTCGCTGCGTGGTCCACAATAAAGGCTGAACCCTGTTTGTAAGAATCCAGGTTTCTGCTCCATAGGTAAGTACCGTAAAGATGCAACTGTTATATACCTTCCTCTTGAGAGCCATGACATATATGGCGCTCAATTACCTTTTGCCTGCCTGATCTCAAATAAAATTAAAGTGCCTCCCCCCATAAAAAAATTATTTTCAATTTCTGCCAACACCTTTGGTTATGAGAAAAGCCAGTCGAGAATGTCCATATAATTGCTAATGCATTAAAAAAAGAACAGCTCTCGCCTTCGAGTCGTCGAGTATGCATAGGGTACTCTGTGAGGTTCCTTCTTCCTTATGCACTGATTTATAAAGGAAACTTTGGGGGTTTCTGAACTATAGACAGAACGCCCTGAGCTATGTATAGACAGAGCGCTTGTGCTGTGTGCCTCTTCTTTGCTTCGTGTGTATGTTCTCCCTCACGCTCCCAGTTTGCTGAACGATTATAAATTACCAACTATTCCACCTTTCTATCCAGAAAACTCTAGCCACATAAAAAATCACTGCCAAAGGAAAACAAGATTTGTTAAATCATGTAGTCTGAGCACTGAGAGGTGAGTGCCGGAGGATGTTGGTTTATCAAACAAACTAAATAACATCATGTTACGCCCAGCAGTCCAATCACTTGTGAAAGAAAATAACTTTTCTTTATCCTTAGAGTCATCACACAGTCCCAACTGGATTTCCCTATAGGGAAATCGAGTTGGGACTATGTGAGTGTCTAGCGTTGTACGTCACAGCGCTTGTTTACGATATCTGCTGATAGCGACATAAGTGTATTTAGAATGGTATTGCATAAAGCACAAGGTCCATTCGTTTCACCTGCACTTCGTGAGCCGGTTCACGGAAGCTCTGCACTCTGGCATTCGTTTCACAAGTTCGACATGACGGCGGCACCACGGTATTCGTTTCAATATAGTGCAGCTGTCGTGCAACGCTAGTTCACGAATTCCCCGCACCTTCTCGAGAGGTAGTGTCGAGTCCGTACAGCACAAGTTGGCTGCAGCTGCAGCAGACGACACAGCCGATTGCATTCGAGTGTGTTTCTGTGCCGTGCAACAAGTACGACAGTGAACGTTTGCCCATAATTGCACATGTTAAGAACGTCCGTAAGCAGCGCCACCATTTACGTTCACATCTCCACAGCATCTACAACCCCCGTGAAAGCGGACCATTAGCATAGCTTGCACAGCATCTGCACTCTCATATTCGTTTCCACGTCGCGTTGCTGCTGCACGAGCAGAAACATCCCCTGCATGACGACGGCACCCAAGCGGCACCACCATGAACCAGTTGAGGAAGTGCAGGGTGAAAGGAATGGGCATACAATTTTATCGAACCAGTATTCTGTTTATTTGCTACGAGAATAATCACTGAACAAGTTTTTTCAGAATGCTAAGAGCACGATGCCATTATTTTTGCATCGTAAACTGAAATAAGGAGTGCTTCTAAGATGACTGGCTCCATAATACTTGCAATGAATCGAAATGTTTCTAGCTCTACACTAGAGCCCCAGAATAATTATTCATATCCACGGAAGTACAGTTAAACGCGCTTATAACGAACCTCTAAACAATGAATTCCTCGATATAACGAACTTTTTCTTTTCAGCGCCGTTGCTCCATGGAAGCACATGTATTTGCGACCTTTAGGTAACAAAGTAACAGCAGGGGACAACTTTGATATAACCAATTTTTCTCACGGACAATCTAAGAATTTAGCTCCGCATTGTTGCATTTTAGTGCGAGCATGCATCTTCCGCGGCTACCCCGCTACCAACGAAGAAGCGGCGGCGGAACGCATGGCGCACCAGGTGAGAGCGAGCGCTTGTTATTGCGCGCAGGTGGGAACGAGGCGGGTCCCAACCTCACGAGCCGGTGTTGCCGCCGTTCTCACCGCCGTGGGCGCAAGCGCGGGTGTCCCCTCTGCTCTCAAACCGAAATATTTAAAAAAGAATCTACAATTGTGCGTTGGGAGTACCACGCTTTTAGTTAGCGTCACATATCTGGGGCCACACTGCATATGTAGGGCGCTTTGCCGAAAAGTTTTCCGCGGTATCCGTGTCTGTGTCCGTGTCGTTCGCTCTTCGTTTTCGACGCCGTGCGTGTGTGCATAGTTTCACTGCGCGCGCATGGTGTGGCCGACGGCAAAGTTCTGCGTTGCTTTTTTTTGCGATAGCTATTATATGGACAACCTCGACAGGTTTTTTGCCGTCGCCGCCGTCATTCACTGTATATGTATATGTATCTATATGTATGAAAACTCAAGAACAAAAAAGCCGCCCGCACTCGGCGCCCAGCTCGTCACGATGCGCCGACGCGCGCCTATCTCTCACGCGTACTTAGCCTCGCAAATGGCAAGGATGGGGGGGGGGGGGGGCGTGGTTAGATGCTTGTGTGCGCGTGCGCTTATGGTGAAGAGAATCGCGCGCCTTCGACTTTGAATGGGACGATTGCATTTAGTTGCCTGGCGCACAAAGATCACTTCGCTCGCTGAACAGGCGCCGTTTGTGAAAAGAGGGAGCTTTTCAAACACAGCGAAGTAACAACTGGGACACTTGTTAGGTCGCACTCATATCTGTACCTTTTATTACTTTTCGTGCCTTGTTTTTGTTAAACAGCGAGTTAAGTGTCCCGCGGTAAACGTTGTCAATTCACTCTCGTCCTGTGTATGTTGTTTTCGTGCGTCATTTCTGCGTGAGCAGCGCGCTGCACGTTTCGATCTGCTTGCCGTTCTCTGCTTCACAATCAAAGTTGTTGCTATCGCATTCATTGCTTTGCCCTTCCAACGTATACCTGTGATTTTTCTTAATTCCGGACAACCATGTCGTCACCACCAAGGAGATGTCAGATTAGGCACTGATGGAAACTCTCTGAGACCAGGGTGACGACGGATCTTCGGAGGTCGTCTCGTCACGCGCTCCCGTCTTGCGCCGCGAGTTCGCAGGCTGATGGGTTTCGCGATCTGGCAACACGAGGGCGCGTTAAATGCATTGCAATGAACGCGATAGCAAAAAATTATAATGGTATAAGAAGTAAGGCTGGCAGCGAACTCTTTTAGATCCGATATCACGGAACTCCTACAAAACGCTGGTGTGGGCAAATACGGCCGCTCCAGGGAGAAGTTCTCGTTTCACACGGTCCCTTCGCGTTTAAACTGCACTGATACTTGCCGAGATAGCAAGCGCACCAGCGATCACGAAGCCCTTGAAATCCAAGTTCATTATTGCTACTCGACAGACCCCCCACCCCTCCCCTCGTTGTTGCACGCTCGTCCAAGACGGGCGGTTTCCTTTCTGTTTTAGCATTCGACGGCAGTTCTAACACGCGGGAGATGTGTCTTCTGCACTTCCCAGGTGACAGGGATGGGACGACCCATTTGATCTCTGCTTCAGCAGCGCACGCGCGCTTTTAACCGATCGTGAAAGTTAAGCTGCGCGAGGGCATGTTATTAATTTGAACTTGTTACCGAACATGGCGATGACGGCAAAAACCCACTGAGATAGTTCATATAATTGCTATCACAATAATGTATTCTTTTACTGTGAAATAAGCATTTTGTGTTAGCTCTGCCTTCAGTTTTCATTTTGTTTAAGCGCGTTTATTTTTAGAATTTTTGTACCGAACATGCATATAACGAAATTCTCTTTATATCGGATTTTCGGGGAATTTATCGACTTTGTTATATCCAGGTTCAACTGTAAATGCAACTTGATTTTCCCCCAGGATTTGAAGTTAGCTGTTCCAGATTGCTCCAAAACGAAAAATTTTGTTGCTCGAGAGTACTCGCTACGTCACGTGGTGAGGGGCCTTTTAAGGTGGTAAAATAATGAACACGTGCACAAAGGGTTAGAACTATACAGTTTGGCAGTTTTCGAATATGTCTCCTAGTTTATGTAAAAAAAAAAGGTCTACTGTTTCTGAAAATCATACGATCTTGACATTATACAGAATACATATTACTTTTTAAAATGTGGCCATGCACTTTTTATATCTCTCATTGCTTTTATTGTTATTGTTAGCCAAAATGCAGTGCATTATTGGCACTTTCTATCAAATCGCTCAATTAGCTTACACTCCAGTTGTAACACTAAATGACTCAAATAAGAAAAAAATATATACAACTACTCAAGTGGTTGTTCATTTTCTCTTTCTGAACCCTGCCGCCCCTTGCTGGTCTCTGCAGAACTCATTGGCTATAAATGTCTCAAGATAATATAAACAACTGTCCCTGCATTCTAACTTGATTTGGTAACAAGTCAAGTCAATGTAATTTTTTCATTTCCTTTAAAGTCAGGAATAGAAGTGTTTCGTATGCTACTTTTATCCATGCCCTTTATAGCATAAGAAAATTGAAGGTGAGTTAACCAGTAGCGTTTTTGCATCATACTCATTACAAAGCTGGAGTGCAAAGAGTCATCCACTCTTAGCTGGATGAAAGTTCACTTCTAAATTTCATGTAGAATAGTAAATGCTTAGTTTTTTACAAGCCCGAAAATTGGTAGGAAAGACAAAAAAATTGTCAGCCACTTGTTTATTCTGTATTGCTTTCTGAAAAAGAAAGCATGCAAGCTGAAATGGCATTTATTCACATCAGATATGAAGATATCCTCACACAAAAAAAAAATGAGTGACCTGTGAGAGAAATTCACTGTGCCTGTGTGCCTTGCTTCTCCTCGAGTCACTTCACCTAAAACATTCTTTTATTTCCCTTTTGCTTTGAACATGAACTATTCAAAGGGACACTAAACAGAAAACGATTTTTCGTGTATTAGTATAGCACAATTTTACAATCGCAACGTGACCTTAGATAAGCGAGAAAACGCGTGAAAAGGAAATGCGAGTGGAGAGGCCACCTTCAGATTTCCGCATTGAACACCATGACGTCATAGATTTTGAAGACCTCTACTGGGTCCTACGTAGCTTCTAATCAATCAAAATGAAGTAATTGGCATTTGTTGGTGTTATAGACCTAGTATATAAAGTTTTAGAAAATTTCATTGAGTCTGCATCAGAAATACATTTTGAAATTTGAGATGTCATCC
Source organism: Rhipicephalus annulatus (assembly GCA_013436015.1). Taxonomy (NCBI): domain Eukaryota; kingdom Metazoa; phylum Arthropoda; class Arachnida; order Ixodida; family Ixodidae; genus Rhipicephalus; species Rhipicephalus annulatus. The sequence goes on along the minus strand of WOVY01003469.1, from coordinate 380,381 downwards.
ACGAAGATTTCGGCGTGACATTTAGAAATTGAAGTTGAGCTCCAAATTTCACCACTTATAATGAACTTATGAATCTCAATGATACGCCACACTCAATATATGGTAATAGTCTTCTCACTGTGGAATCCAGCAAACAGATGGGGCTCGCAGTGGGGTTTACTAACGATCCCAGAGAGAGCAGCTGTGGCAGTCGCACACGGAGTGGTAGATGAAGAAGTCTCTGAGGGTTGTCCAGCGAAATACTGGTAGACAAATGACCCAAACAGCGACACGAGAGAAGCTCTAGGAGTTAAAATGGGTAAGCAGAGATGGCGACTCGAGGAGTAACCTCAACCACTTGCGACGTAGTACTTTACATGTGTTTATTATGCCTGGTATTACGGGACAAAATTAGTCACACCTGAGGCACAGAACAAACTTAATATGTCTCTCCACAAGTGATGAAGACGAAGAGCACCATGTGACGGTGGTTTTTATATACAGGTGATGAAGAAGCGTCTTATAAATGTCCACACTTATAGTAAAACATATAGCATTGGAGTTTTCAGGGTGCAGTTTATAAATCAAAACCAAGTCATTGTTTCTTTTTAGCTTCTCTTTAATGGACATTACAAACTGTTGCAGGCATATCTAAATAATTTATGTGTCTCCAGTTTGCATCTTTTGTGTTCATTTCCCTGCTATAAGCCTCTGCAGGTTAGCTTCTAATAATGAACTGCACAGGAATGTGAGCATCTGTGGTAGTGTCACTAATGATTAAATGGCATTTTAGGCAAGCACACCAGAACACATGTAACAAGTTCTGGCCCTGGTCCAAGAAACATGGTTAGATTACTAAATGCACATACATAGCAAAGCACACCATATGGCTGACTAGTTTCACTAAAGTAAATATGTGTGTGACATGAGAAACACAACTGATGAGGTCATGTACCACGCAGTAAAAACAAAACAAAAAATCCCACCACTAAGATAATTAGAAATTATCATGTGGAACCAATATGGAGGAATGAAAAATTTGCTGTTGAGTTGTGCAACCCTATTAAAAATTCCAGTGGGTCTTATCCTGCCCCTCCCCTTTTTGCTAATTGGTCTGACCAAACCATTGAATTGGTAACACAATAAAAATGCAAATAGCTCACAAATTAAACTACTAGGTGCGCATCAATCTTTGCAAAAACTTGTGCATTTCTTATAGCATTTCTCAGTTGTGTCCAAAGGGCCTAGACAATCGGGACACTAAAGAGAAAGGAACACTAACAGGAAAAAGAAAATTTTTGTGTATTAGTAAAATACAATTTCATAATCCTGAAAACACCATTCTCACTGGGAGAAGATGGCAGAAAATGCGTGCAAAGAAAATGCGTGTGAGGATTCCCGCACCAAACACTGTGACGTTAGATTTTGAAGGCGTTTAGTGGGTCATACGCAGCTTATAATCCAGAAAAAGTGAAATACGTAGTTATCTGTGGGTGCTATAGACGTAGCATACAAAGTTTCAGAAAATTTAATCTAGCCCATTTCGCGAAAAGATGAGAAATCAATTTTGAAAACTTCAACTTCATGCGTGGAGATTTCGGCACAAACTTTAAATATTTATTTTGACCTTGATTTTGACGAGCCCTTCTCTTACAGAATCCATCCGAGTATCTTGGGCCTGAGGAAGCTTTCGCCCCCGCTTGCTCCGTAAAGATCTCTTTATGCCTAGATACTAGCTAGGAACACGTGTTGAGTAGTTTATCCCCAGGAAAGCCTGCTCTTTCATGGCTCGTGTGTTGTCCGCGAAGTTTGTGTGTGCGTGGATGGTGTCCTGCTTTAGAAGTGGGGTGGTTTGGGCTAGTTGGTATGACATGACGATATTTATAGTGCGAGAACAGAACGACGGCCAAGGGACAAGAATATGAGCCCTCATCTCCTTCATGTCCCTTTGTCGTCGTTCTGTTCTCGTGCTGTAACTATCGTCATGGTGTCCTGCCAGCGAGGTGTGTATGATCGTGCACGTACTCCTGTCAACGCTGTTGCTTTCCTTCTGTTCCAGTTTTTACGACCATCGAACATTTCGAGATCGCTAGTTGCTTGCTTTACTTAGGAGGCCTCGCAATTTCTGAAGTCGATCGCGTGCGCGAACTCTTTGCATGTGGGTATGCACTTGAATTATGTACCAAATCTAAACGAGCCAAGCTTCTGTCCAGAACACCGGGACTTGTGTTTGCCAAGTCCTGGAGTCCAGGAGTGTGCCAGCACGATATAGTGATGGCACAGTTGCAGAGTGGACTGTTAGGGGTGGAATCCCGCTAACATTATGCACTTCCACTATTGACAAACATACGTCCTTAACATGAACGAAAGCAGCCTTGCTACTCAAAACTATAAATTTCCTCCATGAAGATGTATTCTTGTCACTGTATGTCCACACGCTAGCGGTTTGGCGTAACCAGCATTGCAATTATTTTAGGTTACAAGCTGGAGTCTAAGAACCTGCTCAGTTTTCGTTTCTTTTTTTAAATAGAAGCACTGAAACTTACGTTAAATTGAGTTCCCATGCCCTTGATTGTTCGCATTACAATCAGAGGAGTGGGCAGGATAGCTATAGCTGTTGTCACAGGGGTACTTTTGATAATGATCAGGGTCAACCGAGACCGGATTTCTTGATCACGATATACAATCATTGCTGCTAATCGGTTCAAACTAATCCCGATCGAATTTGGGGCAGCAATCATTCAAACCTCAATCAGAAGCTAGATCACAGGGCACAGACTGCGATTATTAGTGTCCATGAATTAACAGAAAATACAGATTGAGCCTGATCACAAGAAAATTTGCTCGTGTGACATGAGGATAAGCGAAATTTTTTCGTTCATGCCAATTTGCTGAACACTGATACACTATGGCAAAAAAAAAACGCATCTGGTGCCGTCTTTGGAAGCTCTCGGAGTGGTACACATGAGTAAAAACAAGCACGGACTTTAAGTAATGGCACGCAAAGCTACACATCTCATCAGCAGATCACGTACGCACCGCACCGTCCGCCAGCAACATCAACAAACGTCGCGCACCAACCCTGAAAAGACAGCAACAAGCTCGCCTGGAAATAAAATGTTCCTAGATGGTACCTAGCCATAGGGCGATCTTTAATAAAGAAGCAAGGTGAAAGCTTCTCCAAGTTCGAGTTACCCGGATGAATTCTGTGATAAAAAAAGGTTAATTTGATTTTCAGTAGTTGCTTATGAACTTTGCCTAAACAACTTCATTATTTTCCTCAGTGGTTCTGTACATGATTCATAGAAGAGACATAATCCGAACGGTTTGACATGTTAGGTTAACTGGCCAGGCCATTCTATCCCACTGGCAATACTAGTAACCCTGAATAACCAATATCGCTTTTTTTTTCATTACAGACAAATTGATAACGCTATAAAATATTTTACTGTCAAGATACAAAAAAACACCCTGGTAGAAAAATTGTAAATGGTTCTAGATGGTTTTAAGTGGAGCTAGTTGAACTATATCACAAAATAATGCTCAGCTGGGACCAGTTGCCTACAGGTTGCCCAGTAGTAACTAACTGAAAGCTCCTTTTAACCAGTCTTTCTTGGCTTCTGGTCGAAACTCGGACCACTGCTGACAGATACTAAGGACACGAGTACCAAGTATTGAAAGAGGGAACACACTATCATGAGAAAAGAATTTTTACAAGCACCAGAGATGCGAAACCAGCACCAATTGCTAGAAAATGTGCCAAGATGATACCTGCGACATTCTGCTGCTTTTTGGAAAAAATGTTGTTATATCTCTGTCAATTAATGAGCCAATGGCATAGTTTGTGCTGTATTTCGGAGAGAAAAAAGATGGCAGGCACTTGAACTTTACAAGTCACTAGTGTAATTTTAGTGGTAATTGCAGTATAAAAAAAGTACTATGTTAGTTGGTTGATGCAAGTCTTCCAGTCACCCATGCGATCGAACTTACGTAAATTTCGCTTACTGTTGGTGTTACCTGCTCTTTAATGACGCAAGTAGGGATGGGGGGGCTTTTTATCCCCCTTTTTCAGAAATTCATTCCAAATTTGTCACCACTCACTGTTTTCAGCATTTCTTACTTTATCTAAGCTTGGGGTGTTCAGGGAATTTTCTTGACATGTCATATCTCGCACTGTTCGGGAAGTAACAATTAAACTGATTGTGTGCCTCCGTCAGCCAGCTGGCCTTCCTTGCCTTTTGTTTTCTTCTTCACTTCCTAGTCGTAAGGATGTCGCAGCGTTCGGTTCCTAATATGAGTTCAGGTCATGTCTGAGTTTTTGAGATCACTGCATGCTTCCTTTCATCCTGCCACTACAATATGCCATACCCAAAATCTTTGCGAATGTATGCAGCCAGTCCACTTTACAGTGCAATTAATTGTGGTAATAAGACACAAATTGGCCAATTATACAGACCATGGCTGTGAACTTGTTGCACCTTGCAATTACATCAAGCAGGTGCACTTTCACCCATCTATCTGCCTGTCACTAGAACATTCTGGTCAAGCACAGTCAAAGGTACCAAGAGCAATTAGTTGTACCCACTGAACAACGCATATCTTGTGAGTCTAAATTATTATAAAATTTTAAGGTTTTCCTCTTCCACGTCATTGAACTTCTAGTTCCTGGCGTTCTGAAATTTGGGGCATCTTATTTTCCACTGTTGCCCTTTCTCTCATCGCTTCTGTAGCTGCAGTTGTATCTATGATTGCAAATAACTCGGAACCATAAAAATGTAAAAGATCGGTACGCAAAAGTTTTTGCTTTTTTTTTTTCAGTCAGGTACAGTGATAGTATGGTCATCAGATGCACAGGCCCTAATTGGGAACATTGACTCCAACAGGTATTAACTGCAATTTAGAACACAGTTTATGCATAAAAATCTATTACAATTTAGGTGTAGATAATCCAGCTGTGTTGTCATGCAAACTGGGTAAAAAAAAATTTGGGTAAAAAGCCTTTGGATAATGAGTCACATCAAATAGGACCAACTGAGAACAAATGCTGTTTCCAGGAAGTATCTGTCTTTTTTTTTTTACTGCACAAGCTTTGCTCATGTGAAGTACCTTTGTGCCCCTATTTAGTCTCCGCTATTTTAGGAAGCACACTAGGTATTTATGCATTTCAGGTATTTTTCTACAGGTTAACCACAACTATGGTAGCCACCTATATAAGCCATGTTCACACAATGTACGCTATACTTCCAGATATTGCATGTGTTACGAACAAATTCGCATAAGTATTTCTACAATCTTGATTCTGAATTTATTTATTTATTTAACTATTTATTTATGCATTGTATCCAACTGGCCCCGAAAAGCATCGAATAGAGGAAGGGGTTATAGAAAAATCCCAATAAATAAAGCATAAAAAGATACTACACGAAAGATCAAATGAAGAAAATATGTACAACGGAAGAGAAAAGAACAAATGCTACAATACAATGCAGAAAAATACAAAATAAAAAAAACAAATGTTTATATAAAAATTAAGAGAACGTACAAACTTCCAAATGCTCATGAAATTTCTCAGGGTCTTTTAATGAAACAATTTCCCCAAGAAGATTATGCCAAAGTGCGATGAGGTGAGGCAAAGCAGAATTATTGAATGACAGTGTGTGGCTTAAGATGCGTCTGTAACTGAGATGATTATAAAGACAATATATATACGAAGGAATTTCAATCCAGAGATGACTGGTTCACAAGTACTAGTGGTACTTAAGGGAGATGCATAGAAGGCTGACAAAGCGGTGGAATCGCAAGTAAAAAATCGATGTTCCCTAATTAGTCCTCAACATCCTTTGTAGGTCTATGCTATATTGGAACTGAAAAACCACAGAGCAAAGTGTTGGCAAATACTGAAATGCATGTTTCACTAAGCAGATTGCAGACTTTTCCAGAACTCGCTCGGTTAAGAAGAATAGCATCTGCAAATTATATTTCTGGAGGTGAAGATCATGTCCACCAATATCCCAAGCAAATGTGTTCTCCACGACAGATCAATAGCATTCCCTATTGAAAAAGAAAAAAAATAGAGGAAATTTTTAATGTAGTTAAAACTGGCTCCATTTACCAGTGCCTATATGAGTATTAAAGAGTATTAGTATTTGTATGAGTATGGTTAAATCAATGGCTTATTGCCACATGAATTAAATGGTGCAGTTGGCACGAAACTAATGGTGTAAGTATGTATACACCTGCTGGCTTGTGAATCTATCAAACTAAAATATATTTCATATATAATGAAGATAAATATATTATATTGATACATAACAGCCGCTAAACACGGCTGCATGAAAGAAGGACGAAGTGAGTTTTTGTTTGATGCTGGACTGGCACCATCTTGCTCGTCGAGTTCTGTGCGTTATAAATAGATTATTAAAGAAGTTACTCGTAACATTATTGATGGAGGTGGACGACCCCCGTACCTCGATGAAGACGCACAGCGGTCCCACCATTGGGGACCTTTCGACTGCTTCGACTGCTGGTACTTCCTCTACGCCACCATCATCAGACCAAGTCACCACCTACGTCACACTTCCGCACCTCCGGGATCCCGGCACTTTCTCCGGTGATGGTACGATGGATCTTGACACGTGGCTGAATTGGTACCAGCGTGCCAGTGCTACTCACCGCTGGGATCCCACGCTTATGCTCGCCAACGTGCTTTTCTACCTGGACGGCACTCTCCGAACATGATTTGAAAGCCCTGAAGCTGACATAACGAGCTGGGATCTCTTCAAAGAAAAGATACGCGACCTGTTTGGTGATTTATCTGGTCGTCAGCTTACTGCGAAGAAGACTCTTGCCACATGGGCCCAGTGTTCTACCGAATCCTACGTCTCCTACATTCTTGACGACTTGGCCCTTTGTTCCAAGGCCGACCAGTGCATGTCGGAAGACAAAAAGGTTAACCACGTCTTGAAAGGCATTGCCGACGATGCTTTCAACCTGCTGGTTTTTAACGTCTCGAGCATTGACACCATCCTTAAAGAATGCCGACGTCTCGAACAAGCTAAAGCCCGCCGCGTAGCCCAAAGCATCGCGCGCCTTCCGAACATAGCGGTTACTTCTTCGTGTGACGACGCCTTCCACCAGGCCCCTCGATGTGACAACCTCACATGCATTATTCGTGGAGAGGTCGAGGCAGCACAACCGGTAGCCATGCCATTACCAACACCTGCGCCTTCCCCGACCACGATCTGTTTGATACAAGCCGTCGTTTGTCAAGAGCTATCGAATGTCAGCCTACATCCTGTTTCTGCCCTATACTCTTTTGAGCCTTCTTATCATCCCCTTTCTGCTCCTCGCATTCAACGCAATCCATCCGAATGGCGTACCCTTGATGACAGGCCCATATGTTTTAACTGTCGACGCGTTGGTCATATTGCGCGTCACTGCCACAGCTGCTGGGCTCCACCGTCCCATTATGCACCACAGTATCACGCCACTTCTGTCCGCCAGTCATCCTCATCACTTTCTCCATCAACGCCGACCACATTTTCCGCTCCTGCAGCACCTCTGAGCAGACCTCGCTACGACCGGTCACCCTCCCCTTCTCGTCGTCAGTCCCGGTCGCCCCCACAACGCCGTGCTGTCTTCCAGACCTATTCGCAGCATCTCCGACTGGAAAACTAGGCCGTGCAGCCTCTGGAGGTGTAGCTGCGATGACGACCTTCGTAAGAAATCCTCGCTTAACGTTAATGACGAACAGGAACCTTTTGAACGTTACTGTTGACAATGTTCATGTCAGTGCATTGATAGATACTAGTGCACATGTGTCCATTATGAGTGCTAACCTTCGCCGCCGACTTAAAGAAGTTGTCACGCCCGCCCTCAACCGAGCTGTACGAGTCGCCGATGGCGGAACTGCCACTATTCTTGGCATGTGCTCTGCGCTACCCTATCGGAAAAAAAACGAATGGTGGGCATGGTGGAAACCACCACCCACCATTATAGTGGATTAGTGTAGTGGGTGAATGGTGGGAAATGCCCACCATGGCGCATGGTGGGTATGGTGGGTGCTGCAGTGCCGGCAAAACTTGAGCACGAAATGACGTCATAATTACCGTGACGAGCTGCCATAAAAAATAAAAAAGAATTCTATAAAAACAGTATAAAAACACCCGTCCCGTAAAAAAAAAAAACAAGGCGCCACGGAGCATCGAACGTGCAACCTGCGGATACCCATTCGGAGACGCTAACCACTGCGCCACACCAACACGACGTTGTATGGGTGTTAAATACTTAGTTGGCATACAAACTTACGGTTCAACTTAAGTTATGTTTGTCGTGTACACAACATAGACAAAATCTACACCTGCTACTCAAAATTGCACATGTATTAAACACAAGCAACTGCGGCCTGTAACGATTGCCACTGTGTTAACGGCACTAGTGCTACTTTTTTACAATTCACAACTTCAAGAAAAAAACCAAGTGGACTGGCCTGGCGAGCAGCAACAGTTTACCGGCGGGGTCTGCCAAGTTTAATATCCGATTCGCGCTCGTTCTAAAGGGTGACATCTGCTCACGCTTTATGACGCCTCTAGGCTCATTCCGTAGATACGCCCGCGTAATTTATTTGATTGAGTATTGGGATGCTTTTCGCGCAATGTAGAGGGCGGTCGCGCCAGCGCAATGCTGTAGCTTTTTCGCTAAAGCAACTTCATAACGGCTTGGCCAAAACGAATGCAGTGTGCCGGAAACATTACGCTTCATGTTGGTTCATTAAGCATACGAATTGCCACGTCTGAGTTCTCGTACAAAAGCTAGAGAAGTGCCGGCGAGTGCGACCGGCGGCTGTCGGTGAGAAGACACTTAATTACGTTCTCTGGGAGTGCTTTAATCGCGTCGCATCGATGTTTGTTGCTTTTTGAGCGGACACCATACACAATGAAAAATGCTTCATTTAGGTTCATTGATGCCATGGCTGCGCTGCATTGTCATACTTAATCGTCGAAATCGTGTATTCTGAAACCAGGAAGTACGGATAACACAATTGTAGGGGCTCGGTCGGTAGGCCTAACTTTGATGGAAATCATGGTGGTAGAACATGTAGTGTACTGATCCCAGATTGGTACACTATATAGATTGCCCGCCATTATAAGCCCACCCATCATCTGCTTACTGCTTCCCAGCATTATCGCGATGGTGGGCAGAGCTTCTCAGCTTGGTACACCATGTGGCCCACCATAACAAGCAGCACCCATCATCTCCTTAGTGCTTCCCAGCATTATCGCAATGGTGGGAAGAGTTTCTCAACTTGGTACACCATGTAGCCCACCATAATAATCACCACCCACCATATGCTTAGGGCTACCCAGCATTATCGCAATGGTGGGCAGAGTGTCCCATTATTGCCCACTATCTAGCCTCTGCTTTCCACCATCATTTCCACTTTACCCATCATCTGTACACCATACCACCCAGTATGTCCCGGCATAACCACTATATTTTCCACTACGTCCCACCATAGCCATCATAATTTCCACCATGCCCACTATTATTTCCACCATGCCCACTATTATTTCCACTACGCCCACCATGTTTTCCAGTATCCACAATGGCAATTTTTCCGATAGGGTAATGTCTATTGGGGAGAGAAGCACTGTCATTCTTTTCGCCATTATCGAACATTGCCCTCATGAACTCATTCTTGGTATGGGTTTTCTAGCCACGCACTCTGCCCTCATAGAGCTGTTCAGCTGGCTCTCCATCTCGATTTACTTCTCTTTTCCAACCCGACCAGCCCACCGCAAACCAGCCTCTGCTGCAATGATTTCACGTGCCCCCCGCCAAACTCTGTCACACATGTCGACTTATTCTCCACGACGCCAGTACCTGTTGGTGATTCCATGATGGCCCCGATTCCTGCAGTGATGCTTACACATGGGGTTGCAGTGCTACATATGATTCTGATGATTACAAGAAACTGCACCTTCCTTCCACTGGTCAACTTCTCATTCACCACCACAGGGTATCTCCCTGGCCAAAATTATTGCTCTCTAAGATGACTATGTCGAGCCCTTCAGAGTTGACCATTGCTGCAGCTCAGTCGGTGGTTCGACTCGATCATGTTCTTGGGGCGCCGACATCGAGCGAATGGTGTCATCGGACCTCACGTCTGAGCAAGCTGCAGCACTTTGCCACGTTCTAGAGGGCTATCGTAGCATTTTCAACTTTGCCAGCAACGCTTTAGGCCAAACGACCATTGTCAGCCTGAGCATAAATAGTGGCCATGCAACTCCCATTAACCGATGCCCCTACTGTGTCTCTGCGTCGAAGCGGGCAATATTACAACATGAAGTCGGCAAAATGCTTGCAAAAACATTATCGAGCCTTCATGCAGCTCCTGGGCTTCTCCAGTCATCCTTGGTAAAAAGAAAGATGGAACATGGCGCTTTTGTATTGATTACTGTCACCTCAACAAAATTACAAAAAAAGACCTTTATCGTTTACCTAGCATCGACGACGCCCTCAACTGCCTGTACGGTGCTACTTATTTTTCAACTATTGACCTTCGGTCAGGCTACTGGCAGATAGCTGTTGACGAGATGGACCGCGAGAAGACCGCATTCATCACTCCTGATGGCTTTTATCAATTTAAGGTGATGCCTTTTGGTCTCTGCAATGTGCCAGCCACATTTGAAAGAATGATGGACTCAATGCTCCAAGGGTTGAAATGGTCCACCTGTTTGTGTGGACGATGTTATTGTCTTTTTGCCCACATTCGACTCGCATCTCGATCGTTTGTCAGCTATTCTGGAAGTTTTTTGTCGAGCCGGACTCCAGCTTAATGCCTCCAAGTGCCACTTCGCTGGTCGTCAAATTTCCGTGCTCGGTCACCTTGTCGATGCCCAAGGCGTGCATTCAGACCCAGAAAAAATTCGCGTAGTCACGAACTTTCCCGTTCTGAGGACCACAAAAAATGTCCGCAGTTTTGTGGGGTTGTGCTCATATTTCAGACACTTTGTTAAGGACTTTGCGACCATTGCACGCCCTCTAACAGACCTCTTGAAGAAAGATGCCTTGTTTATGTGGAGCCATGACCAAGCCTCATCGTTTTCCCAACTTACAACACTGCTTACAACGCCACCAATCTTGGCTCACTTTGATCCATTAGCCCCAAACGAGGTTCACACGGACGACAGTGGACACGGCATAGGAGCTGTGCTATTGCAGCAACAACGGGGACACGATTGTGTTATAGCCTACGCACGTCAACTGCTATCTCCAGCCGAGTGCAACTATTCCATCACGGAGTGCGAGTGCCTCGCCCTTGTATGGGCAGTCGCCAAGTTTCGTCCATGCCTGTACGGGCGCTCATTCCGTGTTGTCACAGATCATCACGTGCTCTGCTGGCTAGCCTCACTGAAGGACCCCACAGGACGTCTCGCTCGTTGGGCCCTACGCCTTTAAGAATAGACGTTCTCTGCAATGTATAAAACAGGGTGATTACATCAGGATGCGGATTGTTTATCCCGCTACCCTGTTGACGAAGCAACCGATACTGATGCTATAACGGACGTTTTTTCTGTGTCGCAGCTGTTGAACATTGGCGAAGAGCAATGTTGGGATGCTTCTTTACGAGTCATCATTGAAAAACTGGAGTCAATGCCTCGTGACCCGTCCCTACGAATGTTTTTGGTGAAAGACGGGATCCTATATCGCCGTAACCCTGATTCCTTCAGATCAGACTTACTTCCTGTCATCCCGGGCACCTGCGTTTTACTCTCCTGCATCAACTTCATGACGCTCTTATGACGGGTCATTCGGGCGTTTCTCGCACATAAGATCAAGTACGATGTCGTTTTTTTTGCCCTAGACTTGCCCGCTCTGTTCCACCCTATGTTTCCACTTGTGAGCCCTGTCAGCATTGCAAAACTCCGCCTGCCCTCCCGGCCGGCTACCTTCAGCCGATCGACGTTCCCACTGAACCTTTCTTTCAAGTTGGTCTTGACCTGTTGGGCCCTTTTCCACTCTTCACAGCCGGAAATAAATGGATTGCTGTTGCCACAGACTAGGCGATGCGGTACGCAATCACACGAGCACTCCTGACCAGTCGCGCTACCGACATAGCGGACTTTCTGCTGTACGACATATTATTAGTGCACCGTGCTCCCCGCCAACTTCTCACCGGCCATGGCCGCACGTTCTTATCAGCTGTCATTCGTGAAATCCTGAGGCCTTGCCATACCAAGCACAAATTCATTACTTCGTACCATCCCCAGTAAAACGGCCTCACGGAGCACCTCAACAGGACCCTAACCGATATGCTTGCCAAATACGTTGCGCTAGACCACCAGGATTGGGACATTCATTTGCCGTATGTGATGTTCGCCTACAATTTATCCCGTCACAACACTGCCGGCTATTCGCCCTTCTATCTCCTATATGGCCGGGACCCAACTCTACCCTTAGACACTTTGCTACCTGCGGCCACTGAGTATGCCAGGGAACCCATTGCCCGCGCCGATCACGCGTGCCAAGTTGCCCGTAATCGTCTACAGGCTTCACAAGCGCACCAACAACAGCTCTACAATTCTCACCATAGAGACGTGCACTTTTCCCCGGGTTCTCTCATGCTCCTCTGGTCACCTACTCGTCATGTGGGAATGCTTGAAGAACTGTTGTCGCCCTACACTGGACCATTCCGTATCGTTCACTAAAAGACAGACGTCACGTGTACGAGATTGTTCCAACCAATCCAACAAAGTCATCGTCAGCTCCGAGCGACACCGTTCATGTGGCTCGGCTAAAGCCCTATTACCCCTCTTCGACATCATCTGTGTAGATTTAGCACCGGGACTTCTACCGCCGGGGGTTATGATACATAACAGCCGCTAAACACGGCTGCATGAAAGAGGAGGACGAAATGAGTTTTCATTTGATGCTGAAATGGCGCCATTTTGCTCGTCGAGTTCTGTGCGCTGTAAATAGATCATTGAAGAAGTTACTCGTAACAATATGAAAGAATGTACAACACAGTAAAATTCAGATTATGTGCAATAATACGTATGATGTTCATACCTTCTGCACGTTCATGTCACAATATGAAAAAATATGCGAACCATTTCAGTCTTAGACATGGCATCTAGAAACTACATGTGACACAGGTGCAATAAATGAAAAAAAAAAGAAGTAAAAATTTAAGGGCTAACTTTTTTTGTTAGACCCATTGTTAATAAGAACTGACAGGCAATGATGCCAAGGAAAATATAGGAGATGCGATTAGTAGTAGTAACTGTAACGTAAACGTGAAGAAAAAACCTGGACGAAGAGATAACTTGCCACTGGCAGAGACCGAACTTGTGACCCTTGAATAACATGCATCATGCTCTCCTGACAGAGCTACAGCCATGGTTATTCACATGTTTACTTTATGAGGTATATATATTGCGGGCACTTATAAGATGCTTCTCCATCACCTGCACATAACCATCATCAGATATTGTTCTTCATCTTCATACTATGTGGGGATAAATTTCTCAAGTCATGTCTCTGCCTTGAATGCGACTGTTTTGACCACATTTCCAGGCCTAAAGAAGGCGTGTAATGCACTATCTCGTAAGTGGTGGAGGTTGCTCCTCGATTCCCCGTCCCTACTTGCCTGCTTTAACTCCTGGAGCTTCACTCAGGTCACTGTTTGGGCCACTTGTTCACCAGCATGTTGCAGGTCAAACCCTCAAGAACACTCTTCATCTACTATCAGGCTGTTACTGCCGTAGATCCTCTCTCTTGGATCGCCAGCTCTGTTTGCTTGACTCTGCGAAGAGAATGTGCCCGATCGGCTACACCAATAAGATACCGTGAATGCAGCAAATTGTTGGGAAAATCTGCAAAAGCTCTGCCACATCTCTTTCTATTTTACGAGCATGGCAAAAACTTATAGTATTTTTTAACCACCAGATCGACTTTTCCGAATGAAATGCTTTCAGAGAACATCTCTGACTAGTCTTCGGTACTCCGGCAGTTTGATGCAGCCTGGCGAAGAGGACACGCTCGCAAACAACAAGTCAGCGAGTATTATACCTTTTAAATAGAGGATGTTCTCTCGCTCTGTGGACGTGTCAATGCTTCCATGGCCGAGCCAGACAAAATGCGTCATCATCTCAAAGGCATCGAGCCTGTTGCCTCCAATGTTTTAACAGTAAAGGACCCCACTACAGGTTCCTGATATTGTAGCTATATGCCAGCACCCATAAGAGCTCGAATCTACGTGGCTCCAGAAGGACAACTCTCCTGCAGCCATCCCTGACAACCCTACTGCTGACCCCTCATTGCGAGCCATGATACGGCCACGCAATCGTACGAGAAGAAATGTAGTCGCTGCTTTTCTGCACATCCGTTTTCTTGGGATTCCTTCGTACCAATTTACTTTGCAATGTTGTGCTTTACACATCTTTTTTAGGCCTGGAAGACGTGGCCAATTCAGATCACTACCAAAGCACTAAAGAGACTCAATAAATATGCCCACAAACAGTGAAGATAAAGAACACTATCTGCAGATGTTTATGTACAGGGTGATGAAGAAGCATCTTATAAATACCCCAACCATGTGCATTTAAACTTGGGAGTGTTAGTCAGCGTTGGTAGTAGCCATGACAGCAAATTTTCTACACTCTTTTTTTGGCAGTGACGTGACTTCTCCAAAGGAGTTGTAACTTTGCTTTTCTCCAAAAAAATCATGTCACTGTCTACGATGGTTGTTAGACAGCCCTGTGGATTTCATGGTGCAGTGTCGTTGATGTCCAACTTCATTTCAGATCATGCTCTTTTTTTCATTTTCTGTACTCATTATTGTTTCAAGTATTGTTACTTTTTTTAAAATGATAATTGTGTTTATTCATTGGGGATATAACTATAAACCTTCTTTTACGTCCAATACAGGATGAAGGCCTTTCCCAGATGATTTCCGATTGATACAGCGCTAATCGGGCAGGTTTCATTGTATGCGTGTGAATTAAGGGGAGACTCTGGTGTTCTAAAAAAATTTTCTGTTTATTATCATATTCAAATGAAATTTTCAGGCAATGTATCTTTTAACCTGCTGTGAAGATATATGCAATCCATTTTCTTTTATATCAAGTAGTTTTAGAGATATTGAATAAATAATGAATAGTTGGATTGCCCAATTATTATGCAATTTAATCAATAATTATCCTTGAACACTTTATATGGACATAGTCTAGAATAATTAAGGATCACAACTATACTATCACTGTAATTTTAGCTATATTTTTATAAAAGTTATTGCCATATGTAATATAATGGTTGGGAATATGAGAATTTTCATGAGATTGATCAGCACATAAAAAGTTTTCTCTTGACTAAATATAAATTTTAGTAGTCTTATTGTGTATAGGAACTCGTAAGCTGTCAATTGCAACAAAAATCATTGAAATCTGATCACTAGATAAAAAGATACTGTGGGCAACAGTATAGCACATAAGCAAAAAACTGATTTTGAGAAAACACAAAAAGAAGTTTGAAGACTATATATGGGTTTAATTCTTGCCAAAAAAGCAACAGATGGGAGTTCTTTTTGCTCTAGAAGCCACCAGGCTCATAATCACCATCACTCTCTTTCACACGCCTCTTCTTCATGGCATTCTTGAAGTCTTCTGCTCTGGTATGCTTTTTGTCACATGCCACTAGCCGCTGCTGGTCCTTTTCCAGACATCTTTCAACATATGTGTTGCCTTGGTTCAAATGCAGCTCCTTCGAAATGGCTTCAGAAGCACGTTTCTTTCCAGCATTGAACCGAGCAACCGCTTCCGCAACAGCAGTTTCGACTGTGAAGAGCGAGGCGTGCTTGGTTTTCGGTACAAGCGACCAGATCACTGAATGGAGGCTCTCATTCGAGTTTTGAGTTTTGCCTCTTTGGCAGCGCTCCAACAGCTTTCAATCTGAGAGGCGAGTGTACACTGGAAGGAGCGCTTCTGCAACATATTCCGGGAGGTTGTACCGATGCTTAGGAGGAGCCTGCTGCCTTGCCACTGCCTTATTGTGGGCACACCATGAGTCTTCTCCCTTTGGGCACCGTGAATGTTGTGGCTTTGCATCAGTAGAAGTCACATGATAGTAAGTGGCAAGGACAGCATTCTTCATCTCATCGATGTTTCCCTGGTGTGCCTTGAGTGCCCAACCATAATAATTTGTAAGCTTCGTTACAAGCTCAGCAGTGAGCTTTCCTCTGCCACCGAGGCTTGGCCGACCTTCCCCCTTGCTCTTCTGCAGGAGGTGTCTCAGTGCAGCACCCATCCTTTTATGTATATGATTTACGCAATCCTCCTTTTCGATAGCCACGAAGCCATACACTTGCTCCTCCTGAAGGCTGTTGAAAGCGCGGCTATCGCCATCGCACAACATCGCTGTGTAGCGAAATCCATGCTTTTCGAGGGACCGGCGAAACAGAATTTTGGCAGCCTCCACCTCCATCTGGCCAGGCTTGCTCAAAGAGTTTTTTTGGCACTTGTGCCGAGCTCGCCACTCACTGTATCGAGGGTCGTCGTCCTTCGGGCCAATCTCGCAACCCAAACAGAAGTTCGAGAGAACTTTGAAGTCCAACACATAGCCCGAAAACAGTTCTATTACAGTTCCCACACAAATGTGTGACAAGTTGCCACGAGTTTGCCAAGTCCCGTCGAAGGAAACTGCGATATTGCGGGGTTCCCGAAACTCAGTTCAGAATAGATGGCCTTCACAGCTGTTGCGCACTCGCTAATACCCGCGGATGCGTTCATCGCGGCAGGGTTCATCTTGGTTTTGACGTAGTCTTGGTACGTTTTGTTGTGCATTCCACGACGAGACACATTCAGGGCCGAAAAAATGTCGTTTAGCACGGTCTGCCCATTGCCCGTGCTCATAACTGCACGAGCCGCAAGCAAGGGTTGCAGGTCGCATTCCCCCCTGCTCTCGGCGAGCTCCATCCGGCGCTGACATCTCCGCAGACGGCACAGTTCACCACTATTCTAACTGCCAATCCGTACTCACGGTCGCCCCGTGAAACGTTCAATGGGCCAGAGCAGAATTCGCATTTCGCGCACTGAAGCAGTTGGTTCAGCAGCGGTAGGCTTAGCAGCGTGAACTCGGTGCCGGACCCCGCCGCTTCCGGGGAATCTCCGATAAGCGACCGCTTTCGGCGGGTAGCTGATAACGAAGACAGCTTTTGTCGTTGCTCTTCCGCGCGATGCTCAATTGCCACGTTTTCCGCTTCTGTCACAAAATGCGTATCGACGCGCGTTGTCCTCGTGTCGTCGGCCACAGGCATCGCTTGTGCGGCTACAGCTTCGGTGGATATCGTACACACGCTGGCGCATGTCGCCGAGCTCGTCGCCGTCGATTCACTCGACGCTGCTTCAGGTATCCGAGACCGACGCTTGCGTTTTTTGCCGTAGGCATGAGCTGTCGCGAATTTGCGTCGCCAGCCAGCCATCGTCGCGTCCGAACAATTTGTGACAAGGAGTCGCGCATTGTTGCACACAGGCGGGCAGACGAAATTTTCGGTCGTCCAATCGGAGAGCAGGATTTGCCCCACGTGGTATAAATGCGCCAATGCCGTGCGAGTATTCCCTCCTTTTCGGTGACGTGTAGCTCCATAGTCGCCAGACTTAGAGTTGTTTTCTCACTAAAACCGGATTGCTGAAGAATTTAGCTTTCGAATGATTCCAAAATGGCCGTGCTGCGGCTAACGGTTACCGCAGACGACGGCATTGAAATTGCCCGTTTTGGGGGGGCGTTTTCGAGCGAGAGTGATCATGAAGATCTCTTTAGAACGCAATAACAAAATAAATACTAATCGGAACGCATTAATATTCCAGCAATAGATTCTTTTCGACGTCGAGATTTCGAAAAAAAAATATTTTGAAAAATTAATTTTTTGGCAATTTTTTGCTCTAAAAGACCCGTGTCTCCCCTTAAATCTTTCTTTACCCCGCCTATTGAAATCGATCACTGGTGATCGACCCTTTGGTTAGTCGATTTTGGCATACTAAATTTGTTTCTCGTGATCCTAGCACTTTCTAGTACATGTACAGTCGTCTCGTGAATTCAAACTGAAGGAGATGTCTGAATTTTGTTTGAATTATGAAGAAGTTTGAATTATCAGAAGTTCTCTGATGGGTGAAGTGACTGGGAGTGAGGCGAATAGACATTGACTTTATCAGATTTAAAATTTTTTAAGCGTTTTTAAACCCTAAATGCATACAATGAACAGAGGGCAGAAGTATAAGGTCCACAAGTTTATCGGACATCTGCTGATCAGACCTCTTAATATAGAAATTGTGGTTTGCCAACTGCTTCTTCGCTATATGTACCTTCACAAGAAAGCTCTGTATACCAGTTCAGAAACATCATGGTTTACCATGCATGTGCTTCGTTTCAAACATTTGTTTGCAAGCAAAGCCTTTTTATATGAAGGCCTAAGGCACTAACTGTTCATTTTTGAACTGTTTGGATTATGCAAGCACCCCAAATATTTAAATGGTACTGGGAAAGCAGCAGATATTTTCTGGTATGGAACCACAAAAAGTATGAATCAACTAAATGATTGGGTTTGAATGAAGTAGCTTTTATATATATCGAAAGAAGAAAGGGCCAACCAAAAATTGAATTTTGTTTGAATTCATTACTTAAAAGTATCAATTCTCAGAGTTTTAAATATTGCGAGTCTACTGTAGTTAGTCCAGCCACTAAACTTTCACAATCACCTTGAATTTGCCCATTTTGGCAAAAAAGTGAGTACTGAAAGACGTTTGAACGAACAAATGTGCATGTGTTGTTGGAAAAATGCACTAGGCTGCAGAACCTGACAAAACTGCTTGCCCGTCGTGATTATGCTACAGAAACATCAAAGGTGTACAATCAAAAAAACCTTTGCAAGCCAAATATCGAAATAGTCAGCTTTGCAGCTTGACAGTGTTGAGCAGTAATGATTGCTGGAAATTTATGCCACCTACCATATAAAGAGCTATTGCTGGGATTCAGGCAAAATTTATTTTACAAAAAATATTTACGAATGTTTGTCACATGTGTAAAGTATCGAGCTGGCCTTCTCAAACAGTTTCCAACAGCTTTGGTTTTACTTACTGTATATCATTATATGAGACACAGACATATATAGTGTCACTAGTCGCTCCTATGTCATCATTGTCACGTGCATATGGGCACGCACCAGCGCTGCAAAATACTTGCACCGCTCAAACTGTCTTTCAACCCCACCTGAACTGAATGAGGATGAGCTCAGAGTCCGTGAATGACAGAACCCCAGCTTTAAGTTTTGTGGCGACAATGTTTTGTGCCAGTCTGAGACATCCGCAGCTGTTAATGGGTTTGTTTTGTTTACGGCCTCAAGTTGTTTTCTCTGCCGCAAGTGGTAGCTACTGACCTTTGTGCACATTTTATAGCTACTCTGCGCAGAAGGTCCATGCTTCGCTTGGGTGTGGTATGCTGGCGCCGAATGGCACCCAACTGAAATTGGCTGATGGCCGATGTTTTGTAAAAAAAAGTGGGCAGAGCTCCGCAACCGCTGTAGTTGACAGAGTTTTAATTGACTTTCGAGTGAAATTTGTGAAAAGACGAGTGAAATGTTGCCAAAAGTCGCCATTTTTGTTCAAATTGCACAAAAAAAGTCGTCACTCTATATATGTGTGACAGGTCTAGTGAAAAAACTTTTATACTACGTATAGTCCAGCAGAGTATGATGGAGTACTTGCCATCCATAAGCCCTAAATTATATTGACATTCTTCAATGCCAGTCACATCACGCGCTTCAAAAAGCACATGCATGCACTAGCAGCGTTCCTTAATGCTTGCTTCACATAACAAAAGTTTTTGATAGTTTCATGTAGCAAATACAAAATGAAGCAGCCACTACAACAAAAGTAGGACACCCTGCGTAGCCTTCTTGCAGACTTAGAGAATTTCACTGCAGTGAAATCTTGAGTCCGATAATCTGAGAACTTAATTACAATGCAACAAAAATAACTTTGAAATTACTGAGTAACCATCGAAATACCTGCAGCACTCTTACTGTGTGGTCATGCTTATGCTATATATTTGCCTCACTGTAGATTCTGAAGGCTGTCCAAAGAAGCCCGACTTATTGGCCCACCCAAAAAGTATGTTATTAACAAATTTAAACTCAACCTGCAAAATTAGGGGTACTATAGCAATGATGCAGTCAATCAGCTATTCACGAGAGTTGAATGTGTGGTCCAAACGCGCGGCCTAACTGTCACCTGACCACTTCAGACGTAACACGTGGAAAACAATTAACGCTCTTAAAGCGCCAAAAATTTAGCATGATCGCACCTTCTTGCGGCTCCTGAAGCAGTCCACTGATCAAAGTTTCTTGAAGGTAGCTGGCGGATGCGCCAGTGCATCCAGGATCTATGCGACTTAGGAGACACACAGGAGAAACAGGTCAGTTAAACTCAATTGTACGTAAAATACGCCTTCTACTGGTGGGTGTGAACCAAAGAAAAATAGAAAAATGTTGTCGCTCATTCTCTTTGAAGACACTGAGTACATGATGCATAACTCAGTCAAGACCCAAGTAGAAATTGCCAAATATTCCTAATGTCGCCAATCATATATCATAACTTTAGGTCGTCACAGGCCTCTCGAATTCACCAATTTGGCAAAAAGTAGCCAACAGTGGCTACCCCAGTTATCGGCCAACCAATGGTCGCACGAAGTGACAAAGTGGGGCCCTGATTGGCAACCAATATCGCTGGTTATAGGTGGCTGCAAACGTGCAGCCAACAGTCAACAAGTGATAAGGAAATTGTCGGCAAACAATAGCTTGGGTAACCAAATGTGGTCCGTTGTTGGGCCATGCTTTGATACCTACCACGTTGGTCAGTTACTATGGGCCATCTATGAACTGACATTGCATGATATCTGTGGGCACATTTTTTTCCCTACAACCTGCGCATTATTTCTCAGTCAGTAAACATTTCTTGTTTAAGGAATCAGCGTGGCTGTCATTACAAGCACAAGAATATTTAAGCCATC
Source organism: Rhipicephalus annulatus (assembly GCA_013436015.1). Classification (NCBI taxonomy): domain Eukaryota; kingdom Metazoa; phylum Arthropoda; class Arachnida; order Ixodida; family Ixodidae; genus Rhipicephalus; species Rhipicephalus annulatus. The sequence goes on along the minus strand of WOVY01003469.1, from coordinate 359,342 downwards.
TGTGCACTAACTGCCATCTACAAGGCTGGCCTGTGACCTTGGGCCTGTGTTGGCAGGCAGAGGTCGGCCTGTGTGAGGCCATTAACCAAAATCGCCCTCGGCCCATTCTTGCTGAGCAATAAATGGCCATGCACGGCTAGGTCGGCCATGCATGTTGGCAAGCATAGAACTGAAGTCGTTTCTTCAGTGGGGGAGCTTCTCCTAATGGCAAGGAGGCCAAGGGAGCACATCTTGGTTCTGACTACAGAGCAACACAAAACATTTAAGAACTTCATGCTAAATCTTTTTTTTTTATTAGAATGTACAAAATGCTAAGAAATATGCTTTCATGCGTATATAGGAATGCCAACCTATACTGAGTGAGGTGGCTAGTAGAAAAAGTTTACGCTAGACGAAATAGCGTAGTCATCAAACATCAGGTTTATAGAGGTATTATTCACATGACGGGTATCCTTCTATATTTGAACATTTGAAGGCTTTCATCTGAAAAAAAAAAAAAGATTTTACTGAGAAAAGTGTAGGAGTTCGCTAGTGTCTTAAAAAAAACCAAGCAATGCTTCACAGTATGGCACGAGCATTGAAATAGCACCTCTGTTCCAATTCACTTTTTCTATGGGAATAGAAACATCTTCTATAATATTTATAATTGTTTCTACTGTGTGTTGGGTAATTTATTTCAATATGTATACTCTGAATTTCCTGTGTTAAATATTCTTGCATTTATGCTGTTATTTATTTCACTGTTTACCAGCAGGCAACCAAAATTGTCTCACTTTTCACATTTTTATTCATTCTAAACTATATTTAGAGCTCTACAACATAAATAATTTTTAAAAAGCATCACATTTTGCAAAATTTGGTATGCAGCAGTGCCTTCAGTAGCACCTTTTAAACTGGCAAAAACAATATTCCCGAGACATCTGAGAAATAGCCATTTTCGCACGGTTACCAAACAGTAAATTTCATTATTCCATTGAACAACCATCCTCGGCAAAGTTTCCAACCTTTTGCATTCATACTGTAGCTTCAACTAATAATTTGTTACATATAATCTGATGTTCCCAAATCAATTCGTTCCACGAATTTTTCATGACTCTGTATAAAGGGGACATATTGGTTGATGCCAAACATTGTGCAGCTGAACATAGAAAATGTTCCAATCCTAAGGGCTGTGTTGTTTCGACAGTATGCTTCAATGAGTCCTAAAACCAAGACAGGTATAACTATAATATATGTGGCTCCAACTTCATGCCTACTTCGCCTCAAATCACACGCACAAACATTGATCTAATTGGCTCCTTTAAACAAAGAGATATGCACATCACTTTTGTTCCACGAATGTGTGCTATTGCTATGCAAATGTAGAAAAACATTTGAGCTCTCTACAGTGCGGTAGATGCTCGCACAGTGGTGTGCTCTGTAGCGGTATAATCATACTGAAACGACGTTTGTCCTGCAGCACCGAAACGTGTTCTGTATAGTTCTCCGCAATTAAAATGCCAGCGCGCTGAAGGCGTGGACCTGACCGGTCGTCTGCTTTCACTGGAAAGTTCTGGCTGGGAGACACTACAAGCGCCAAAAGGAGCAGACACTTTTCACGTCAGCTCCGTCCTTCAAAAATCAATTTACAGCGTTTTAGCACAACATCTGTGTCACGTTTGCTTCATAATCCCCTGCAAGCTACAATAATTTTTATTGATTAATTTGTAAGGTTTAACGTCCCAAAACCACTATATGATTATGAGAGACGCCGTAGTGGAGGGCTCCGAAAATTTTGACCACCTGGGGATGCTCGCACAGTGGTGTGCTCTCTGTAACTCTATTATCATACTGAAACGACGTTTGTCCCGTGAGAGCAAAACGTGTTGCGTATCGTTCTCAGCAGTCGAAACGTGAGCGCACTGAAGGCGTAGATGTGACCAGTTGTCTGCTTTCACTTGGAAGTTCTAACTGAGAGACGCTACAAGCACCAAAAAGAGCAGACGCGTTTCACGGCAGGGCAGCTCCGGCCTTCACAAGTGATTTTGCAGCATTTTTGAACAATATCCGTGTTGTGTTTGCTCCATCGTTTCCTGCAAGTTTTCCAGACTCTACCAATATTTTTATCAAGGTGAGAACTGCCTTTTTCATCATTTTATTGGACCTTTTTTTTTTCCAGAGCCGCTTCGATGCTGAGCTGAAGTGCATTACGAAAGCCTATAGCTGGTCGCAGCTACAACTGCACGTCGACTTCCTCAAGTCGCTATGGAAGTACAAGTTGAACAAACTGACATCTTCCTTACCAAGATCTTCGAAGAGTCAAGGCCATTCCAGGTCGCGGCGTCCAAAGCAAGCTGGTCATCAGGAACCAGATCTACCTGACAAGGAGAGCTTCACAGATGCGGTTGAGGGCACGCGAAGACGTGGGGCTCAAAGAGCTACTGCCAAAAAACCTAGTAATAAGAGAAACACTAAAGACGTGGCATTAGCAGCAGTACGGCACGAAAATGCGCACTTACACACGGTAGTGCAGCAGTTAACACAAGAAATCCACGAGATTAAGCAGTTGATGGTGCAGTCATCTATACACAAGCCTATTTCAGTTGAAACTCCTTTTGCGAGCGTTAACGTTAGTGAAGCGCCAGACGCAAAGAAACCAGTGGCAACCAGCTCTGAATCTGAATGGCACGACAATCTTGAAGCTACAGTAAGAGATGGGTGCATAAAACAGGCCACAATTATTGAATGGAAGAATGAACAAGAAGAAATGAGAAAACTGCTCACTGACTTTCAATGTGCGATCCGCAACATCGGCATTGCGGTACAACCTCACTGCCTGCATAGACAGGGTAGAATTTCACATTGATAAATTCAAGGCTCACATAGGCCTTCGCCAAGGCCGATCAATGATGCCTCCTGTGGGCGCTACATCAATCACAATAGCCCTATCTCAGATAGTGCATACACTGAACACCACAATGGCAAGCTCCACTGACGAGCCCGTGGTGTGGCAGTAGAACTGTCAGGGCTTGACTAAGAAGCAACCACTGCTGCGACAACATGTACGACACGCGCAACACAAGCCTCATGTCATAACCATACAGTAAACAGTGGGCACCATATCAAAACTTCCAGGTTTTAATACACACGCTTCGCCAATTCCCATTAATTGAGAAATCCAAATTTTAACACGAAAAACAGGTTGTAAACATTGTGAGACTTTCAATAAAGCCGTTTCAATCTATCCATCCAAGTTCATGCTCGTGTGACTGCCGGCTTGGGTAAATTACAAGATGTGATGGAGTCGATGAAACAAGAAAATATGAAAGAATGAACATGCATCTACCAGCGCTGATGTTTTCTATGCTGAGAAAAGGTAGTCATAAAGAGCTTAAATGCACTCACCTCGTACAGCAGTACAAAAAAAAAAAACTTCTCCAATCAGTTCTGGAAGACCAGAAACTGAGCACTATATTAGACCTGTCACTATAGGCAGAGTTGTTTTAACAGGCCACCTCACAATTATATCAATATAGCTGTATCAATTGTCTCAATGCGGTAAAGTCTGTGCATGCATTTTTAATTATGGTGGTCAAAACCATCATTATGAACACCACCACCATAGACTCAGCTGATCGTCCAAGTTCTTGCCGGCAAGCGGCTGCTTCCATCACTCCATTGTAGAATGTTGCCCTACGCGATTATTTTTTTTAATAGGCAACATTACTTAAAAGAATATTGAAAGCATAAAAGAAAGAGAAGAGTTCAGTTGGTCAGCGCGATTAGAACTGAAGTCGCACGTCAACAACGCATCATGTTGCTGTACACCAATAATGTACCCACTGCGCTTAGAAAAATCTATGTGATAGGGCTGTCTAACAACCGGCACAAGCAGCTACATTATTTTCTTGTACAAAAGCAAAATTACCACTCCTTGAGCGCAGTAACGCAGTTCTTCAAGCATTACCGTAAAAAAAGTGAAAAAGAACAAAATGGGATTCGAGTTGATGACCTGCAGCACGACCACTTCCCAACTGCGAAGCAACCCACTACACAACCAGAAGAGCTAGATGGTGGTGTCTAAAACGACTACAAACTTATGGCAACGGCCCCAAATTTTTATCATTACACTGCAGTGACAGGCCCTCTCACCGTAGACATTGCTTTACGGTAACAGGGCCCGTCGTTATAGCTGCATTGCTATTATGACTGGCCCCCTCTCTTTAACGATGGTACTGCACTTATGGGTTCCGTCACCGTAGTCACGGTAGTACTGCGCTGACGGGCCCCGTCAGTATAGTCACAGCCCTTTTCTTTTTGCCGGTTGCCGTGATATAGCACAAGATCTTACTACGAGCTGGCAGTTGACCAATAATTCTTCACATACTACCTAGAGGCATCAAGTCTGCTAGAATGAGACCCGCACCCTGAATGAAAGAAAAGAGGGGTGGAGTAAATAGAAAACTGAAGTTTTTATTTAAAAAATACATAGTACTTAAGTGCTGTGTCAGACCCGTGGGGCATCCTGTTAAGCGCTACATGTGTAGCTGTCACGCACTCAGCAACCTGCAGAAAATATCAATAAAAGACATTATTTTGTACAGTATGAATTCCGTCACAAAACTTGCTTGCATGAAAAGCCGGCCATATATTTACAAGATTGTATTCCATAAATACACCCAACATTGAACACTTACAAAACTATTCTCCAGAAGAGTTAAAGTAAATTGGTAATGAGAGTTTGGAACTTTTTTTAATCTAGTAGTTTAACAATGTGAGAGTTTTGTGAGCACACTCTCTGCTAATTCTCTTTAACAGCACTTGCAGGAGGCTGCCATTTACACTCTGCCTACTTCGCTAGCCTCTCCTTATATGCATTGATTTTCTATACTGTATCCTCCCTTATATTTAACCATCAAGCCAGTCAAGTGTTTAGGCATGCATTTAAATAAGAGTAAATGGGTGTTGTTATTAATGTAAAGCAGTAAAAAGCTCTTGCAGACTGAATATGAGTTAAATTTTACACACGTAAAAACATCATCAATAGCAGATGTTATGGCTTCTGCACGTGACAGTGAAGTTTAGATCTAAATTAAGTGACATAAAATGAAAATAACTCTTGAAGCTCTTAAATAATTAGAGATTCACCAGGAGTATTTGTGGTAAATTATAAAATAGGAGTGTTTAAATAAGCTATCAGTTGCAAATATAGCAGCGGCGTAACTAGATAGGACCGCACCCATGGCAAATATATTTTCATGCCCCTCGTGAAGGTAAATATAGTGATTCATATTATTAGTATTATTACTGTTATTATAGTGCAAAAAATTACATAATCTCCAGCTAAAGAGAACTATGTGTGGATGCAAAGCAGCAGGGAGATAGTGAGCGACACCCACAGTTCATGTCGCCTTAATCAGGCGCAACAACATTCAAAACATCCACCTGACTACCACTGCTGGTGACCATCGCTTCCACCAAGGGAGCGACGTGTATATGAACATGATGGACGAATTCAAACACTTCGACAACTATTGTCTGGGCACCGTCAGTCAGTGTTACCTTCGGCCTTTCTTTCAGCGCTGACTTGGGAGAGACAGGGGAGCCATAGGGAAGGAGAAGAAAGAGGGAGGGGATGCGCATGCGCAGTGAAGGTGTGGATGCAGTGGGAAGAAGCGAGGGACGAGGCTCCTGCCATAAGCTGCTTCACATGTAAAAAGCCATTTGTCTGTTTTGGGCAAGCGTATGACCAATTTCTTGACTGATTGTCCAATACAGTGAACTAAAGCCATCTTGCACATCCATGCATCGTACGACCCACCAGAAGTCCACAAGGTTAGATAGAAAAATAGTGAAAGAAGAAATTGATGTTGCCAGTCACTTGTCTAGTTTTCACGAAATATACGAAGTTTGTAAATTATATGCAATCACATAAAAGAAAGTGACAAAGTCGACATGTAAAGGGTTCTTATTATTTTGCCATAAAAAGAATTGTTCTAAATTATTTATTGCGTTCATCAAATCTGCATACTATGCCTACATTTTTGTCAATGGTAATGATGCATTCAAATATTCGTTCTGTCAAACCCTGTTGTCACAAATTAGCATGCACACCAGTGCAAATTTTGATCCTGAACAATGGTTGTGAAAAAAAAAAAATGGATTCTATATATTTTACATATAATATGGCGCACGCTCACTACAAAACGAAGTGTCGCTCTCCGGTCATAAATTTTCGACATCAGCTGCACTCTGTTCCCTGGTTCTCGAACACACGACCCGCGGACATCTCTAAAGTCAAGCCATGCCCGCACGTGACTGTCTTCATCGCACTTTCCTTTTCATTTTTCCTAATAGGTGTGGTCATGACCTACACAGGCATAACTTGTATATACCAATTTTTTTCCTTAAAGGAACTACTACAGTCAACTTGTGTTGGTGCATAACTGTGAAACGAAATTCTCTATTTCAGAATTGTCGAGATTTTAGACTTTTTGAAGGCTGGTTTATGTCATTGCAATACCTACACTCAATCGCCTTTAAAATTGACTGATGTATGAGATAAGGAAAAATATTTCAAATTGCAATGTTAGGCATTTGAAACATTTTAGCCCTTTGTGGGTGTTTGTTTAAAGCCCTATTCAGAGTATGATATACTAGATAATATGCTAATACCTTCTCATGTAGCCACCACAACCCGTTCACTTGAACCAACAAATGCAAATTCTTGAGCTTTGTTAGCAGATTATGAAGTGTCATTGTAGCTTACCGCCTCAACGGAGCCGAAAGTGAGCTTGATGTTCATGATCCACTTTTTCTACGAGGTAGTAAGTGAAACATGAGTGTATAGATCTTTTTTGGTCTAACTCTCCTGCTTGGGCGTCTAATATGCACATTCAGCTAGAGATTTTAAAAGTACGCTAAAAGTAAGTATGAAGTTGAACTGAAATGAACAGAGCATTGAAGAACGCATCCAGTTTTGGTAGGGTGTGAGAAGAAAATTTATTAGTGGAGATAAAGCGTAGACCGCGTATCTCCTACCCAATTTTTTTTGCCTCAGACTCAGTGCTGAGGGAATGTCATCATGAATCAGATTGCTCTCAGCCAATAAGAAAGTGCCATCACACGTCACCACATGCATTGAATCAGCCACTGTTTGGCCGCGGTGAAGTGATGCCGCAGTTTTCATATTTGCCGGGTTTAATATTGTTGTAGACTTTCAACCTTGCTTCGAAGATTACCACATAGAAATAAGATTGCATTTCATTGAGTGTGCAAGGATCCCCCAAACTTTCGCGGCGGCAGCAACTTTTTGCAAACGAAGCCTGGCTCCAACCGATGGAAAGCAAAGCGTCGTTTTCTTTTACGAAGTCATGCATTTCATTGAGTGTGCAAGAATCCCCCATACTTTCGCGGCGGCAGCAACTTTTTGCAAACGAAGCCTGGCTCCAACCGACGGAAAGCAAAGCGTCGTTTTCTTTTACGATGTCATATTGCTGAATACTGTTTATGATTGCTTGTGTTTATATATTTCATTTTTATTAACACCGTTTTTGTTTTGGAGAACTCGAGCAGAGGCCCGATGCTGTGAAGAAAATCGCGGAAGAGCAGTGAGAGCAGAGCCATGCTTAGCTACTCAATCCGCCCCTGGAATAGGGCACGCATCCGAAGAGCAGGTGGGTGGCTACCAATGAGAAGAATTGTACCATGAGATCAAAACCATCAAAGCCACATTTTTTTTTTGTGGGGCAGCAACAGAATACGAGTGAAATCAGTCGCAGAATCGGTGCAAGGTTTGCTCGTTTAAGGAACGTCGACATTACCCGAGTCAAGCTACACCTGGATGCTGTTATTGCCAATACGCTCACCGGAAGAAGCAAAAAATCAAAACAAAAGAATGAGGAAGATATCAAAATAAATAGCTTTCAACAAATAACGGCTGAACTGCATTTGTGATCATTGAGACAAATGGAAAGGAGCATTAGTATTATGAGCATCAAATGAAACGCAAACAGCCGCAAGCACCTGGAATTTCTAGAGCGTCCCGTCGAGACATCACGGCAGACATGCGCAGTGCTATCAAACAGAACTGATGTACACCTATCATTGGTGATGACTGGATGGAGCGTACTACATGGTTTCTATTACTTGTCACTGTTTGCACTTCATTTGATGCCGATATTACACGTATATTCCTTTCAGTCTCTGGCATTTTTTTAACTTGGTAAAGCTCAATTGACAGCAATAACGACATAATCCATAGGTAATAGGATAAATTGCTATTGCAACTACGCTTCCTGAATTTCTTTTGTTCTATTTTACACGAGGTCCACCACGAAAGACATGGGTGTAGGAGTCGACATGTTACGACATTATGATCAGGTGATGCCACCTTGCTTCACAGAACCCGGCTCTAAAAACAGGTAGCCAGCAGCCCGAGCGTGTCTTTTTTCAGAGTTTACTCCTTCATGCAGCCTCCTTTCACAACCAATTCTTGTGCACTGGCATCTAGAAACAACAAAAGCTTAGAAAGCATGACTAATGTTTTCAGTGATACTGTAAGCTACAATTTGTGCATCGCACATGCAATAGAGCAGGTGAAACGGGGTTTATTGGCGTAAGTAGTGCTTGCACAGCAGGTATACTGATGCGGAAAGCGGGCGGCAGCAACCGACACAGGAAACGCAACGCTCGGGGGAACAGCTCGCGCTCAGCTCCTCTTGCTAAAAGCGTGACCCACTGCGGCACATAATCTTCTTCCTCTCTACAATACCCCGGCGACGAAGACGAGCCATCCTGGCAAGTCAAGGTGACGAGATTAGGAGTGGGTCGTGATAGGGCTTGAGACGACTCACGTGGATAGTCTCACGACAAAGGCATTGCCTGTCTGTAGATGGCGTGACCGGTTCGATCACGTATGTGACAGGAGATCGACGTTCGACGACGCGATAAGGACCGTGAAACTTGGGGGCAAACTTAGAGGACAGACCTGGGGAGTGGAAGGGCAGTCGTAGCCAGACGAGTGAGCCCACGGCAAAAGTCTCGACTTGCTGGTCGCGGTCGTAGCGGTCTTTTTCGAATGCTTGCTTGTCCGAGGTGAATGATCGGGCCAACTGACGACACTCTTCAGCGTAGTGCATAATTTCAGAAAGAGGGTTGAACTCTGAGACGTCGGGACGATACGGCAAAATGGTGTCAAGGGTGGAGCATGGCTCACGCCTATATAGAAGAAAGAAAGGCGTGAAGCCTGTGGTTGACTGGGTCGCGGTGTTGTACGCATAGGTCACAAATGGGAGAATGACATCCCAATTTAATTGTCGGAATTGACATACATGACGAGCATGTCTCCTAGCATTCGGTTGAAGCACTCAGTTAGACCGTTGGTCTGCGGGTGGTAGGCTGTAGAGGTGCGGTGCACCGTGCGGCATGCCTGAAGGAGATGTGTACAACTTCGGATAAAAAGACACGCCCTCGATCACTTAGTAGTTCACGTGGTGCCCCGTGATGCAGTACGAAGCGTCGCAAAATGAAATTGGCTACGTCACGTGCACCAGCCATAGGTAGTGGAGCTGTTTCAGCATACCTCGTCAGATGGTCGACGGCGACAATGATCCATCGATTTCCAGTGGCAATGTAAGGAAGGGGACCATATAGATCGATACCAACGCAGTCGAAAGGGCGCGCTGGACACGGTAGAGGCTGTATTAATCCGGATGAATGGGCCGCTGTCTTTCGTCGTTGGCATAATGAACAAGACCGAATGTATTTTCGTACAAAAGTGTACATACCACGCCAGTAGTAACGCTGCCGGATCCGCTGATATGTTTTTAACACACCAGCGTGAGCATGTTGTGGGTCGGCATGAAAGTACGCACAGACATCAGATTGCATGTGGCGTGGTATAACCAAGAGCCATTTATGACCATCCGCGTGGTAGTTTCTGCGGTATAGTTGTGCGTCCCGTATTGCGAAATGTGTGGCTTGGCGGCGAAGAGCGCGTGGGTACGCAGACGTTGAAGAGTCGGAAAGAATGTTAAGGAGAGATGTTATCCATGGGTCTTTCCGCTGTTCAGACGACATGCTTGAGATAGAAATGGGAGCGATGGAGAAGTTGGTGTCTGAATGCAGGTCTGCGGTGGATCTCACTGGTGATCGTGAGAGGGCGTCCGCATCAGAGTGTTTTCGTCCTGAGCGGTAGACGACACGAATGTCGAATTCTTGAAGGCGAAGAGCCCAACGTCCAAGGCGACCTGAAGGATCTCTTAGCGACGCCAACCAACAAAGTGCGACGTTGTGGTCTGTCACAACGTCGAAACTCTGTCCGTACAAGTAAGGACGAAACTTGCTTAACGCCCAAACAATTGCGAGGCATTCTTTTTCAGTTACGGAGTAGTTCATCTCCGCTTTCGTGAGTGCGCGACTTGCGTATGCGACCACTTACTCTGGAATACCGGGCTTTCGTTGCGCGAGTACTGCTCCCAGACCAACGCCACTGGCATCTGTGTGCACTTCGTCAATGCGGGGAAGAGGGTATACATCTTTCCGTGTAATTTTGTTCAGTCGCCGGTAGTCGACACAAAATCTAATCGAACCGTCTTTTTTCTTCACTAGCACAACAGGTGAAGACCAGGGGATAGAAGATGGTTTGATGACACCGCACTGAAGCATATCATCCACCTGCTCTGTAATTACACTTCGTTCCTTGGGTGATACGCGGTAGGGGCGTCGCCGCAAAGGAGGGTGCGTTCCAGTGTAGATCGTGTGAGCGATGATGTTAGTTTGAACCAGTGCCTTTTGAGGAAGGTCAAATGAATCTCGCAATTCATGCAGAAGGGTTATTAGCTGGTCCTGTTGATCCAGAGGAAGCTTGCTCTCGATGGAACGGTTGAAGATATTCGAGGAGTTGTCATCCCGCGTAAAAAGAGGAGTAACGGCCTTCAGTTGAAGTTGCTGGCCAGGGTTCGGGGGACTCAATAGGCACAATAACGTTGTCATCAACAGGATGAACATAGCCCAGTGTTTCGTGAGCCCTTAAGGTGAGAGGGCATGAGCTAGGATTGCAAACGACAATTCTGGAAGTATCTTGGTGAGGCGGCAGAACGGCGTATGGCAGAGACATACCGTGGCGGCGACTGAAAACGTCAGATGGGGAGAACACAACGGTAGAGCCGGACAATTCAGTGCGATTGACGGGGACAACGATGGCACTAAGAGGAGGAACATCAACGTCGAAAGCAACAAGAAGCTTGCCAAGGTGAGTGCGCTTATTGTCGGTAGATGGCGCATCTGAAAACACAGAAAATTCTACCTGCGCGCGCAGTCATTTACGGCGTGGTGGCGTGACAAAAAATCCCATCCAAGTATCATGTCGTGAGAACAAGTGGTCAACACGAGAAACTCGATGTGGTACAGGATGTCCTGAATGTTTACTCTCGCCGTACATGCTCTGACTGGTCGAATTGCGAATTGGTTGCGCACTCACGGTATTCAGCAAAACGTCGGAAGGCGGCGTCGTTACTTTTCGTATCGAACGGCAGTGTTTCTGACTCATCACAGATACGGCGGCACCCGTATCAACAAGCGCAAGAGTTCGTAGACCTTCAACAAACACTTCCAGAACGTTTGTGGGGGACGGGCGAGGACTTGTACAATGCGACGATTTCGCAGCTCGTGCCTCCGGAGCTGCGGCAGTCAGTTTTCCGTCTCTACAGGGTTTGGTCGGCGACGCAGAGGGGATGGAGAACGGTAGCGGCGTGGTGAGGACGAGCGACGTGGACCGAATGGTCGGTAGTCGGCAGCAGGGCGGTGGTCTAGTTCGGTTGGTGACGGGTCGCATTCCACTGATTGTCGGTCGCATTGACGTGGCAGTTCTCGTTGTGCGTTGTACGGGGCCGGTAAAGAATAGTCCGGGTACCTCGGAGGTGCAGCCGGGCCCGTTGCGAAGCGCCGGTGACAGAAGCGCATCACGTGACCTGGATATCCACATGCATAACAGATCGGGCGATTGTCAACTGTGCGCCAAAGGTTTTCGTTATAGCACTGTTGTGCTGCTGGAAATGGCGTCGTTGATACTCGTACAGGCTGGGGAGTCGGCCCAAGTGGAGGTCGTGGCGGAGTAGCAGCAACAGCAGCGTAAGTCAATGGCGTGGTGATGGGTGCTGTCTGAGAGATGGACGGCAGTGCCTCAGAGACCTGCGTCTGTATTACCTGCCTGATGGCGGGCGCGAGACACTTAGAAGAGGGTTCCGTTGCCGGTAGATACGACAGGCACGAAAGTTGTCGGGCCACCTCCTCGAGCACATATCGTTTGATTTCTGACAAGATTGTGCTGTGGTCTCCGACCAGGCTCAATGCCGTGAGAGTTTCATCGGTAGCCGCTGGCCGCCATGTCATGACCCGTTGTTTGCGCAACTCTTCGAAGCTGTGGCAAAGAGTGGCGAGTTCAGACACGGTACGTGGGCCCTTGGCCAGCAGCATCTGGAAGGCGTCGTCGTCTATCCCCTTCAAGATGTGTTTGATCTTGTCTGCCTCCATCATTGAAAGGTCAAGGCGCTTGCACAAGTCGAGCACATCCTCGATGTAGCTTGTGAAGCCTTCTCCCTGAAGCTGTGCGCGTCTGCGTAGGCACTGTTCGGCGCGAAGCTTGCGTACCTTGGGGCGACTGGACACATCGGTAATGCGTAGCTTAAAGGCACCCCAAGTGGTGAATTCCGAGTGGTGGTTGTTAAACCAGAGACTCGCTACCTCTTTCAGTTAGAAGGGTACATATTGCAGCTTCGATGTGTCGTCCCACTTGTTGCTTGCGCCTACCTTTTCAAAGTCGACAGCCAATCTTCTACGTCTTGCTCATCAGTATCGTCGAAAAAAGATGGATCGCGCAGGCATAGCGCAGTGGGCACGATGACCATCGGAGGCTGGGTCGTCCTTGCTGGGTGTTTTCTTCAGCCATGTCTGAGATGGCAGGTAGTTTCCTGCTGCGGAGTTCCAGGTTGAGTTACCCAGCAGCTCCACCACTCTGAAACGGGGTTTATTATCGTAAGTAGTGCTTGCACAGCAGGTCTACTGATGCGGAAAGCGGGCGGCAGCAACCGACGCAGGAAACGCAACGCTCGGGGGAACAGCTCGCGCTCCGCTCCTCTTGCTAAAGGCGTGACCCACTGCAGCACATAATCTTCTTCCTCTCTACACAGGGTATAATTTCACTATTATGGTTTTTTTCTTCCCAAAAATAATGAACATAGGGACACATGGCTGATAAAGATAGCCTAGAAGGAGCAAATAGCCAGAGACACACGCAGGCATTTGCTGCACGCACTTACAAAAAGGCGACTTTCTCTGCGGACTGGTGACAGAATTGTCAATTTAGTGAATGAAATTGACTTCCCACGTGACTTCGTCATCGCTATCAGAAGACGCAAACACCTCGAAGCCTTCAAAAAAAGAATTACTTCGGACATGTTATCCCTCATAAGCGATGCCAACCTACGCACGCTGATTGAGGAAAATGTAGGGGGGAAAGTACCGATACACAGAGAAAAACCAGTAGGGGCGAAGCAGTTTGATGGAAGAAAGCAGTTGTTGAAGGAGTTTGTCACTTGAAAAGGATAAAAAAGTAGCTTTGCAAGATAGCCTGAACTTAGTTTTATCCTTTCATTCTTTCATTCCAATATCTGCTCACAAAAACTCACCGTAAGCTTGGAAGCTGACATGTTTGATTAGTTCGTAAAGAAATTTTTATCACAACTCTTCAAAAAGACTATGGGCAGCGCTTTTCCTTTCCAATTATTACTGGGGTTATGTACATGCGGAAGAACCAATGTTGTTTGGGCCAAACCCGAAGAAAACGAAGATTTCAAGAGACCAGTTCAGTGGCGAAGCTAGAAGGAGGTTAGGGAGATTCGACCTCCCATCTCACGGATATACATTACATTTGTAAATGTATATACATGTCCTTCAATAGCAGCGGCAGCGTAGTAATTAGAGTATCAGCCTCGCGTGCAAGAGGTTCGTGGTTCGAATCCCGGTGCCAAGCATTTCCCAACTAGATTAAAAAAAATCTGCGTGATGACGGCGCTGCCCTAAGAGGTCTGGGGTGCAGCCTCAACAGTGACAGGAGAGTTATTAGTAGAATTTGCAGAATGCAATTATTTACTGATCTTGAACACTTTCTACCGAAAACAAAGGAACCGTAAGTGGACAAGGATGAGCCCTAATTGTGAAAGTAGGAACGAAAAAGACTTTATACTGAGTGCACACCCAGGCACCGTGAAGGATTTGGAAGTGCTAGTCAAGATAGGATGCAGTAACTATAGAATAGTAAGATCTCAAGCTCGCATAGACTTGAAGAAGGAATGAGAGTAGCTGATATTTAAGAAGCCCATCAATGAGCTAGCACTGAGAGAGAAATGCGGAAATTCAGAGTCTCCCTTCAGCGTAGATATTTGGCTCTTATCGAGGAAACCAGCCCTAGCGTTGAGGAACTGAACGATCATCTGACAAGTATCACTACGGAGGGTGCAGTAGCAGTTGGAAATACAGTAGTTAAACAGGACACTGGCAAGCTGTCCCAGGAGTAAATAAGTCTCATTAAGAAATTTCAAAGCATAAAAGTCTCAAACACAACAGACAAAAAAGAACTGGCAGAGCTTTCAAAGTTGACTAATAAGCATAAGGTATCCGATATAAGGAGGTATAATGTGGAGAAAATTGAACATGCTCTAAAGAAAGAAGGAAGCGTCAAAGCGATGAAGAGGAAACCTGGGATAGGCAAAAACCAGATGTATGCACTAAGAGACAAGGAAGGCAAAGTAACTACCCTTATGAATAGGATAGTTAAAATAGCAGAGGACTTTTACAGAGATCTGTACAGTAGCAGAGAACACCAAGACCATAATGTAAGAACTAGCAGTAATCCTTATGATATCCCGCCAGTAAAGACAGAAGAAGTCAGAAAAGCATTGGAGGGAATGCAGAGAGGCTAAGCTGCTTTTCAGGTTCGGGTAACGTCAGATCTGCTGAAAGATGGAGGACAGCTTATATTAGAAAAACTAGCCACCCTTTTCACGAAGTGTTTCCTGACCGGGAGGGTACCATGATCTTGGATGATGCAAACATCATCTTAATGCGTAAGGAGATGACAAGGACTTGAAGAATTACAGGCCGATCATCTTGCTCTCTGTCGTATGCAAGGTATTTACAAAGGTATTTACTAACAGAATCAAGGCAGCATTAGAATTCGGACAACTAAAGGACAAGCAGAATTTCAAACAGGCTACCAAACAATTGACCACATTCATGCTATCTATCAGGTTATAGAGAAATGACCAGAATACAACCAATCACTATAAATAGCCTTAATAAATTACGAGAAGGCATTTATTCAATAAAAATATCAGCAGTCATGCAGAAACTGGGGAATCAGGGCGTCGACAAAGCATTTATAAACTTCCTGGAAGAAATCTACAGAGAATCAACTGCCACCATAGTGCTCCATAAAGAAAGCGACAGAATACCAATCAAAATGGGTGCAAGACAAGGGGATACAATTTCCGCAATGATATTTACCACGTGCTTACAAGAGGTTTTCAAAGGCCTAGAATGGGAAGGGTTACATAAGAATGAATGGAGCGTACCTTAGTAACCTGTGCTTTGCGGATGATATTGCATTTTTGAGTAACTCAGGGGACAAATTGCAACTCATGATTATTGAATCAGACGAGGAGAGCAGGAAGGTAGGTCTTAAAGTTCTACTGCAGAAAGTGAAAATAATGTACAACAACCTCGTAAGAAAACAGAGCTTCAAGATAGGTAATAGTACACTTGAAGTTGTAAAAGACCATGTCTACTTAAGACAGCTAATAACCATGGAGCTGAACCACGAGATGGAAGTAACTAGAAGAATTAAGAATGGGTTGGAGCCCATTCAGCAAGCACTCTCAAATTATGACTAATAGATTACCACTATCCCTCAAGAGGAAGGTATATAACAGCTGAATCTTGCCGGTACTTACCTACAAACCAGAAACCAGGAGGCTTGTTCAGCTTATATTGAAGATGACGCAGTGAGCGATAAAGAGAAATAAGGTAGTGTAACTTTAAGAGACAAGAAGAGAGCAGAGTGGATCAGGGAACAAACCGGGGTTAAGGATATCATAGTTGAAATCAAGAAGAAGAAATGGAAGGGGGCCGAGCTTGTATCACATAGACAGGATAACCACTGGTCATTAAGGATAACCAACTGGATTCCCTGAAAAAGCAAGCTGGTTAGAGGGAGTGCACAAAGTTATGTGGGCAGATGGGATTAGGAAGTTTACGTGAACAAAATGGCAGCAGCAAGCACAGGACCGAGTTGACTGTCGGAACATGAGAGAGGCCTTTCTCCTGCAGTAGAAATAGTCAGGTTGATGATGATGATGATGATGATACATGATGTGCACAAACATATGCTAGATCACCAATATAGAGAAGTCAGAACTCTAGCAAAAAGTTTCTATCTACTGCCCGGGATACGTATGTTCTTAACTAAAATTGTGCTCGTGTGGAAACAGGCTAACACCAACCTATTTACTTATTGCTTTTTACAGATTTGTCTATGAGAAAAAGCCACAAGCTTCTTGCTCATATGAGCCACAAGTTTTCAGAAGACACAGGCTCTCAAAAGATTGCGTTTTGTTTGTTGAAGGTCAGGAGCACCATTTAGCCTCTAGCTTCAAATGTGGTAGTAGCAGAGAAGAAGTTGAGGAAGGGAGTGTTGAAACAGTGTGATGGCATGCCCTCACTGAAGAGTGAACTTGAAGGGTGACCCTCCCACTGGGCGAGGGGAGCTAGCACGCTGTTTGGTAGTTCAGCAGGTCCAAAAGTGCATGTTGAGCAGACTTGGATCGGCGCCCCCTCCCAAGTGACGCCCGGGGCACTTGTACCCGCTTGCACCTCTTTAGTTATGCCACTGACTCACAGACAACTTATGCAGTTTCATCACAGTAAATATAAGTGGAGAAGGTACACTCGAACCTCATTATAACGAAGTTGCATTTTATACAAAATAAGTTTATTCTAACCAGAAATTTGTTATAAAAGTGTAGTCTAGCTAGCGCTATAAACTATTGCAAAACTGTTCTTCGTTTATTTTGTCATAACAAATATTAGTTTTATCTGGGTTTGTTATATCGACGTTTGCATGTATAATTGATCTACGAAAACATTTATGATTAATGGCAACATTTATGATTAATGGCAACAACAGATACGCAAGAGGATGTTGATGCAATGCAGCGGACATGCATGCATGTGTTCAAGGGGGGAAGGGGGAGTAGAATTGCTAGGTTTTGAGTGAACGCCTAAGGCGCATTCAGTTGAACAACCACTGGACATAATATTGTGACGATCAATCTGAAGACTATCGCTGTAAACTATCTGATATAATCCTGCTGCTCCCCTGATATATATATGAAGTGGATTCAAGGAGAAAAAACCAACAAAATAATTCATAGGCAGCCAATTTTGAAAAAAGAAAAACACATAAGCATGAGGTGTTTTTATTTAGATTTATAAGTATCGAAAATGTATTGGTAAATGTCTCAAGAGTGAACAATTGTACAAGTTTGCACAATAGATGAAGAGGTCACGCGAGTTCTGTAAAAGTAGTTTTGTTGGTGCGATTGAGTAAAAATTGTTCTTTGTGCATAAAAAAATATGCCATGAGAAGAACCTTGATGCTCAAGTGCTGCCCTTCTCTCAAACTGTGCCTACTCAGCTGGTGTGTAGTTGTGCAAGTGCTGCTTCTGTACCTTATCAAACTTCAATATAAACTTTCATTTTGTCAATCTTGTCATCAGCTCATTATGTGCCTCCGGGATTGCAGTAATCATATTCGAGCAAATAAGAATTACACTAGAACCATTAAATTAGTTTGTAAAATTTGTTTGTGTACTGCAAACTCAAGAAGATGAATGACTTCTGTATGCCAGGAAAAGTTACTGCAGAATGTGAATCTGCCTTCACTTTTGATATCACATTGTGGATGTAATTGGGCAATCACACTTGCAAATGCACTATACTATCAAGAAATTGAGCCTGCTTTATCCAGCTAAATTTAGGTGAAAATGACCAAATTTGTGTGGTCATACGCATTTTTGTATTTTTTTAAAGGCAGTCAAAAGCTAAAAATTCACACTTCAGATCCAACTCATTTTGATTCCTTATGCAAGCAGACACGGGTGGGTGCTATGTATTTGAATTTACTAAAGGGACTATGTAGAGTTTCATTATTTTAACCTACTGTACGTGTAAGCAAGAAAATTGCATCTGCCATCTCTTGATAAATTATGCATACCATGATATCCATGCCTAACCACTAATTTCATACAGTGTTGCTCGTTAGAGCCCCTTCCCTAACTTCATTGAAATGCACGCACAATTCTATAAACGGATGACTTCAGCATCGATGCATGTGCCCTGCTGTATATTGCACTCATGTCATTTGTGGAGTGAGAGCGCTTGCAAAATATTTGCAATGTATAAAAATACCTGGAGGCTCACAAAGACTTGCAAGCTTCCAGCTTGTGCAGAAGCGTTATGTACAGTCGTGGCCACGTCTATGTAGAGCACGCCAACAGCCAGTTTTTGCTCCGTGGTGCGAAAACTTGATACAGTTTCTGGTTCGAAAACTTGATACAGTTTCTGGTTCTAAAGTGATGTACCAGGAGCGTTCGTGTCCTAGTTGCAAGGCTGACCAGATCAGAGCCTGACATTGCCTCAAGGTTTTGCCCCACAGAGCAAAAACCGCCTGCTTGGCTGCACTACACAGACGTGGCGGCAGCTGTACAGGCCTAGACAGTGATGCCTAAGCAAGGTAGAAGTTGGTTTTTCATGCATTGATAGATACACGCAATATAACACAAATTCTTTGCACCAAAATTTGAAGGTGAATTATGAAACAGTTATTCACAACATGCCTAGAATCAATTCAGTCAGTAGTCCTATATCTTTTGAATAAGGTTTCTAACCGAGCACAATCTCAACAAACATTTGCCATTTGGGCTTGTTAGAGGAAAAAAAGGACCCTTTCTAGCTAGAGTATTAAACCAGAAATATTTCCACATTGAAATGGAACAAATTTAATCTTAGCATATTGTGCAATTTCTCTATTAAGTGGGGTAAATAGAGTAAATAACTTTTACAGAATTAGAGCAAATTAAACTTGGCACAACTACAAGTTTTTATAAAACAGCAAAATAACCAAATATGTTAGGTTTGTTTCTCGACTGCAGCAATATTTCTTGTAAAGGAACTTGTTCAAATTGGACATGTAGACTCCAAAAATGCGATTCTGTAGATCTGTATGCCAATTTAATACAGCAAAGACCAATAAATTAATAACTTTATATATATTTTTTTCAATACCTGTCCACGGAGTTCAATCTCATCTATTCTGGACCAAATTGTCGCGGCGTTGACAGAATGCCGAGTCTTGTATTGGAAACGCGCCAAATGAGACAGAATCATAAAAATTTCGATGTTGAAGAAAGTAATTGTGGATGTCATATTCATTATGCATTACTACACTTTACCAAGAGCACTGTGAGAGGACAGTAGTAGATATAAAAAGCATGTTTTTTCAAAAACGTTAGAACTTGTTTCACTCACTCATTCCCGTCTATGAACCAGCAACCCAAGACTTCTGCTCATAAAGTGGGACAGCATGGGCTCCACCGCACAACTTGAATGCCTAGCTTGTACTGAAAGCAAATATCATCTTCACAAATAGAGTTCTTTTCGATATGACAAAGCACAGTTCGCGCTTTAATACTGCAAATGAAACAAGAGAGACCCTCAATGAATTACAATATGCAGTGATTATCAGGTTTGCCTGAGATCGAGGAATTAAAAAAACCTAGGGCTGTGAACAGGAAATTGAACATCAGTAAGTTTAATCTTCAGGACCCCTCTTAATTAGGCATGCATGGATGAAGGTATAGGTGTATGCAGCCATAGATGTAGACCAGTTCATGAGCATTTTCTATTGGCAATGAAAAAGGCACAAGGCCAATGTACCACAGTCATTGATGACTTGAATGGAACAGTATGAAGACAAGGGGAAGAAGAACAAGCAGTTGGTAATGTTGGTATCAATAGCAGGAGAGATGCTGAAATAAAACAGGAGAGATGTCGAAATAAGCGGTACTTTGTATCTAATGAATACCTTTTTGAGGAATTATAGAAATTGAAAATGTGCATGGACAGGCCTTATTGTAAAAGTGAAAAATAAAACAGATTTAACTATGTGTGACGACCATGCCCAGGCATTGTGCAGAACAAAAGAGTAATTGGCATGATGAAGCATAGTGATCACAGTTTACTGAGGATTACCTTAAGAAAACATGCAAAAAAATTTACTATAAAACAGGTTAACACAGATACAGTGAGGGTAAAACAAAGCAAATTTAGGAATGCTCTCAAGGACACAAACAGTGCTTTCAAACAAGACGGAAGTATGAAGGAAATGAGGAGAACATAATTAAACCGATTTTGGAAGCAGAAAGTGAAATGGAAGGTAAAACAAAATAAGAAGTGAGCAACCTCTCTTTAAAACAGAAGGCACTCTATAAAAACAAAAGTGACACAAGACGAAGGCATATATTACATCATTAGGCTGAACATAAGTTTTCGAACTATCAAAGCTTGTCGACAACAAGAAACTCTGTGTTGTACAGATTCATTTTAAAACTTGAGAAGGATGGTCATCCAATCTTGATTGAAATCCAAGTCGATTGGAACAATGCAGTTCCACAGGTAGCTATTGATGAGGTTAATAAGGATGCATGCAACTAATAACCTGAAAGAGAGTTACTGGAGATGCGACCTCATAACAGTTGATTTGATTAAATGTTGAGGAGATTCATAATAAAAACTTATGATGACTCTGCATGCCACGTAGTGAGGTGTACCAATGAGCTAGAAAAACAAGATAACAGTGATATATACACAAAAAAAAAGTTTCTTCTCATTCTGTTCCAAATGTTTGCAAAGTTAATGTCAAACAAAATTAAAAAAAAAACACTCAAGAGGCGAAGCTGGCTTCTGAAAAGCGTTACTTTTCCAGTAATCACTGTCACTTTTCGATGCAGTTTAGTGCAAAAAATTCTGCATTTGCAGCGTTTTAAATGTCTTCATGCTAATGTTCAGTTACAAATTAATGTACGTGGGCACTACTAATCTTACACAGAAAAAAAAAACAGAATCTGTAGAAAGTTTTTTCCGAGAGAAACGTCATTGCATTGTAATCATAATTGTCTTGTAAAATGCATGTCTAGCATTTGTCTTTATTAACATGAACATAGTACACAGCCGTTTGCCAGTTTTTCTCTTTTTTTAATTGTCTGCAAAACGATAGCAGCAGATATGCGGTAAAAGTTACTCATCTAGGGGTGGGAAAAACCCTAAAGGCCGGATGGGAGTCCTAGAACTGAGGCAAGGCACAGTGGTGGCGGTTTTCTAAATGAGAATTCATTGGCGTCTTGCTAGGTGTAGACGCCGGAGATGCGCAATTAGTGAAGGTCTTTGGAAAACACGTGTTGCAAGTGATAAACGTTTACGGAAGAAGTGTGGCAGCTTGGGCTAGTTGGTATGGCATGACGATAGTTATAGCGCGAGAACAAAACGACGACACAGAGACAAGAAGGCGTGTCTTCGTGTACTTCTTGTCTCTGTGTCGCCGTTTTGTTCTCGCGCTATAACTATCGTTTACGGAAGGCCGCGACTCGCAAACGACTTTCAACGTGCTTCGCAAAGTGTACATACCGGACAGATGACTTGCAGAACTGGCGCAAATAGAACTTGACAAGTATGGTGTTCGCAAGAAAGCCATACGAAGTGATATTTCCGTTTGGGAAGTTTCAGACTAGCGCCTTTTGGAACAGGCACGTCGCGTGTACTGCGTATTTGTGCCACGTGTGCCGCGAAAATCAGTTTATAACAATATGACAACAAACACACCAGCGTGCACTGAAAAACTTGAACAAAAATTCTGTCGTCGTTGCACAGAACTTTAAACAATAATATCAAAACTGAATATTTATTACGTTTGTTTGATACTTAGACAACCATGTTTATATTCATGCATCAAAAACAGGCAACATTGTAAACAGCCAAAAATTTTGTATGATAATGATTACAAGATATACAAAAAAAATAGTTTTTAGTGCAGAAATATTATAATAGTTAAAAATAATTTCAATTATTTGTTGTTTGTATGTTGCGAATTTGAAAATCTGGCAACTACAAAACATATAAGTTTGTTCACATTGCTATTAACGCATTCAGTAATATTATGGTATGGGCGTCATCGCTTAGCAAAAACGATGTCTTAAACCTGCAGATTTTGTGTCATTATTATGTTTTTTTACATAATTTGACGACAAACTATTGCTTAACATCCCTTGACTATGTATTAGTGGTTTCGTTTCTGTGGCTTAAAGGGTGTTGCGGCGAAAGTTGGCAAGAGCGTGATCGCGTTTCTAGGACTTTGACGGCGTCTGACGAACCTGCAATAAATTTTCCCGACGCTGCAAGACGTATGATTCCTTCTCACAAAACTAGAAGGTTGATCAAACTGCACCGAAAAGCTTTATCGCTGATTAGCGCAGCGGCATTTTTAAGCAGACGACAGACATTACTGCGTGTTTGCGACAACGATGGCAGTGGGGCGAGTTCTGCATTCGTTACCTGCATGTGCCACGCGTGTTTTTGGGGCGATTGCCGCCCGCTTACATTCAAAGTCAGGTAGATGCATTGTCTATGCACAGACGCTCGTACATTTGGGAAGTCATAGAAGAGTGCTGGGGTTTTTGGTTTTGCATGCAGCAGTGAAAGCGGAACCAGCCGGTATTTCACAAGTGGCGGGTTTTTGGAATTCCCAAAGCGCCGATGCGCTGTTCGCAGGAGGGACTTACATCCTCTTGTGTTAACTGACCGCGTGCCTTATCTGATGAAATAAATGAGTAAATAAATATATAATCATCTTCAACTACGACCGTAAATAATGCGGTAGGCGGCGAGTAAAGGTGTCGCAGAACCCTTATTGTGAGTATTTTCGGACACGTTTCTTGAAACGCAGTGCGGATGTAAAAGCTTTGCGAAGTATAGGAAGGCCGATAACTCGTGTTTCCACACTAGTGACAGCTGACAGCACACCGAACAGGCAGCATGGGGATGCCGGGAGATGAAAGGGAGCTTTTCGTGGAATATATCTGCAAGTTGTATAGTTGACACGACAAGCGGTTGGGCCCGAGGGACATTATTCTGGGAAAAATTGGACGTGAATTAATTGGCAGCATCTCTGTTCATGGGTTGTGAGTGGCAAATGTCGTTACAGAATTTACAAACGAGGATAACTGTACGGCACCAACAAACCTTCCTGGCAAGCCCTTTGTTCACGGTGGGCTCAATAGACATATTCGAAAAAAGACCACCACACGGCGATTTTTTTTTTGTATGCCTGAGCGCTGCACCCTACCCTAATAAATTAGTGCCTCTTCGGTCATTCGGTCTCACATTAGGCAAGACCTTTCATATATGCGTGTTACAGGCCAGAATCGGGGAAGGGGGTACGATCTGTAGCATATTATCTCTATAGTCTGTACCTATTATTTTCTTTTGTCATGTTAAAAGCGCCATACTCTGCATTTCACTGGCCTTTAGGACGTGTATGTCGTTTAATTCTTCTTTCGACTGCTCAACAGTGATGCTTTGCATCCGCACTGAATACCAGCGCACCTCAGTTATCTTGCAAGCAATCCTAAAATCAATACAGCTGGGTAGTTGAGGGCAAGATATAGTACGGAATTTATTGGTGATGGACGCTGAAAGCGGGCGGTGACAACCGGCACGTGCGAATATCAAGTTGGAACGCTTCGACGATAAGGCGAAAATAATGAAAAACTGCTATAGGCTTAAGAATTCCAGTGTGTCTGTGGGCGAAGATTTTTCACTCCGTGTGCGTAACACCCGGAACATAAAGAAGCGAGGGCAGTCGTAGGAAAAAAATCTGTTGTCTGGAAGGCAAAAAACTGAGTGAAAACGAAACGCCCCTCAGCCTAGTGATAGTGAACCTAAACGCCAAAAGTGTTGTTAACAAAAGTACCGAGCTTGAAGCATCCATACTAGAACATCAGCCCGATTTTGTGACAATAACAGAAACATGGCTTTCTCCTAACATTTCAAGAAACAATATATTCCCTCCGGGTTATACTGTCATACGTAAAGATAGGTGCTCACGAGGGGGTGGTATAGCAATTTTGATAAAAGAAAATATCTACGTCACACCTATGCCTGAAGTTGTTGGTGCTGAAGTACTTTGGTGTAAATTAACGACAGATAAATCCTTGCTCTATTTAGGCACAATTTACGGGCCACCAAATGATTCGCGTGATGTATTACATCTACTAGCAAATTATATGGAAGCTCATTTCACGCAGTCTACAAAGATAATCCTTACGGGGGATTTCAACTTCGCTGGTATAACATGGGATTCCCTTGATGATACTGCCGACACTAATAATCCAGATGAGCTGCTTGATCTTTGTTTTAACTTTGGCCTTAGACAGCTTATTCGGAAACCAACACGTGTTACAACAAAAAGCAGAAATGTACTTGACTTGATATTTGTGAGCGATAGCATAGCAGAAAACAGGATTTCATTGGAAGTTCTCAGTGGCATATCGGACCACAAAACGACTAAATGCTCCTTGTTGTTGGGCACCCTGCTGCCTAAGCATAAAGGCAGTACACGAATTTTCGACTGGGTGAATGTCAATGACGTGAGCCTTCTTGACTACCTAGATGAATCCTATTCCACCTTTAGCTCGTTCTTGCCGGATGATACAGTTTCAGTAGATGAATTATGGACAACCTTTGAAAGAATCGTTCAGCACAGCTTATCAAAATATGTTCCCACAAAGATCAAACCAGTCCGCAAGACAAACCCTTGGATAGCAAGAAAAATTATACAACTAAAACGAAAGCTTGCCAGATTAAGGAAAATGAGAAATAAACTATTGTTACCAGGCTGCACGGCTAAAATAAGTGAGCATTCACGTGCACTAAAATCTGCTGTAAAAATGGCAAATGGTGAATATATAAATGTAGCCTTAAGTAAACTTATCAAAGAATCACCTTCTAAGTTTTGGCGATACCTTAATTCGAAGCCACATCAGATCAGTAACACATCCCCGGCTGAAGCTACTGAAAAGGCTACACAGTTTAATGATTACTTTGTTTCAGTATATACACGTGACAACGGTAAGAACCCCGACCTCAGTTATCTTCCATGTAACACTGCCAAACTAGACGACTTAATCCTAACTGAATCGGGCATTTTTTGCCTATTACTCGAAATAGACCCTAAAGAATCTTGTAGCTCCGACAACATACCAAATGCGTTTTTGAAACGCTACGCAGAATGGTTGTCAAAGTTCTTACTGATAATATATAACAAAACATTAAACACTTGTGTAATCCCGGAGAAATGCAAAATAGCCAAGGTTATTCCTATCCACAAATCCGGTGACCTTACGAACACATCAAACTATTAACCAATCTCGCTTACTTGTACGGCTGGAAAAATTCTTGAACATATAATCCTGAAACACATTGTATCTTTCGTAGAAAAAAAAACAACTTAATTGTCACGAATCAGCATGGCTTTCAGAAAGGACTGTCTATAACTACTCAACTGGTTGAAACAATCCACGACCTAGCACTTACAATGAACAAATGTGGCCAAACGGATATAATTTTTTTTAGATCTATCCAAAGCATTTGACCGCGTTTCCCATCCTAAGTTGCTTCAGAAACTTACGCATTACCTTGGAGATAACATCACCAAGTGGATAAAAAGTTATCTTACAGGAAGACGCCAGTATGTTCACTACAAAGACTACTCTTCAGATTACGGGCTGTGTGCTGTCTGGTGTTCCACAAGGTGCCGTTCTAGCTCCTATGTTTTTTCTTCTTTTTATTAATGATTTGCACATCAATTGTAACGCAACAGTAAGAATGGTTGCAGATGACTGCATAATCTATAAGCAAATCACTTGCCACGAAGATCAGATGATTCTAAACAGAGCCCTTAAACATATAACACAGTGGTGTCAGACGTGGCAGATGATGCCTAACGCAGATAAAACAGTTTGTATGACAGTGACAAATAAAAGAACGCCCATGAACTTCCACTATTAGTTAGAAGGACAGATCTTAAAGAAAGTAGAAGAATATAAATACTTAGGCGTCATAATTTCGTCAGATTTCAAATGGGACAAGCAAGTAACATACATTGTTAACAAAGCACTGACCGTTTTGTACCCTTTCAAACGTTCGCTTAGATGCGCATCTGTAGATACTAAACGCCAAGCATACTTGTCATTCGTTTGACCAACACTGGAATTTGCAATAATATGTTGGTTTCCCTTCCGTAAACATTAAATAGCAAAGTTGGAGGGTGTACAAAAAAAGGCACTTAGGTCTATCTTTAATAAGTATCGTCGTCACGACTCTCCTACTGAACTATTCAAGCAAGCCGCATTGCCCACTATACAAGATCGAGCCAGACTGCTTCGCCTTAAGTTTCTTTTCCTTCTTCTTAATGCCCCGCCGCGGTGGTCTAGTGGCTAAGGTACTCGGCTGCTGACCCGTAGGTCGCGGGTTCGATTCCCGGCTGCGGCGGCTGCATTTCCGATGGAGGCGGAAATGTTGTAGGCCCGTGTACTCAGGTTTGGGTGCACGTTAAAGAACCCCAGGTGGTCAACATTTCCGGAGCCCTCCACTACGGCGTCTCTCATAATCAAATGGTGGTTTTGGGACGTTAAACCCCACAAATCAATCAATTCCTTCTTCTTAATGGCAGCATGAAGATAAATGCGAACAACTATTTACTACACTCGGATACAACTATAGTTCCCGAACTAAACATATCAAGCACTTAGCTGAATAAAGGTTTCACAACGATATTTTCAGGTATTCTTTTTTCCCGCAAGCAATTAGAGATTCGAGTGGCCTAACAAACGATGTTATGAAGTGTACATCACTCGAAGCTTTTATCTCCAAGATATCTAGGCGATTCTTTATAGTTATCATCTCCTAGCAAGATTTCTACGTTACGCAATAATAATATGTTTCACTTCTCAGTATCTTTTTTTACTGCCGGGAAATTGCGCTACTCATGATTTATGCTGTATTTGTCGGGCCTTACACTGAGAGTGTTGGATGTCATATTTACTCCCATTTTTTTATTATCGTTTGTCATTTTTGTAGCGATTGTATAATTTGTTGCCTAGTGCATATGCACTGTCTAGTCGAACCTAACTTATGTTAGTGCCTACTTAAACTGTGTTCTTTTGAATATGTATCTCCATTCTAATATGCTGTTTATTACTGCTATCATTTAGTAGCCCTTGTATAGTTAATGTAGAGAACATACGCATTGTCTGATTCAACCTTACCTACGTACACGCCTACTTGAAGACACCCCCTTTCCTGCAACAGCCTCAGATGTGAAGCTAGCAGTATCCTCAAATAAATAAAAAACTAATAAATAAATATATCCATTTACTACGTTCACGAATTCCTTGCACCTGCTCGCGAGGTAGTGCCGAGTCCGTGCAGCACAAGATGGCGGCATCTGCAGCAGACCACACAGCTAGGGTGGATAACACAACCGACTGCTTTCGTGTCTGCTTTAGCGACGTGCAACAAGCTCGACAATGAACATTTTCTGATAGACACACGCCAAGCAACGTATAAGCGGCGCCGTCTCTTACGAATCACAGCCTCCACAATCAATCAAGTCTTTATTTCAGCTTGTACGCACAAACTAGGTATGGCGAGAAAAAAAAAGCAGCGGAATTAACACCGCTTGATGGGCCTCGCCATATCCGTACTTGTCAGTAGTAGGCACAAAGCAAAAAAACAATTACTGCATGGAAGGTTCATACAAACCACTATTTATTGACAAAACAAATAAAAAAAGGAAATGAAACTGGTACTACAGACATATGTCTCCAAATTAGCAACTGCAATGCAAGTTCAAAACAATAACACATAGTGATACAATGTATAAAGGCATGAAAAAACATTGTGAATAAGACTACACACATTGTTGAACAAGGCTCTTGCGGATGGCACGACAAGACAAAGTATTTTGGTGGTGATAGAATGAGGTATTCAATAACTTCTGCAACAATAAGACTTAACATAAAAAAACAATATTTTTGCTCTTCACTTTGGTAACACAAATCTATTTTGTACTGGGGTGTTATATATAATGAAAGGCGACGTGTAAGTGCAACAAATTTTAAAAGAAATGAACTATTTTTCCTTGTGGACGTTTTATAAAAGCATGCAAAGCTATAGTCAAATAATTTGTTCACAGCTACAATGTTGCATTGTAAGAAAACATGCTCAGCGGGCGAATCATAGGACCCATTAGCAATTGCGCGGAGCATTTTCTTCTGCAGAGTTTGTAGTGTCAATATGCTTGACAAAACTGAGTGGCCCCAGACAAGCCGACAATAGCTAATGTAGGAATAAAAGAACGCATAATGCAAAATAAGCTTAGCTATGATAGAAAAAAAATATATCTGTTACGCGAAGTGATTTCTATGATTCTAGAGAGTGTTGACGAAAGATTATTTACATGGGCATCCCATGATATTGTGCTGCTAAACGTTACTCTTAATGATTTAAACGTGTCGACGTACTTAATTACAGTATCACTTAGGTATAAGCAGGGTCGTATAAATACTTTTTCTTTTCTTTTAGGAAGAAAGAGCACTGCTCTTGTCTTCTGTTTATTTATTTAGTAAATTATTTGAAAACCAAGCGGCAAGAGATTATAGTGCGTTGTTCTCGATATCTGCCAAGTGTTGTGTATCATTAGAAAAAAAGAATAGAGTCTTATCATCCGAATATATAATGTGTTGTGTGTGAGTGTTGATGTAAGGAATATCATTTATATATATATTGAACAGCAGAGGCCCCAAGATGCTACCCTGAGGGGGACGCCATTTGAAACACTTTGCAAATGTGAAGCATTGTTTATATATATATATATATATATATATATATATATATATATATATATATATATATATATATATATATATGATAACATAATAAAGTGGTACCTGAGTGCACGGTCTATATATATATATATATATATATATATATATATATATATATATATATATATATATATATATATATATATATATTTAGACCGTGCACTCAGGTACCACTTTATTATGTTAAGGGCGTAGTCACGTACGCCACAGTGCTCTAATTTCGTAAAAAGAATGTTGTGATTCAAAGAGTCAAAAGCTTTGCTGAAGTCAACAAAAATACCAAGAGTTAAAAGCTGCGCCTGGAAATTCTTTAATATATATTCTTTTTGAAAGGGCAACGCATGCTTCATAGACCTCTTTTGTGTAAAGCCATACTGACAATCAGTGATTATGGAATGTTTGAGAAATAAATCCGTTGAGACGAACGCGGACGAGTTGTTCTAAATCCCTAGGAAAATACGGAAGTTTACACACTGCAGGCCTGTAGTTTCTTAAAACGTTCGCATCTCCTTTTTTTTATATAAATCAAGGCCACCCACGCTAGCTGCACATCAGGAGAAAATTGGCTTTGGTAAGTGTGGTGTTATATAAGTACGTTAGACATGGCGTCATAATATCGAGAACACATTTCATTGGCTGACTTTGAATATTGTGTGCATCAAGATACGGGTACCTTTTAGCTTTCTACATGTCGAAAAAACCTCTGTTTTCATCCGTTGGTGCAAAAAATGTATAGGGATGGTATTACGTTGTCACCTCGAAAAGCAGATATCCCAGCGCTGAATTGACTGTGGCATATAATAAATGAGTTAGCAAGGTGCAAGCCGGATGTTTCTTGGCTATCAGTCACTAAACTTGTGATATTCCTCTAATGCGTGTTTCTCTTGAAAAGCACGTTTACACTCTAAAAAAAGAGCGAGTAAAAAGGGTGTCTTTTTGTCTCACAACAATAATCGTCATCTATATTGCGTTCCATCCTTGCGCTATCGCCCCGCGCCCAGTACATTCCGTTCACGATCGACATGCCGATTATCAGGGTGACATTGCATTCTCGATAAGAAAGTGGCCAGCGCCAAGTTTTCAAGAAAGGAAGTGCACGCAAGCCTGATGACGAATATTGTTGTGGGACAAAAGCACACCCTTTTTCCTCGATATATATATATATATATATATATATATATATATATATATATATATATATATATATATATATATATATATTCAGAGTGTAGGCGCCCCCATTTTTCTTTTGGTTTCCTAGAAAGACTTTTTTTTTCGACTAAGTTGTTATAATAGGTAGGTCTCGCTGCCCAAATTTCTCTATTTGAGTGGTTACGTAGTGATTTGTACTTTGCCAGCACGTCTGCGTCTCTCGTTTTGAGGAACATCGCAAACATCTTGTGTTTCCTTTTCACTTGCCTTGTAAGCTGACCAGTCATCCAGTGTTTACGAGCACTCTTAGGTGGAGGTATGGACGCAATGGGAAAACACTCGTTGTATAATAAATCAAACATTTCTAGAAATTTACGGTAAGCACCCTCAGCTGTGTTTTCTCTGTATACTGCAGACCAATCCACCTAAGCAATGCGGTTCCTGAATTGTTCGAGTCTCTCAAGAAGTAGAAGTTGCCGCTGTAAATTTGCATTTGCTTTTGAAGGAATTCCCTTTTCAAGAAACAAGAAAACAGGCAAGTGATCACTTATGTCTATTGATATGCGGCCCGAAACAAGCGCACAATCACAATTAGTAACATAAGGTCTAGCGCCGAAGTGCTAGTAGCAGTGACTCGTGTGGGACTACTGATTACATTATGAAAATCAGTGGTTGGATGAGCAATGACAACGGTTTCTGCGTTAGACTGATGGTGCCCAAGTCTATGTTAAAGTCTCTAGTTAGCTCAGATTTGGGTGCACGTTAAAGAACCCCAGGTGGTCGAAATTTCCGGAGCCCTCCACTACGGCGTCTCTCATAATCATATGGTGGTTTTGGGACGTTAAACCCCACAAATCAATCATCAAGTATCTAGTTATGCAAGAAGAAAATTTTTCTGCATTGATAAAGAATATCTCGCATTCAAAGCATTCAAAAAATGTGGATAGGTTTCCCTGAGGCGGGCGATAAACAAAACCAAAATGTTTGGCAGGCCAACTGGACGGTAATCATTTCAATATCAGTGCCACAAAGCAGTGATCAGATAACAGTTCACAGACATACTTGCTTTCAAGCAGCAGGGCAACGCCTCGCCCACGTTTCGCTGTACGGTTAACATAACAAGAATTATAACTAGGCATGCGCGGAACATCACTATCTTGACGATACCACGTTTTGGTTAAATGGATGACGTCAAACGGGTTTGTAAAGCGCACCAGATAATCGGTCAATGGATCAACTTTATCCACAGCAGGTTGCATGTTGAAATGTACTACTTTCAACCTAGTAATTTTCTCTGTGCCAGTTTATGCATCAAGCTGCGAGGGCGTGAAAAGAGGTGTGTTACCCAGGCGATTTTCTAGAGGCGAGAAAAGAACACACAAGTCATGTATAAGCTTGAGTGACGTTGAACTAAGTCATTCTCAACAAATCGGCTTGACAGTTGATCCGAATGACATCGTAAGTATCTGTTTTGTGTGCTAGTATGCTGCCCTTCTTTGTCCACGCGTACTTCTAAAACGTTTCCCTTTGCCTTCCTATAGCTGCGCCACGAAAGCGTTTGTTGTGGGGTGTCAATAGTTCTTTGACGTAGATCCGTTGCTTGGGCCCCGTGAAGGCAATGTCAGTAGTCGACAGGTTTGCCATCTTTGCTGCCTCAAGGAAAAGGTTTTGTTTCAATCTGGCCGTGAACCTGACACTTAGATTAGAATCATTACTGTTAATAGTTCTGAGGGTATGGGCGATGTCAATGTCTGCTAGGTCTATAGTAAACTTGATAGTCTGTGAAATTTTCAAGGCAATCTTAGTGGCCCTGTTCCTAAAAATGAGTTGTAAGCCCTTTATTTATACATTATTAAGCTTGCTGGATTCATATAATTCCATCATTTTGCATTCAGCTTTAGTTTCAGCTAGGTGCTTATTTTTCTGCCTCAAAGCCGCACAGACCTCTCTTGTCCTCTTCACCTCAGCAAAGTTTGCAGCTCTGTCGGAGCGCTTTTGAAATCATGAGCCATCTCGGAACGAAGTGATATGCTCTGATTCATAGTCCGAATTTCAGCACACATTTCACGATTGAAGTCATCAATGGGCTTCATAATATCGACAGTAGTAGGCATGACGAGCAACGAACAAAATACAAACACTCAGTCGGCACTGGCAAAACCAATAGAAAAAAGAGAGCTAGAGTTAGGAACAGCAGTGGTGAAAACATATGTACAGGTGCACTCACGTATGCAGAGATGCAGAAAAAATCAATAGCATGAAAAAATTAGTCACTGGGTAAACGTGGCACCGTGAACTGGACGGAAGATCCGATGAGTGGATTTTTTGTAGCTTCGGCGGCAGGTGACATCACGACGCCGCTGGCGCTGGCCACAGACGTAGGCGTTATGGCACAGTCTGCTTGTGATCGTGAACGCGTTCTTGTGCGGAGTTTCTTGATCAGGCATCAGCAACCTATGTAGCGAAAATCGATAGCATGGAAATGTCAGTCGCTGGGTCAACGTGCCACCACCCGCCTTCGAAACAGCTGACAAGTAGCATAGAGCTTGCACGCCATCTGCACTCTCGTATTCGTTTCCACGTCTCGTCGCTGCTGCACTTGTTGAAACGTCGCCTGCACGAAGACGACACACAGACGGCAGCTCCGTGAAGTAATTCTGGAATTGCAGGGTGAATCGAATGTACCTATGATGTAGCCGCTAAACGCTGCTTCAAACACAATATAAGAAACGAGCCATAAATAATAGAGCAGCAAACTCAAACACGCCACAAAAACCCCGCCAGAACCATTGAAAAGGCATTGCCGGATGTGCCACACAGGAAGTCTGCTGGGTTTGGCCATTCGGCGCGTGCCAGTTTGTCCATATGACCAGAAAGTTGTCTAATAGCGGCCGAAATATCGGACGCGTAGCAAACGCCCATCACTAAGAGGCGGCTTTCACTGCGGAGAAAGCCCACGGGTCCGTTACGGTAGCGCCGCAGTGCGGGAGTTCACCGTGAAAGGCCCCCACTTGGACCCACTCCTTCACACGTATTCGCTCGACGCTTTGGACGCTCCCCCAATTCTAGACCATTCTACCAGGAAGCCCATTACTATGCCGCAACTGTTGGAGGCTTAGGCGCAGTGCAGGTGGTTGCAAATCCGATGTGCGGTGTTGCAGACGTAATGAAGCACACTCCGATCGAGAGTGCGTGGCCCAGGGTAGCTTGTACTGCCTTTGGCTATGTGGTGTAAATCATGCCGCTGGCAATGCATATTGCTTATTTAGACAGCACGACATGCAGGTGTTAGAAATTGTATACAAGCCGCGAAGTTCTAGGAGGGAAGTCATAACGACTGTTAAGGAGAGGGCTCATGGCGGGGCCGGTGTTACAGGCCGTCATGCGTTGACGGAGATGTCTATTACGCAGAGAGTTGAGGCAGCAGTAGAAAAAAAGCGATGGCAAGGGTAATGAAGCATCTAGCAGATAGCATCACTGAATTCATAGCTCAAGACAAGTTGTCAGCACTCAATGCCCCCTTCAGCAGGTCCTCCCGACACTGGTAGATGCAAAAGTCGATGATTCAGTTGGTAGCGATATGGTGAATACGGCCGCTAGCATCCGTTGCTCCTCATTGTGTAATCAGGCCTCTGGTCAGCAATATGTGCTGGATTTACAGGTGGCCTCAGATGTCAATCTTGGAGCCCGGGATAGAAAACGCAGCCGGTCTCCGTTAAACCATACTAGCCCCTTTTCCCCTAGGTCCTAGTAAAAAAACGCTCCGCCCAGTAAACTGCTCAAAAAGAGTATTTTAGGAAATGTCGTCTCTGCAACAATTCTTTCACCCAAATAGCATCCTTGAAAGTATAATTGTCGCATTAGGGATTGCCGATATCTGGAGCGAGCTATTTCAACTCCCTGACAAGGGCACGCCGCAAGGCTAAGTGATATCACCACTGCTTTTTAACTTGACCCTCCTCCTTGAGCTCCCACGTCTCTTTGACGCTGTCCGTGGGATGCATCACGCGTTATACACCGATGATCTCAACTATGTGGACAAGAGGTGCAGGCACGGAGGAACAGGAGGACAGACTCCAGGAGGTGGTTAACATCTCTGAAGAATATCTCAAGACCTGCGACCTCATATGTGCTCCGGAAAAGTCACTACGGTTAGTACTTGGGGCACGCACCCGGGGATGACCACCAAGCTACGACGCACCTGACCCACAAGTCTTTCTACAAGGAGTCCACACACCACACGTGGACACACTTCGAGTCCTTGAAGTACGTATACATAAAGATGGGTCTGGCTCCGCTGCGCTATCCCGGCTGCAGAACACCATGACACAGCTCACTCACCTATTACAAAGGGTGGCTAACCGCCACAGTGGCTTCAAAGAGCACGACACCCTAAAAATGGTACAAGCTCTCTTTTACAGTCGCATAACGTACGGAACTCCCTACCTCATTCTGAAGACAGCGGAGAAAGAAAAACTAAATCCGCTGATACGAGAGGCTACAAAGCCGGTAGCCGCCTCTACTGACCGATTGCTTCGCATGGGAGTTAACAATACGTGGGAAGAACTCGCCGAAGCACACCTGATCAACCAGATCGAGAGACTCAAGCTGTCACCCACAGGGCAAGCTGACCTTCAGCGCACAGGAAACGAGACCACCCAATAGAACCCGACGAAGAACGCAAAGGCAAACTACCGTCAGAACTCCGAGAATGCCTTGACATTCAACTGATCCCTCGAAACATGCAACCTCAACATCACCGAGCAAGGCGGCTCGCCATGGTTAACAATCTCGGTAATAGCCAACGCAATAACCCGCAGGCACAATACGTGAATGCAGCGAAGTATTAGGGATGTAACGCCTTCGCGATTACCGTCACAGATTGCAAGGGCATGGCACTGGCATCGGCGACTATCCTTGCCAAACGCGCGGAAACAGCTGAAGAGACTGCTATAGCACTAGCCCCCCCCCCCCCCCCCCCCCCCGACGAGTGAGGATCCCATCTTGGTCTTTACCGACTCGCAATCAGCGACCCGGAACTATCTGCAAGGCAGGGTCTCGGCGGTGGGGATTAAGCTACTAAACCTCATGGACAATCCTCCTCCCTACACATGCATCATGTGGACTCCGGGTCACGAAGTTCTCGGTGGAAATGAAGCGGCACATGCCCACCGCAGCCTGTGAATGCGTCAGCCGAGCATTTCTGTACAACAGAAGCAGAGGCAAGAGAACCCGTACCGCTAACGTTTCATGCATTACTTCTACATTATCGGCTTGAACGCACGTCATACCATCCGCCATATGCAATACTCACAGGAAACGAAGGCACTGACTACAGGCGCCTTCAAAGCAACACGTTCACCCACAGCGTACCATTGCACCATATGAGGTGAACGTTGCATGCTGCATCTGTCCTCACTGCAATGTGGCATACACTCTGGCGAACATCCTACTGCAGTTTAAAGTAAGCGTCCCACGGCTACAAGCAGCAGCACCAGATGCGGACCGAGACCTCAGTGAAGCTTGGGATGCTACGGTCTCCCAACCGAACCTGGTCGAGCAGCGTCAATACGGTCGCTCGAGCCCGGCAGGTTGTCCAGGTCAAAGGGTTCCTGGAATAAGGGACCCTCCACCTTCACTCACCAGCTCAACTCAAAGAATGTTTCCTCTCTCTCTCTTCATTGATACATTCTGCTATTACTGATTTACATTGTCTTAGTGCTCAGTTAAATCGTGATTTAGTTTTATTACAAGAATCGTGCCTCCATCCAAACAGTTTTACTTTAAAAATTACCGGTTGTATAAATAAGACCACCCTTCAAGAAGAGGGGCATAGTTACAATGGTATCAAATAGAATGTGTCATTAAGCAAAGATTACATTAAAGCTTGTTTCTCCAGAATGTGAAATTTTAGGTATAAACAAAGCACAACTGGTTAGGGCTTTTCAGTACCCAATGCTTACTTCCCGTTAGGTGTATATGACACCTGGTCATTGGAAATCGTAATTGGCACGTGTGGTATAGAAGTATTTTATTGTCAATTTACGCCCATTCCAATCATATTACTTAGGGGTTAAAAACTAATGCATGTGTCATCCAGTTGTGAGATCGTACACAAGATAATCATCTCACATGTTTAGATTCAGGCAGCCCCACGTACGTGATAGGTCGTCTTCAGCTTTCGATTTGACTTTTGCAAGCTGAAGCTTTAATGTTGCAGCTTGGTCAACTATTCATTGTGTTAAAAATAGCGACCACTTGGCAGTAACGTTTGAAGTAATGAGTTCGATTGCTCCATTACCTTCTAATTTACGGAGGCTTATAAATTACTCTAAATTTAAGCAATCATTGCTTGCCTCATTCTCTTCTATAGCAAATACAATCACGAAATCACAAGCTTTGAGCATTTTTTCTGTTGTAAAAAATTACCGCGAGAAAGCTGAATTTGTGGTCTCGTCTGCTAATCAGAACTCTATATGCTCCTTGGTGAACTAATGAGTGTGTGAGAAATTATAGGCGCTGTAAGGCAGCATGAAAAAAAGTTGCTGCTTGATCAGTACCCTGCAAATTGAAAGGACTATCATTTCTGCGCGGGTACCTACTTTTCAATGAACAGCATTGCAAGTTGTTACCTTATTGTACGCTGCTTAAAAGACGAAGCATTGGGATGAAGGGCTAGACCATAAGGTAACAATGAATAGCTACCGTCTCGACCAAGCAAGTACCCTTAAAAGCTTTGAAAGGAAAAAAAGAGTACGATATTTGGAAGTTCGACTATCTCTCTAAACCTAACAATAAACGCACTATATAGATTTCTGCGTAAACGCAGCCTGTAAGTGCAGAATATTTTGTTTTTGTCTGCAAAAAAATAAAAGACTCGTTGGAAGTAATTCGCCGGGGGTTTGAGCAGTGTATTGCTTCCCAGTTATTACCTAAGTCAATGAATGCAATAAGTGATGAGTAAGTCACTTCAATTGCCCCGCCGCGGTGGTCTAGTGGCTAAAATACTCGACTGCTGACTCGCAGTTCGCGGGATCAAATCCTGGTTGCAGCGGCTCCATTTTCTACGGAGTCGATAGTGCTGTAGGCCCGTGTGCTCAGATTTGGGTACCCCAGGTGGTCGAACTTTCCGGAGCTCTCCACTAAGGCGTCTCTCATTTATCATATCGTGGTTTGGGGACATTAAATCCCACATATCAATCACTCAAGTCAATGAAACTTTGGGGGGCTTAACTACGAAAAGTGTTAGCTAGCGTTCCATCAGCGGCTCTGGGCACGAACGGAGTCACAATGGCTATGCTGATAGTGACTAATGAAGATTGCCAAGATGATTTATTACATGTAACTGATTACTTATTACTATTACTATTACTTATTACTAAAACATCGGGTAAGGGATATGTTTTGGGCAAAATTGGGCCAATCACGCTAACCTCCAATTTCGTAAAACTGATCGAAAGGCTTTTAAATATTCTCATGCACAGTTGCATTATTGAGCCCGCAATTCTAAATGAATTCTTAATTGGCTTCAGAGCAGGATGCTCTATATGGCAGGCCCATATAGCCCTTGAATGTCGCTTCAATCAGCGCATCGTGAAAGTAAGTAAGCTGCGTTAGTCTCTTTGGACATCGCAAAAGCATTCGACCGTATAACTAGAGCATGCATTTTTCAATATTCGGCTCTACAATCTTAACTTCTCGATTTATATACAGGCATGGATTGTGAAATTCTATCGAGATAAAACGCTCTACTGTTTCCAGAGTAACATTTGACCTGCTAAACACGTATGCGCAAACAGGAGGTGTTCGGCAAGGGGCCGTTCTTTCCTCAGTGTTATTTATTATCTTAATGAGCTCCATTCTACGACATACGAAGGTGCAGACATATGTGTATGCTGATGACATTGCATTTTTTTTGCATCAGCAGATGATATTCACAAGTTATACGCCATATTACAGGCGTACTGAACAGCCATAGAAGTTGGCTCGATGATATGCATTTGTAATTAAATGTTAGCAAATGCTCTTTACTAACATTCCATTTAAAAGACCATACTTACGGGACACTTTATTATCACCTAACAAATAATTTACAAGTATTTAATGTAAAATATCTTGGTGTTATATATGACCAATCTACATATGTCTTGGAAAAAAGCACATTAAGCACACCACCGCAACAGGTATTCGTGCTGTTGGATTATTGAAGAAACTGAGTAGTTGTCGGGGTTGTTTGGGTGCACGCGGATAAGCTTTATCCCCTCGCAATGATCGAAAGACAAACCTTCAAGCTATGTTTAGGTCTTCTTAAATTCATAGCAATTAAGGTTTTGTATATAGCTCGGGTACCCGCACTCGCTACCTGCAGGCTCAAATAGTAAGCATTTCTCAGTCTGTACAACTTTACCATAAGATGTTCAGAAACAACTTTCTTTTCTCGACCAGACTTATTTTTTTGGATAATACATACTGGCCTTGATATTGTACGCCTCGAATTCCGGCTATACAGAGTTTTCTTGACACAATAATTGTTCATATTAGTGACCTGGCTTCAATAAGCAATAACTGCAACTATGTTAACATACAGTACGATGATATCTTTCGAAGAAATGCTAAACCTATGTCGTACCAAATTTTAAACTCCATTTTAAACGATTACGTGGCCGACGTGCCAACAAAGACAGTCATTGCAACTGATGCTTCTCGAAATGAGGAAAGGTGGGGAATTAGTATTTTCTCTCTTACTCTAGATTCGTACTTTTCTCTTCGCTGTCGAGATTTTGTGTCCACCATTATAGCAGAACATTTAACGATAATTTTAGCGCTTCGCAAATTAACATCATCCACAAGTTCTGCAGTAATTTGGACAGATTGCTTATCGGTGTGTTCTTCCCTTTCAGGAAATGAGGACTCATATGTTCTAAGTGCACTGAAATCTTCCATTTCTCCCCATATAAATTTTCTTAGATTGGTTCGGCTTCCAGGACATAAGGGCCTATTTCTGAATGAAATGGCGGATGCGAGCAAATACATCTTTGAATTGCCCGGTTGCTCATGTATTGCTGGCGTCCAAATTCTTAATATGTGCTGGAATAAGGAAAAAGCGTTGTTAGAAGAATTTTCCGCTCTAATAAATAACGGCCACATTCGGACTTCAAGACCTCATACAACGGTATATCAAGTAAAATATGTCAAACAAAGAGAAATTTAATTTGTAATCACTAGACTGCAACATCGGGCTCCATATCCTAATTTGTATTTACACGGAGCTGGTCTGGCAGTTTCTCACTGTTCTTTTTGCGTAGTACATGATACAACAGAACATTATCTCATTTCCTACAACAGATATTCTACGTTGCGGAATAATACTTTAGGTATCGTTGGCCTACTCCTTAGATTAGATCCAAGTGTACCAAATGTGCTTTCGTTTGGGGCTGTGTTCCTGGGCTAAAGTGAAGGGAAGGTAGCCCATGCTTTGGAGGACTTCATTAAATGCTCAAAGAGATTTAGATCGAAGAACCGACTCATACTCCTATTTTATAGGTTGCGTTTGAATTTCTAATTATTATTTGCTTAATTATGCAGCTCAGTGTTTTTACTCATCTATTTAGAAGTATTTGCAATTTTGTTACATTACTACTTTCATCTTTCACTAGATGACATTTAATCAAATAATTAAAAATTTCTTCTGAAAACTACATGGTTTCTGGCCAATATCACAGTTGTGGGTGTGTGCCACGGTTCAAGGCTCTATACTCTACTCAACTCTAAATTTCTAAAGAGATTCGGTAACTAAATCTTTCTCAGAATAAAGTTTTATTGTCAACATTTGAGATGTCACCGGCATAGGGCGGAAACGAAATGCAATACGTCACTCACACCTGCGCAAGTATTGTTTTTTTTTCTCATAAATGGTATAACGAATGAATAAAGGTGAGGAGAGGCCCTGTCTATCTCACGCGCTGCGAGAAGGTAGTGAACGTGGTGCGTGAACGTGGCACTACTATCGTTACGGCGAGGGTGCTGCTAAGCGAAGGGCCCCATCATGGTAAAGCAGCGACTACGATGAGGGGGCCCCTTGTCGTTAAGTCTAGTCTTTTTAGATGCCACTGTCTAGCTGTTCTGGTGGCGTAGTGGGTTGACGTGAAGTTGGGGACGCGGTTGTGCCGCATGCAGACCGTCAGTTCCGAATTCCCGTTTTGTTATTTACTACTTTTTTTCATGGTAATGCGCAGACATTGACGTTACTGCTCTAAAGGAGTTATAATTTGGCCTTTTGTTCAATAAAATAATGTAGCAACGGTCGCTAGACAAGCTTTTTTTTATTTACCGGGTAGATATCGTGGCACGGTGCCGCTGGTATCCGACTTTGCTTTGAATCACGCTCTTTTTTTTAATGATTTTCTGCTCTATTTATTGTTTCAAGTATTTTACTTGTTTTTAAATGACAATCGTCTGCATTTATTGGGGATAAATATCCGCCTTCTTTTACATCCACCGACCGACATTCGTCGAACTGAAAGCGTATAAATGTTTAGTGCGACCTAGTCTGGAGTACACAGATTCGATTTGGAGCCCATGAACACCAGAAACCTCTAATTGATAATCTGGAACGAGCCCCGCCGTGGGGATCTAGTGGCTGAGGTACTCGGCTGCTGACCCGCAGGTCGCGGGTTCAAATCCCGACTGCGGCGGCTGCATTTCCGATGAAGGCGGAAATGTCGTAGGCCCGTGTGCTCAGATTCGGGTGCACGTCAAAGAACTCCAGGTGGTCAAAATTTCCAGAGCCCTCCACTACGGCGTCTCTCATAATCATATGGTAGTTTTGGGACGTTAAACCCTACAAATCAATCAAACTGCAACGAATACAAAGAATAGCGGATTGATCCACCTTTTCTGATCATTCAAGAAGAAGCAGCGTTTGCCATTTAATTTAGCAAGCTAACCTAAAGACACTGGGTCATCGTAGACTAATATCGAGGTTAAAGTCTCTCTATCATCTCTATCATGACCACTTCAAAATAAATCACTCTAGATACTCACATTGTCTGACGAGACATTCTTTTCGAACGGGTCGCAGTAAAATGTTGAGGCAACCTATAAGGCACATAAACACGCACAATTATTCAATATTTCCAGCTGCCATCCACTGTTGGAATAAATTACCTGAAAAAGCGGTTTCCGCTGCCTCAGCAGACTCCTTTGTTATTATTATTGATAATATCAATTTGGGCGTGTAAAATGTTCGCAATCGATTGTTGTGTAATATATTTCGAATTATTTCGAACTTATGCGTATATATGGAAAGCAACGCTGTATGTTTAGAGCTTTTTGTAATTTTTATACTTTTTTGACCATGTGTCGATTTATGCTACTCATCCACATGTATATTTTGTCACCACTCCTGCTTGGGTCCGAATGTGTACTGCAGAATGTATAAATAAAAAAACATGAAACGAAGACCTTTCCCCAGTGTTTCTCGGTTGACACTGCCCTACGCGAACAAATTCGGAAGTATGCGTGTGAACTAACTTTATTATCGCATCGAGCAACAATCCTCGGCAGGGTTTCCGTCCCGTTACAATCATATCGTAGTTAGGCAAATAATGTGATGTGCCCAGCTCATTTTCCACGTATTTTTCGCGTAGCTGTATAAAAAAGGACATATGGGCTGATGCGAAACGTAATGCAGGTCAGCATCGAATGCGTTCCAACCCTGAGCGCTGTGTAGTGGGGCAGTATATTTCAATAAATCCTAAAATGACTACAATCAGTACTAAAATCAATACATTTGGCCCCGGTTTCGGGCCTACATCCCCTGAAATCGCACACACAGACCTCACGTGGTCGAATCGGCTGCTCTAAAGAAGTGGTTATGCACGTCACTTTCGTCCCATGCATTTGTGCTATTGCGATGCAAATGCCGTTATACATGCGAGCTCTCTACGGTGCGGTAGATACTCTCTCAATGGTATACGCTGTCTGTATAGCTGTCTTCCCATCCTGAGACGATGTTTTTCCAGTGGGAGCGAGGCGTTTTTCATATCATTCTCAGCGAATAAATTGCGAGCATCCCGAAGACGTGGGCATGACCGGTCGTCTGGCGGCTTTCATTGGCAAGTGCTGGCTGGTGTGGCTACATGATTGGGCAAACCACAAGGTGTGACCGAGTCGATTAAATGAACACGCAAGAATGAACGTGCGGTTTAGCAGCGTTGTTGTATTCTATAAGCTAAGGGATGTTACCCGTAGGGAGCTTGAACGCAGTGACTCTGATAATTTAAAATGCGTCTGAATATGTGACGTAACCATTTCGAGTGGAGGCACAGCACATATGGTAAGTTTACAGCGGGAAAATGTTGGCGGGAAACGCTATGCTGCGCACCAGACGCACGAAAAAGCGTGCGCAGCGTGGGGGAATGTGAGCACGCAAGAATAATAAAAATAAGAACAATGAGGTGTTCAACCGGGAAACACGGGAGGCAATGGCATTTATTGAGGAAAGAGAGCGTGGGTATGCTTGCGTTACTGCATGCCAAACGTTCACGGAGACGAGCATTTCACAAGTAGTTGAGGTAGCTGTTAGAAAAGCTATGGCTAGGGTGATAGAACAACCAGTTGTCAGCATCTCCGAATATATTACTCAAGTAGTAAGCAATCAAATTGTTAAGCTTATAGACGCGCCACCAAGTGACCCTGTCGATTCATATATACATCTTACCCCCAATGAGGTAAATACGATAAGTGATAACGTGGATGCCTCTGATAGCTGCAATGACTCCTAAGCATCCCCATCGGCTAATGGTCAGGAACCCGTGCTGGACTCTAACGTATCTACTGGTGTGGATATTGATGCCCGTGCTCAAAAACATAGCCGATCCCCACTGTACCGGGAAAACTCTACGTCCCCTCAGGCGAATCAAAGAAAAAGAACCTGGCCAGTAAATTTTTGAAGAAGAGTATATTGGAAAAAAAAGTCTCCGCAACGATTACTTCAACAAAAAAGCATCTTTAAACGTTTTACGGTAGAATTGTCGTTTGAAATTTGCTGATATTACTGACTCACACTGTCTCAGTTCTCAGCTGATTCCTGTTTAATAATTACACCGCCCTTAGATAGGTGGTGGATGAATAACATTGTTATCAAACAGTCTTTACTATAAAGCTATTGTAACAATAAAGCTGCTGTCCCAAGAATTTGAAATTTTAGCTATAAAGATAACTCTGCCTTCTCGTTAGATATTTACAATATATATGTTTATTTTTCGTCACGCGTACGTGATATCAGGCCATTGGACACTCTAATTGGCACGAGTTGAAGAAATATTTTATCGACAGGAGATTTCAACGCCCATAATGTGACATTGGGTGTAAAAAAATGGCCCGAATCTGCATGTTACACTGCAAATGTCGTCGAAAGACGATAGTCTTGCATCCATAGAGAGAGTGAGCAAAACGTCTCTTTGATGTTCTGCGCAACAAAATCGGTAAATGGTATTCTGGAGGCGCTGCGTTAGAGTGCCTCGAGCAGGTAGCAGAGGCGAACGAGTGCATCGAGGCACGTTACACACGAGCGCCATCTCGAAGTTATCTTCGAAAACGAAGGCGTGCGTGCCCACGGAGAAAGATGCGCGCCAGTCTCGTAAGTGATAAAGTGTAGAAGGCAAAGCGATGGGCAGGTGCCACCACCGTGTCGTCGTAGTAAAGTGGTAGAAACACTTACCTTTTTGAGCATCGCGTTGCACTGTCAGCGCA
Source organism: Rhipicephalus annulatus (assembly GCA_013436015.1). Lineage (NCBI taxonomy): Eukaryota > Metazoa > Arthropoda > Arachnida > Ixodida > Ixodidae > Rhipicephalus > Rhipicephalus annulatus. Next base: position 315,342 of record WOVY01003469.1, on the reverse strand, counting down.
GCGCGATAAACGCTGCAGTCGTTAGAGTTACTTGAGTGTGCCTCTTCTAGCATAAAGCCAGACATAAAAAACATCGCCGTGTTGTTATGGCGCCTCGGATATGCGCAACAATTGCTTTTTATTGGCAATCGCACAGCAATGAATGCTAAACCTTGAGCAATAATGGTGGGTGCTGTAATTGAGATAGGCCGTTTAGTGCTGTTTGAAGTACAAACAGACAAACATACAGACAAACCGACAGACAGATCAAACTTTTTTTGTTCAAGGTCCCCAAGAAAAACTATCGTCTTTACAACTGATGTATGCCGTAACCGTTTGTGCGACTGGTCCCAAGATAAGAACTTCACCTGTTTAAATCAGGAAGCCTAACGTACTTGAGAGTTACACATCTTCTTCATTGGGTCTTACTTTTTCAAACGTCTGCCTTAATATTTCGGGTTGGTCCGTAGTTAACTGCCCAACAAACAGCGATCATATATCGATTACTTATGAAATATGAAGTCGGGAGTATCCGCGGCTTCCAATGTACTTACGTTTAGAAATTATTGAAAGAGTGTTTGCTTTCTTAACAAACTTGTCTATCAGATAGAGACACGAAGTCAAACGTTATGAACATTTGTATGTTTTTGCAAAATTCCCACAAAAAAACTGGCTTCACGGTCACATCTGTGAAGCAGAATGGTAATTCACCATGGCGGAATCATGATTGTAACAGGGACTACAGGTGTAGAAAGGCAGCCTGGAAAAAACTGTTATTCAATCATTGCCCTCAAAATTCGAAGGATTACCAGTTTTATGCTGGAGCTTTTAAAAGAACAGTCTCGCTAGAAAAAGAAAGTTACGGCATTCGGACGTTCGAGTATCTATCTAAACCAAACAACAAGTGCGCACTGCATAGATTTCTCCATAAAGTAAAATGATCCCGCGAGCTATGAGCACACTGTCTATAACATTTTGTCTCCGGATGAAATCAAATATTAGTAAGATATCCTTAGTAGGGGGTTAGAGCAGCGCTTTTCTTCTTAGTTATTCTCATCGCCAAAGCATGTCCCAAGTGACAATGTGTTCAATGAAATTTCCAGTTCTGAATTACCAGAGGTAGTAGATAGCATTCCATAAGTGGCTCCGGGCCTGGACAGAGTCACGTCGGCCAAGTTAAAATTGCTAAATAAAGAATCTCGAGAAATTTTATGAGAGGTTATCAACTACTCAATAAGAATGGAATGGATCCCTCTAGCTTGGAAAATCGCTAAGGTGATACCACTGCTTAACAATCCCGATTATGGGTATGAACTTCAAAGATTAGGCCCATTGCGCTAACCTCTAATTTTATGGAATTGATTGAACAAGTGTTAAACATCCGTATATTAAAGTCCATTAACAAGAAAAATATTGTAAACCCGTGTCAAATTGTCTTCAGATCAGGGTGCTCGATATGGCATGCACATATAGAAATTGAGAGTCGGATTCGGTTAGCTCGGCGTGAAAGAAAGTACGCCGCATTAGTTACGTTGGACATCGCAAAAGCATATTACAGCGTTGAGCACGCAATTTTAGTTAGGCCATTGTACTACATGAACCTCCCAAATTACACTACGGCATGGATTGAAAAATTTTTGAGTAATAGGACATTCTTTTGTTCCCAAAGCGGCATTTCTTCGTCTACGTACGCGCAAACACGAGGCGCTCCACTGGGGGCAGTTCTTCCTCCTGTTTTATTTAATATACTAATAGGTTCTATACAACGACATCAGAATGTGCACACATATGTTTATGCGGATGACATCACAGTTTTTGCCACCGCTGACAATATTATTATTAGCCGACATATCAGTAAAGGGTATTCAGGTGATCAGGTTTGTTACACAAGATTACTCAAAGTCGATTTGGCATGGGAGGGCTAACGCTTTTATCAAAGTACTGTATGTACGTTCGGCTGGTTCTGGAATTGGAATGCACATTGTACGCTGGCGCTACTGCTTATAAACTTCGACCACTTGTTACGCTTGAGAGGCAAGCCTTGCGTCTCTGTTTTACGTCTTCCTAAGTTTGCAACAATTAAAGTCTTGTATATAGAAGCTAGACTCTCATCACTTGATTCACGTTTCAAATTATTGGTGGAATATTTATTTTTAAAGCTCTATCAATCCCCAGAAAGGCGTTCTGAAACAGTTTTTGTCTCCCGGCCTGAGTTGTTTTTTCGAACATATTTACCAAGATTCCCCACACCTCAAGTTTTCCATTTACAGAGCTTTTTTGACAACTTAAATGTCCAAAACAAGCACCGTCTCTCCGAACAGTGATAGCAACAGTTACATCGTAATACAGTTCGACAAAATTTTTTTCCCAAACAAGCGAAACTAATGTCAGGCCGAACTTTGAATTCTAACCTGAGTGATTATCTGGTTCATTCATCAATAAGAACCATCATTGCGACAGATGCTTCGCAAAGAGAAGAAAAAAGTGGAATTGGGATGTTCGACCCTATTCTAGATTTGTCGTTTTCTCTACGCCTTCCAGATTTTTACCCAATTTTGTAGCAGTTATTTGCACCAATTTTGGCTCTCCGCAAATAACTGCACGAACCAGTTCGACAAAAATTTTAACTGGGTCACTGTCGCTATCTCACTGCAAATGACAACTCCCACGTGCTGAGTACTTTTGAATCATTATTTCGAGCATACCTAGAGTTGGTTAACTTTGTTTGGGTACCAAGGCATAAGAGAATTTTCCTTAACGAAATGGCGGATGCATTAGCTAAGTCATCATTAAATGGCCCAGTTATTCACATACTTCCAGCATCTAAATTTGTTATAGGGGCAAGCAATTTGTTATAGGGGCAATTTGTTATAGGGACGAAAATGATGTCGAAGAATTTTCTCTGCCTAACATAATAAACACACTGAAATTTCAACACCTAAATCATCGTTGGAACAGCGAAATATGTGACACGCGTGCATGTGAAATCGCTATCACAAAGCTGAGGTGTCATACTAATTATCTCAATTTTTATTTACACAGACCTGGAGTGGCTGCTTCCCCTAACTGTTGGTTTTGTGGAGTCCCTGAGACATTAGAACATTATCTGATATATAGTGAAAAATACGCTGTATTGCGCAAAATCACATTACATGCCGTCTTCCGTCTCGTAGGATTGAAGTTGATCATTCGAAATGTACTTTCTTTGGGGCTTTCTCCCTAGGGTTCACTGGCGGGAAAGTTGCCGATGCCTTGCAGGAGTTTATTAAATCTTCAAAAAGATTTAGACTGTAGGACCTATTATTACTCCTATATTACATTTTCCCCAAATTCCTTTATTCATTCATTTACTTATTGTTGTTGTTGAAACCATCTGCTTCGTCTTGTATATCCGTTATTTCTAATTGTCCATTTCTCATTTATTTTTGGCCTTTTTTTCAATAGCTTAAAAACCGTGAGCTAAACAATCAAAGTAAGTTTCGTCAGAACTACCCGGTTCTTGGACAAATCCCCAAGCGTGAAGTGTGTGCCACCGTTTCAAGAACACTTCGTTTCTCTCCTTCTCCTTCCTCTTCGCCCTTCCTTTCCTTCTGCCTTCCTTGAGTCCCTTCCTTCCCTCTCCCTTCTTCCTTCTCCTTTCCTCGGGCCGACCTTCCGTTCCTTCCACCCGTCTCGAATCCCTCCTTTCCTTCTAACGTCCCTCCTCCCTTCCTTCATTCCTTCCTCCTTCCTCGTTCTGTCCTCCTCCCTTCCTTCCTATCTCTTCCTTCTGCTTCTTCCTTCCTTCCTTTCTGCCTTCCTTCCTTTCCTTCCTCCTCTTTCTGCTTTCCTTCCTTCCTTCCTTCCTTCCTTTTCTTTCTTCCTTTTTTCTTCCTTCCTTTTTTTCCTTTCTTTCTTTATTCTTTCTTTCTTCCTTCGTTCCTTCCCTCTCGTCTCTGTCGCAACATATTGGTGCTGAAAACCCAGTAGAAGGTCGACATCCTCAGCATCGAGACGTTCCCAGAATGAACATATTACGCAGACATCGCGGCATCATTCGCGGTGCCACTACCCGACTTCGGTCCGAAGCCAGCAAGGTCCTCTTGCGAGACACATTACCGTCTTCCGCCGACTTGCAGGAAATCCTCGACGCGCTCCGTAACAAAGATTCAGCTCTCGTCAAACTGGATAAACAGACTACCGACGTCCTCGTCAGGGAAGAGTTTGGTGAAGAAGCTCAGGGCGCTCTCGAGTATACCACGAGAAGTTCGTGAACGCCATCAGTAGGCTTCGATCTGCGATGAACGCAGGTGTAACTACTGTCCTTGGAGCCAACCAGTCGGGGCATGCGGGTACGAGTACCGGATCCAGCCACTCCATGGGAGCTGCCCACTCGGACACTACCGTCCCAACCATCATCGATCACAATAAGCTACGCGCAACAAGCTTGCCAGCCGCGCTGCCGAAGCTTTGACTGCCCGTCTTAAACGACTAGAACTGTGAGTTGCAGGTGTTCTGGGAGCATTACGAGGTGACCATTCACACGCACCCCAATTTCACCGGCATCGACATGTTCAAATACTTGACGACGTACTTATCCGGCACTGCGAAGCAGGCCATTGAAAGAATACGCCTTACAGAAGCGAACAACAACATCGCCGTCAAGGTGCTCACCGGAAGGTTTGGCCGAAAAGATGTCTTCATCAACGACCGCATTGACAGCCTCCTAGCCATCGAGCCAAGCGAGAAATCATCGCACGTATCAAGGCTGCGAGACCTGTACGAAAAAAATACAGTTCTGTACCAGCTGTTTGGAGAGCTTTGGTATGCCGTCTTCCGAATACGTGGTTGTTCTGCAACGGGTTTGGATGCTCTCATTGCCAGAGGACCTGGCGATCCAGTACCGAAGGCGCATGAAACCTGAGACAGATGCCGTGGGCTCTGTAGTTTAGTCAACAGACAAGCAAAGAGAATCCCGAAGTTCTTTAAAGTTGAAGTCGAAAGCAGAGAGGAGAGCCGTGGTCACGCGAGAAACCCGGATCAGCGAGCCCGTCACTGAACTATAATATTACTGTGAACAACATGACGCCTCCTGCCATCCGCATTAGCACTGACAGCAAGGTCATCATCGGCCGGTTCGAATTCAAGGCCTGACCCCGCCATCGTGGTCTAGTGGCTAAGGTACTCGGCTGCTGACCCGCACGTCGTGGGATCGAATCCCGGCTGCGGCGGCTACATTTCCGATGGAGGCGGAAATGATGTAGGCCCGTGTGCTCAGATTTGGGTGCACGTTAAAGAACCCGAGGAGGTCAATATTTCTGGAGCCCTTTAATGCGGCATCTCTCATAATCATATGGTGGTTTTGGGACATTAAACCCCACATATCAATATATCAATCGAATTTAAGGCCTCAACAGACTATAGACCCTTTTCGAAAAAAGGACGCCCCTAGCACCGTGGTCGCGAACTACAATCTTCCACTATTGTGAGGGCACCGCAGTAGACTACGCAGGCTGTGTGTCCCAGTGACGCTGATGCGCGTTTTTTTTTTTGCAGCACGCACAAACACCTCTTGCGTTCCTGCAGGACGCGGACTGCGTGGGAGGGCACGCCGATGAGTCTCTTGCAGGCCGGATCCATGCATTGCCAGCCATAACAAGCAAAACTGCTCGTCCAACCAGTTGAAGGGTACAAAATATTGCTCATTGTGCAGCGGAAGCAGCTCAGAAAGCTTATCGCAGAGTACTATGAGCTTGTACAAGCTAGAAAGCGGTGCTATTGCAGCGGACGATATGGAGAACTAGCCGCGAACACGATCATCACAGCACTCACACATTTGACAGCCCGCTTTCTGCCCTGATAATGGCGCTAGCTATCCCACGCTCCTTTGCGAAGCAAAACTGAGGAAAAGCTTACCATCAAGTTGCGTATTTATGAAAAGTGTCTATACGCCCCTCTGTGGCATCTGGGGGCACATTACCCGTGATTGTCGGGTCACGCTATCAGCAGAGGAAAAGCGTTAACGTCTTTCCAGCAACAGTATCTGCTTCAGGTACAGGAAGCATGCTCGCAGTTGCCGAACCGCACCCTCGCTTAAGTGCGAACGATGCTCCGCACGCCATATCTCTTCTCTATGCGAAATCTTGGGCCAAAGAGGAACTGACAATCAACAGTTGACTGCAACTGAACCCCCAGAGGTGACCTCACAACGAGAAAAGCGCGTAACAACAGCTCCAGCAAGCAGCACGCGCTCGTCGTCTGTGTTGCTCCAAACAGCCACAGATTCGGCATTCGGAACCGATGGGCGTGTACTCGTGTGACTGCTGGTTGACACCGGCAGCCAACGAAAGTTTATCCGTAAGGACATATCGCAGCAGCTTCGCCTATCTTGCGCTGTAACCGAAAAGATGGACGTCTTTACGTTCGGCGACTCAAAAAATCCACGTTATTACCAGTGCCGAAGGGTAAATGTCACGCTCTGTGGACGTATGGAGCCTATCGACATCAATCTTGAAGCTCTGGCGATTCCAGAGGTCTGCACCGCGAATGGTCCCACGTTAGAGCCGAGCGTTATCGCTATGAAACGTGGCAGCAATCTGGCATTTGCTTATGCACCTCAAGGGGACCAACCCCAAGGCTCCATATTAAGCGCTTTTATTGGCTCAGACCACAAACGAAGGGTATTGACCGGGCGTGTCGAGCGTTTCACCGACACTCTGTGCGCAGCGGAGGCCATAATTAGCTAGGTCTTTCAAGGAGTGGACGCTAACGTTAACTATCGGTTTTCCTCGCGTAACAGTACCACTGCCTTGTTCCTGGCTGGTTCCGACAACTGGTGCACTGAAATCCTACCTCGAGACCCATTAGCTATCTGGCACTTGGACGCCATTGGTATCACTGACGGACAAGACAACGTCAGCAAGCACCAACGCTCCTCCACTTTCGTAGCAGAGTACGCAAGAGTGCAGAACGTTACGAGGTACTGCTGATGATCGAGTCACCAGGTCTCAGATCGTTTACGAACCTAAGTGTGGCTAAAACAAGGCTCAAGCGTCAGCTTCAGCGGCTCGGGCATCACCCAGAGGTTCTGCTGGAATACCATGCCACATAAACGAGTACATTAAGGGAAGGGTATGCATGCGAATAGAGTAGCGCCGTTAGCACCTCTTGGACACACCATCTACTACGTGCCTCATCATGCAGTAGTCCAACGAGAGGCCATTGCTACTATGGTTCGTGTCGTATTCGACGCCTCGTCACATGAATACGGTAAACCGTCTTTGAATTATATGCTCTTCTAGCGATACCGGATGCGTTTAATGAGTTGTTTTCATTAAAATCTCAGGTAAATAATGTTGATGACCTCGATAAATATGCTCAGTTCTTGCCTGTAAACGCGTTTAGTAACACTCTATTTCTTGCCCCAACTACACCACTGGAAATTTTTTCTTGCTTCACTACTATTAGTAACAGCCACTCCTTGGACGCCAATGATATCCAGATTCGCCCCATAAAGCATGTGCTTGACATCATATGCCGTGTTCTTACCCATATTTATAATTTAATATTATCTCGAGGTGTATTTCCAAAACAAATGCAGATTTCACGCATTGTTTCTGTTTACAAGCATGGTACTAAAGAGAACATTAACCATTATCGACCTACTTCAATAATCCCAGTGTTTTCAAAAGCAATGAAAAAATAATGCATATCAGATTGTTATCATTTTTTAATCACCTAAATTTGCTTCAAGATTTTCAACATGGGTTCAGGAAGCATCGCTCTACTGAAACAACCCTCTTGACTCATGAAGAAATATTCATAGATGCATTTAGTCGTAAACAAATGGCAGTAGGCATATACGTCGATTTTTTTAAGGCATTTGACCTAATCAATCATTCCATGCTTCTCAGCAAATTAGAAAATTATGGTGTGCGTGGGACAGCGCATGCTCTTTTAAAATCCTATCTTTCAGACAGGACATAATTCGTAGATGCCAACAATGAAATATCTGCAAGGAAGCCGGTCATTGTAGGTGTGCCACAATGAAGTATTTTAGGGCCACTTTTATTTTTGATTTATATTAATGACATTGTACACTGCACAAACAACGCAAATTTTGTCTCTTACGCCGATGACGCAACAGTTTTTATTACAGGGAGCATGGAAACAGAGATAGAAGAAATGGCTAATGAAACACTGTCCATTATAGATACCTGGGCTTCAGTGAACTTACTAAAACTAAACTCTTCAAAAACACAAGTGATTTTATATACGCCTAAAGGAAAAACCTTGATAAATAAGATGAGCTTATTTCTGGGCTCTCAGCAGTTATACATGGTTGATTCTGTTAGTATTCTTGGTGTATATTTTTCACGACACCTTACGTGGAATGTACATGTTGATATCCTATACTCTAAGATGTAATCGGCCATTGGTGTCCTTGCACGTATGCGATCTCTTCTTCCCACTAAGGTCAAAATTAGCCCCGCCGCGGTGGTCTAGTGGCTAAGGCACTCGGCTCCTGACCCGCAGGGCGCGGGTTCGAATCCCGGCTGCAGCGGCTGCATTTCCGATGGAGGCGGAAATGTTGTAGGCCCATGTGCTCAGATTTGGGTGCACGTTAAAGAATCCTAGGTGGTCTAAATTTCCGGAGCCCTCCACTACGGCGTCTCTCATAATCATAGAGTGGTTTTGGGACGTTAAACCCCACATATCAATCAATTATTTAAGGTCAAAATTATGATATACAATGCACTGGTATCATCTTTGTTACAGTACTGTAGCTTAGTGTGGTGCACAACCGGTGTGACGAATTTGCGCAAGTTGCACTTACTACAAAAAAGGGCCGTACGACATATTGCGGCTGAACACTATCTGTCCTCTACAAAACTTCTTTTTCTAAATTATGATATTCTTCCAGTTTTCTTTTTGTACAACTACAGGCTGATGTTATGCTATAAAGAGTTTGTCAAACATTGTACCAATACCACAATACATCTTGCTAAACTTAGCGTAAACACAAGTGTTCGACTCACCAGACACAAAGATGTTTGGATTGTACCCACCCCAAGAACTTTTTATGACAAACAATCATTGTCCTACAGACTACCTTCTTTGTTAAACTTTTTAAACCACGAAGATTTCGATCCTTCCTCTAAACAAAACTGTGAGATTAAACACTTCGCCCAACTGATACATTATCCTCAATTATATATCTCTCAGAATTTATGCCCATTTTTTCTTTTTATTATTGCTTTTCATGTTCATGTCACTTCACGACCATACATTTGAACTACTCTCTTTTTATCTTAGCACTGTTTTCATAAACTTTTTGTATTACTTTTTCGTGATGTTATACCTGTATGTTTATTTCATATTTGTTGTACATGATTGACTGCCATTCCTGCTGCTTTCTCAACTTGTGAACGGGGACAAGACCTCGTCAAGCTCTTGAGCTTTTAGTGCTGTACTCCACTTTATCTGAAGGAAATAAAACGACTGATTGATTGATTGATTGATTGATTGATTGATAAAGGCACCAAGTTGGGTCCTGAACTCCAGCAGTTGCTCTTACAGTTTAGGAGCACTGAATTTTTTCTTAGTGCAAATATCCGAAAGGCATTCCTCCAGATATGCATCCGACCGGAAGACAGAGACGCGCTTAATTTCCCGCAGATTGAAACACTCCCTTCCTCTGACCATCCCGTCCCGACAATCGTCGGTTGGAGCATGAGCAGGATTCTGTACGGAGCGTCTTCTAGCCCGTTTTTGGGGTCAGCAACCCTGCAGCATCACCTCGGACACCGCCATCCGTTGCTTAGTACCCGGACACCTCGTACCTGCAGACGGGTGGCGGTGTCCGAGTTGGTGCTGACACCGCCACCAGTCTGCAGCGGTCATTTTACGTTGACGACTTAATCCTAGGCGCGCCTTCCGTAGAGAAGGCGTTGAAGATTTACAGGGAAACGAATAATATCGCTGCCGACGCTGGAATGGAGTTGCAAAAGTGGTGCTCAACTCCCGCCTTCTATGCGCCCAGTACTTGAACGATGGCCTCTCACACGAGAATGTTACCGAGCAGAGCTCCAAGTCCAAGGTGCTAGGTCTACTTTGGGATCGCTAATCCAAACACATTATCATCACTTCACAAGTCGTATTCGCATTCATTGCAACCAAACCGTCGACGAAGCAAGCCCTTTTGCAAGCCTTCGCCAGACTCTACTACGCTAGGCTTTGTTTCTCCATTTCACATGACAGTACGAATCCTGTTTCACCAGCTATGGCGACAAGACATCGTCTGGAATGAGCCTGTTCCAATAAACATTGAGGAAATATGTAAGTAGTAGGTGCCCGAAATGCATGTTCTGTCTACCATTCACATTCCACGTGTTCTCGCAGTTGAATTGCAAGAGCATGGACGCACAACGGTACACTTGTTTGCTTACGCCAGCCCTCATGCGTATAGAGTCGCCGTGTTTGTGCGTCGACTACTCGAAGACGGCCGTTTTACAGTACGACTGCCCATGAGCAAGTCTCGCTTTGACAACTAAATAGAATCACTGTACCGCGTTTAGAGCTTTTTGCCTGTCTTATAGCGGCGAGGTTAGGGTACTACATCCAGAAACTGCCCAAGTTCTCAACTTGGGTCGCCTCCTTCTAAATAACTTAAATAATTGCACTACAATAGGTCTCTGGCGATGCTCACTGATTTGATACCTTCGTAAAGAACCGTGTGCAAAAAATTCAGACTTTAACTCAATGCTAAGCTTGGCGAAACTGCGCGAGCGCAGACAATCCAACAGACCTTTTGACGCGCGGCATATCCGCAGCAGTTCTAATACAAGAGACCAAGTATGGAATGCACTTCCTTTGTTGGCTGAGCCAGAAGACATCTGGCCTCTGAATCCTTGCCCTGCGCGGACGGTGCAGGACTTCAACAGCGAACTGGACCCGTGTGCCCAACTGCAGTATATCAGCTCAAGCACTACATCCACCTACACCACTACTGGACAAGAGAAGTACAGCTCACTCTTCAGGCTCCTCACAGTAGCCACCTGGATTTCGAGGTTAATTTGCAACGCCTCCAGAAAGCAGCCATTCTCCTCTGGGCCGTTGATGTCTCGGCAAATAGATAACGCTTAGCGATGCTGGTTCAAAAACCGCCTTCCCAGCAGACGTCGCCGCACACTGCGCGGGCCAGCCTTTGCCATCAGATCCCAGTGTTCTAAAACTAAGGCCGGATATGGACCAGGACGGGTTGCTAAGAGTTGCAGGTCGCTTACAGAAACTTGAGGAATCATAGGAGCTTAAACACCAAATCCTATTACAAAAATACAACGTGTTTACGAGGCTCCTGATACCCGCGACGGGTGTCCGTCTTCTACACGCCGGCGTTTGAGTTACGCTACTGGACCTCCAATCATGGTTTTGAATTTCGAAGGGCAGACAAACCGTTAAAAAGTGCTTTAGTCGTTCTTGCCCTGTCATCGCTGATGTTTGCGTCCAGCGTCGGTCACAGTGGCACCATTGCCGAAAGACCGCATAACAGAGGCGTCACCATTCAACGTCGTGGGAGTAGACTTTAGCGGCCCACGGTACTACCACTCTACTCAACAGTCTGCGAAACTTTATATTGTCGTTTTCTCCTGTGCGATGACACGGGCAGTGCAGTTAGAGTTATTCTCGGACACGACAGCCCACTCACTCATTTCTTCCGGCTTTTCGCCGGTATACGTATAGCAGGGTCGTCCCATCTACCGTTTATTTCAATAACGCCAATACCTTCTGCAGCTGTTCCAAGCAACTGCCATTCCTGCTAAGCGAGACTGTGCAAAACGCATGTACCCACCTATCTACTGGAAGTTCATCGCCGTATGAGCACCGTTGTGGGGAGGTTTCTGGGAGCGAGTCATACGGACAATTAAGGATGCGGTCAAGCGCTGCCTTGAACGAAGCAGCCTCAGTTACGAAGAGCTGTTCACTGTTCCGGTGGAGGTGGAAGCGATAGTCAACTGTCTCACGCAACTCTGCGAGGACGCCGAGGTTGCAGAGGCACTGACGCCATCACATTTCTTAACCGGCAAGCGTGTTATGGAATTACAAGCAAGCACAAGCGGCAGTTTGCCTTGTTCAACCGCACAGGAATGGCGAAGCAGAGTGAGATACAGAGACAAACTTCTGCACCGATTGTGGGCACGGTGGAAGAAGCAATATTTACTTCTCCTGCATTCCGCCAATCACTGTCTGCCAACGTCTTCGCCCAGCTGCACGTCGGTGACTTGGCAGTTGTTAGGGACAACAACGTGCCAGCACTGCAATAGAAGCTCGGCAGAGTAGTCGAGGCATTTCCAGGCAGGGATGGCCTCGAAAAGTACTTCAATATCACCTTCCCAGGCTGCCAGCAAGTTCATTGCGCCGCTCAATGGTTGTACCATATGGAGGCAAGTGACCACGCCGTGGTCCCAGGAGGATGTTATATTTACCGCGGAAAAACGTTGGTGGAAAACGCTATGCTGCGCACCGGACGCGCGAAGAAGCGAGCGCAGGGTGGGGGGCACGTGAGCACGCAATAAAGAAAAGAAGAACAATTATCAGATTATTACTCTGGTCCAAGAATAAATTCGTTTATGTAAACATTTGTATGCATTACATTAAGAACCACACTTTCCTATGCTATCGTAATCTTTCTGTTATACCTAAATTTTTTAAATCTGAACAGTAATTTTTAAAACCCCTCGATTCTTGTCCAAGCCCCCATAGTGGGTATGCGCTATTAACAATAGGTGAACAACAACAACAACAACAACAAGAACGATGTGTTCAACCCAAGGAGAATTAACAAAATTTTTGGAGTGGAAATGATTGCGCAGAAGTGAAGCCTTTCCTCTGGAAAGATGGCGGTTGTGGCGGTCATCTTACTAGGGGCATGATAAAGTATTACCGTTCAGCGATTAAAAACGAAGCGTTTCCCTCGCACGCCCAACGAGTTTAATGTGGGAACTTTTTGGGCAACTTAGTGCTCCAAGTGCGTTTAATGTTACTAGTTTTCCATAGACAGCCTATAATTGAAGGCAAAGTTCTTTGAAGATTCAGTCATCCATACTTGTTTCTCTGTGTTATTTCGTCAGGAACAACTATCCTTTAATATAGAACTAACATAGCATTTACATAACGTATTAAAGCCACTTGATCTTAAAGTGGGCACTATCAGAAAAGAGCATGTTTCCACCATCTTGGCACAGGCAAAAGGTGGCTTCACTTCTGCTGGCAAGGCATTGCAGGAGCTTCCATTCCAGCAATTTTTCTTTAGTCCTCCTTGGTTCAACCAGGGCGACGCGGGTGTCGGTCTCGTCTCTTTCGAAACAGCACATAAAAACGCGCATACCGGCATACCCCCCCTCCCCCGCAACAAAACAACAATTGATTACTCCTTTGTTGTCATGACTAAATAAGCAACGCCATTGGAAGCGGCTATTTACCTATTGAGTCAACACCATGGTTTATTGCAAGTATATTATAACATTCTCAAAAATACACGTTTCGACGGGCTTCCTGGGAAGTAGTAGCTGGCCTACGTTTGATGTACACTTGGATTACTAGTAACGAGCGGGACACAGAAGAGCACACACAGCGCACAACAGATTTCGTTTTGTATTTTAAATTTTTCTCGGTACCATAGGTTACTTGCGCAGTTTACACGGGTAATTTCTGTGCTGTTTCGCTGGTGAACCTGTTTTGATTTGCCACCTGAATATAACTGTTTATTTCTCCGCTCTTATATTCATCTTAGCGAGACAAGTGCAAAGTCCAAAATGCGAAATGTGCGCGAAAAGAATGGAATGGGCTCGCTTACGGTATTCGAAAGATTATTTGGAGAAGCCTTCGTCCTGCACTGGACACAAAATCGGTTGACGGTAAAGAACATGGTGGTAATCATTATTTGATTTGTTTATTTGTTGGTTGTTCAAATGTTCGTTTGTTCGTTCATTCATTTCAATTTTTCATTCGTTTGTTTCTTCGTTTGCGAACGGAGAATCGATTTCTGGAAGGAGGTGTCATCTTTTGTTCGAAATCCATTTTGTTGCGATATCCCAGGAGGAAACTAATAGAGTTCAGTTCGTGCTAGCTTGTAAGTAGTTTCAAACGTATGAAAGCTTTGCTAATTGTCAAATATTTAATTCTCAGTTTCTCAAGAAAGTAGTCGAGAATGTATTCCGCTCCCATTGAAGTAATTGCATAAGCTCAGGGAAACCATTCCGCGATCGGCCACCGTCAAGTTTAACAATTCTGTATCGCCTAAACAAACATGTACACGTGTTAGAGTGTTCCTCTCCCCAGTGTCATGAAGCAGTTTGAGATGTGTGATTGTTCGCCTTCAATTGCTTGACTTGATTCTGCGTGGACGAAAAAAAAACAAGGGCCAACACGTAGGAAACTAATGCTTACAACGGGAGCTCTGAATATTATTTACTTGAGCTATATAGGATGAAGTAATCGTCGTTCTTGGCTTCTAAGAAACACAAAAAAGATTTAGTTTTTTACAGAAAGGAAAGGAGATCGGCCGGGGCTACAGTTTTCTCTGACCTGCTTTTCTGCACTCGGGAAGGGTGACTAGGGAGTGAAAAAGTGTTGATTAACAATGGTAAAGTAGGGAGATGATAAGATGGTCGTGTTAGGCTGGGGTAATGCTTCACACTTGCATCCAGTCCATTGGCCTCTAAGAACACGACGACGACTCCTATAACCGCATTTGTGCTGCTGACGTCAGGACAAGGATTAAAAAAACAATGTACTTATCCAAAAAATACATGTATTGCCCCCGTTGCCTTCAACGCTGACCTTAAAGACACTGCACTCCCCTTACAAGTTAGTCTATGCTAACAGAATGGCTATTTCAAAATGCCCTACACTTTAATAAAATATGGATATTTTGATTGTGATGCTCTTGTTTCCTTGACGTGATGTAGTCACATCAACGGTAATGATGGCTTTCTCGACAACAGTGCTTTTCGATGCACTATATATAGAAAGCCACCTTCTTCCATCACGACCGCCCTTGCCTCCGAAGAGCTGATTACTCTCATTGTCGATATTCATAGCAACAATATGAAAATCCAGATGCCAGCCCTGCTTCCCGTAATAAATGCAGCGTGGGAGATAAGAGTGGGAAGTGAAAGATGCTTGGAACAATAAAGAGCTTCTCAGCTGTTTCGGGAACGAATATACACTCAAACCAGGTTTAACGTCACAAGTAAGCAGGCGAGACTGCAATAATATCGTTTATTTATAAATACAGTGTTACCAAGAGATACACCACTTCCCCGAAGCAGTACGTGTTACTGTACGGCGTTTCATAACGCACACGCGTGATGGTCAGATCTATATAACGTTCAATATGTCTACGGACACGGCGCAACCATGTCATAGGTTTCCTGAGCAGCTCCTGTGGACATGGTCAACACATATCCTGGAAAGGCACATTGCTATCCTGCAGGAAGTCTTCAGGAAGAAAAAAGTCACTCATGGTGACCCTGCAGTCCACATCTTTTAACGCTGGTTGTCCAGGATCTCGCGGGCTTCTTCAGGGAACAGGAAATGTGGTACTCAGCTCCCATGGTGGAAGCAAGCCAGCCGCACATGGTGCTGAGGGAGCTGTGGTCATCAAGTGGTCCGGCAAGAAACCGCACATGAAAGCACGAGTCAGGCCGTTGAAGCACTGTGTGAGTAGCCGCCGGTGCGTGGCGTAGCTCAGGCCGAGGTGTTGAAGCTGAATGAATGTGCCAGCCTTGAAGCAGCACAGAACACTTGCCTCGCCAGCGTGCCCATGGTAGCGATTCCACAAGGGCCGAGAGTGACAGCAGGACACGACCGGAAGGCGTTTCGCGAAGGAGGCACAGGTGCGGAGCCAAGGCACTTTGAGAATGAGCTCACGGTGATGCATGACGATGTCCAATGCATTTCGCATGAACCCCGCAAGTAAGAAACGGCGCTTCTCAAATACAAACACCCGGTCTTCGTCGTCACCCTGTGCTCTTCGCTTCGAGGGGGTGATGCCGCAGTTTTGCTGTCTGGTGTGAGTCCGATGTCACTGGGGAGGCTCACGAAGCAAAGACTTGCGTAGTGTTGTGTCTTCACGACGCTCTACGTCAAACGGGAGAGACAACAAGGTCTCGGTCGTACTTGCGGTCAGCTGGCGAAAGTCGCGACGAGAACATGCGGAGAAATGCAGGTCGAAGACTTGATGCGGCGGCTCCAACAAGATATCGAGCAAGCTGACGTGGAATGTCTTGGAGAACGAACGACCACACGCATATGACACGCGCGCTCGCTAAGATCTACATAGCAATTAAGAAAAAGAGGAAGTCAAACGAAAGTACCGTGGCCGATACACCATTGTGGGTAGTGATATTCTTACGGGAATCACCATAATCATTATCATACGTGAAGTGCAGGCCTTGTGGTGGCTAGAATAACGCGTGCGCGTGCGAGCCCTGCAGCAAAAACTCATTTCATATATATGCAGTCGTGAAAATTCAGCGATATATCCTGTCTCTGGTGCATAGTTGAAGCACTGAAATACATTCGAACTTGCTCTGCACCCACTACGTGGCCGTAGAGGAATAGGTGCCGTAAAGTATTTGCCTTTTGTAGCGGCCGATTGGCTATAGAGCATGAAGTCGTTATATTTAATCACATGGTCTGACGCCCTATTTCACCAGCATTACTAGATTCTTCTTTCAGTTTGCAAAGTTCGTTGCCACAACTAGTGGTCACCCTTCGATGCACCACCACGCTTTCAATGCCCTCAAGATGGTGCTAGCTGATTGATATGTGGTGTTTAACGTCCCAAAACCACTATATGATTATCAGAGACGCCGTAGTGGAGGGCTCCGGAAATTTAGACCACCTGGGGTTCTTTAACGTGCACCCAAATCTGAGCACACGGGCCTACAACATTTCCGCCTCCATCGTAAATGCAGCCGCCGCAGCCGGGATTCGAACCCGCCCCTTGCGGGTCAGCAGCCGAGTACCTTAGCCACTAGACCACCGCGGCGGGGCATGATGGTGCTAGCTATCCCACGCTCTTTTGCGAAGCGAAACTGACGAAAAGCTCACGGTGAGGTGGCTTATTTATGAAAAGAGTCAATTCGCCCCCTCTATGGCATATTCGGGCACATTACCCGTGATTGTCGGGTCACGCTATCAGCAGAGAAAAAGCGTCAACGTCTTTCCAGCAAGAGTATCTGCTTCAGGTACGGGAAGTATGGCCGCAGTTGCCGAACCGCACCCTCGCTTAAGTGCGAACGATGCTTCCGACGCCATATCTCTGCTCTATGCGAAATCATAGGCCAAATAGGAACTGACAGTCAACAGTTGACTGCAACTAAACCCCAAGAGGTGACCTCACAACGAGAAAAGCGCGTAACATCAGCTCCAGCAAGCAGCAAGCGCTCGTCGTCTGTGTTGCTCCAAACAGCCACAGATTCGGCATTCGGAACTGATGGGCGTGTACTCGTGTGACTGGTGCTTGACACCGGCAGCCAACGAACGTTCATCCGTAAGGACATATCACAGCAGCTTCGCCTATCTTGCGCTGTAACCGAAGAGATGAACGTCTTTACGTTCGGCGACTCAAAACATCAACGTTATTACCAATGCCGAAGGGTAAATGTCACGCTCTGTGGACGTATGGAGCGTATCCAGATCAATCTTGAAGCTCTGGCGATTCCAGAGGTCTGCACCGCAAATGGTCCCACGATAGAGCCGAGCGTTATCGCTATGAAACGTGGCAGCAATCTGGCATTTGCTTATGCACCTCAAAGGACCAACCCCAAGACTCCATGTTAAGCGCTTTGATCGGCTCAGACCACAAATGGAGGGTAGTGACCGGGCATGTTGAGTGTTTCACCGACACCCTGTGCGCAGTTGTGACCATATTTAGCTGGGCCATTCAAGGAGTGGGCACTAACTGTAACTGTTGGTTGTACTCGCGTAACATCAGTGATATTGCCTTTTTCCTTACTTGTTCCGACAACTGGTGCGCTGAATTTCTACCTCGAGACCCATCAGACATCTGGCGCTTGGACGCCATCCGTATCACTGACGGACAAGACATCTGCAAGCACCGGCGCTCCTCCACTTTCGTAGCAGAGTACGAGAGAGTGCAGAGCGCTACGGGGTGCTGCTGATGTTCAAGTCACCAGGTCTCACGTCGTGTACGAATTGAACTGTGGCTGCAACCATGCTCAAGCGTCAGCTTCAGTGGCTCGAGCATCACCCAGAGGTTCTGTAGGAGTACCATACGCTATAAGCGAGTACTTTAAGGAAGGGCATGCATGCTGAGAAAGTAGCATCAGTTGAACCTCTTGGACACACCATCTACTACGTGCCTCATCATGCGGTAGTCCTACGAGAGGCCATTACTATGATGGTCCGTGTCGTATTCGACGCCTAGTCGCATGAATACGGGGAACCCTCTTTGAATCACTTGCTCCATAAAGGCACCAAGTTGGGTCCTGAGCTCCTGCAGTTGCTCTTGTAGTTTAAGAGCACTGCATTCGTTCTTACGGGAGACATCCGAAAGGCATTCCTCCAGATATTACTCAGACCGGAAGACAAAGATGCGCATAAATTCCTGTAGATTCACAAACTCCCGTTCTCTGACTATCCCGTCCCGACAATCGTCAAGTGGCGCATGACGAGGGTTCCGTTCGAAGCGTCTTTTAGCCCGGTTTTGGTGTCAGCAACCCTGCAGCACCACCTCGGACACCACCATCTGTCTGTCTGTTGGTACGCAGACACCTGGTTCCTGCAGACGGTGGCGGTGTCCGTGGCGGTGTCCGAGTTTTTGCTGAAACCGCCACCAGTCTACAGTGGTCATTTCACGTGTACGACTTAATCATGGGGGCGTCTTTCGAAGATAAGGCGTTGAAGATTTACAGGGAAACGAATGCTATCGTTGCCGACGCCGGAATGGAGTTGCAAAAGTAGTGCTTCAACTCCTGCCTTCTATGCGCCCAGTTCTTGAAGGTCGGCCTCTCACTCGAGAATGTTACCGAGAAGAGCTTCAAGTCCAAGGTACTTGGTCTACTTTGGGATCGCTAATACGATCACATCATCATCACTTCACAAGTCGTATTCGCATTCATTGCAACCAAAGCGTCGGCGGAGCGAACCGTTTTGCAAGCCTTCGCCAGACTCTTCGACCCGCTAGGCTTTGTTGCTCCATTTCACGTGACAGCACGAATCCTGTTTCAACGGCTATGGCGCCAAGATTTCGACTTGGGCGAGCCTCTTCCACTTAACATTGAGGAACTATGGAAGAAGTGGGTGCCCGAAATGCGTGTTCTGTCTACCATTCGCATTCCACGTTATCTCACAGTTGCATCGCAAGAACATGGGCGCGCAACGGTACACTTGTTTGCTGACGCCAGCCGTCATGCGTATGGAGCCGTCGTTTTTGTGCACCGACTACTCGAAGACGGCCGTTTTACAGTGCGACTGCTCATGAGCAAGTCTCTCCTTGCACTACTGAGTAGAATCACTCTACCGTGTTTAGAGCTTTTCGCGTGTCTTTCAGCGGTGAGGTTATGGTATTACCTCCAGAAACTGCCTGAGTTCTCATCCTAGCTCGCCTCATTCTAGATGGCCTAAATGATTGCACTGCATTGGGTCTCTCGCGATGCGACATTTGTAAGGAACCGTGCGCAAGAGATTCAGACTTTGACTCCAGGGTACACTTGGCGGCAATGCGCGAGCGTCAACAATCCAGCAGAACTTTTGACGCGCGAAATGTCGGCAGCAGTTCTAATACAAGAGACCAAGTAGTGGAATGTACCTCCTTGGTTGGCTGAGCCAGAAGGCGTCTGACCTCTGAATCCTCGCCCTGCGCTGACGGTGCAGGACTTCAACAGCGAATTGCCAGCCGTGTTCGCAACTGCAGTATCAGCTCAAGCCATACATCCACCTACACCACTACTGGACAAAGAGAAGTACAGCTCACTCTTCAGGCTCCTCACAGTAACCGCCGAGATTTTGAGGTTGGTTTGCTACGCTTCCAGAAACCAGCTATCCTCCTTTGGGCCTTTGACGTCTCTGGAAATAGATAACGCATAGTGATGTATGTATAGATCGAATTTGTCCAGGAAACCGCCTTCCAAGCAGACGTCGCCGCACACTGCGCAGGCCAGCCTTTGCCATCAGGTTCCAATGTTCTGACACTAAGGCCGTATAATGACCAGGACGGGTTACTAAGAGTTGCAGGTCGCTTACAGAAAGTTGATGGACCAGAGGAGCTTAAACACTCAATCCTAGTACTAAACGACCATGCGTTTACGAGGCTCCTCATACCCGCGACGCATGTCCGTCTTCTACACGCTGCCGTTCAAGTAACGCTCCTGGACCTCCGATTAAGGTTTTGAATTTTAAACGGCAGACAAACCGTTAAAGGAGTGCTTCAGTCGTTCTTGCCCTGTCATCGCTGATGTTTGTGTCCAGCGTCGGTCACAGTGGCACTATTGCCGAAAGACCGCATAACAGAGGCGTCACCGTTCCACGTCGTGGGAGTAGACTTTAGCGGCCAACGGTACTAACACTCTACTCAACAGTCTGCGAAACTTTATATTGTCGTTTTCTCTTGTGCGATGACACGGGCAGTGCAGTTAGAATTAATCTCGGACATGACAACCCACTCACTCATTTCTTCCGGCTTTTCGCCGATGTACGTCTAGCAGGGTCATCCCATCTACCACTTATTTCAATAACGCCAATACCTTCTGCAGCTGTTCCAAGCAACTGCCATTCCTGCTAAGCGAGACCGTGCAAAACGCATGTACCCACCTATCTACTGGAAGTTCACCGCCGTATGAGCACCGTGGTGGGGAAGTTTCTGGGAGCGAGTCATACGGACAATTAAGGATGCGGTCAAGCGCTGCCTTGAACGAAGCAGCCTCAGTTACGAAGAGCTGTTCACTGTTCTGGTGGAGGTGGAAGCGATCGTCAACTGCCTCACCCAACTCTGCAAGGACGCCGAGGATGCAGAGGCACTGACGCCATCGCATGTCTTTACATATTGGTGATGACGCCATCGCATTTTACATATTGGTGATGTTAACATCACCAATATGTAAAATGCTTGAACATGTAATATCCAAACGCGTTGTGGAATTCCTCGAACAAAACTCTATATTAACTAATTTTCAGCATGGCTTTAGAAAAGGTTATTCAACCGTAACTCAGTTAGTCTCAGTGGTTCATTCATTTGCAGAAACTCTGGATAAAAATGGTCAAATGGACGTCATATTCCTTGATTTTAGTAAGGCATTTGATAAAGTTATTCATCACAAACTGCTTGCAAAAACTCAGGGACATCAATCTACCCGACATATTCATTGCCTGGATCCAACACTATTTAACAGAACGTTCACAGTTTGTTTCAGTAGATGGGATCAATTCGAGCTCTCTTCCTGTAACATCAGGCGTGCCACAGGGGAGTGTTCTGGGGCCGCTATTATTTTTAATTTATGTAAATGACATTGTAAACACAGTACTACCAGGAACTCAAATCAGACTGTTCGCGGATGATTGTGTGCTATTTCGTCAAATTACCTGTTCTAATGATCAACAGAACTTGAACTTAAGTCTTAATAACATACTAAACTGGTGTAATGACAATGGTATGGCACTCAACGCACAAAAAACTGTTTATCTTTGTGTAACTCGTTCAAAAACACCTCTTCAATTTACTTATAATCTCGGCTCATCATCACTACAACAGGTTAACAACTACAAATATCTAGGCGTAACAATAACTAATGACCTCTCTTGGAACTTACACATAGACAACGTATGTTCTGCTGCCTTCCGTAAACTGTGCTTCCTAAAACATAAGCTTAGAAATTCTCCTTCTAACATAAAACTACTTAGTTACTTTACGTACATAAGACCAAAACTAGAATACTCTTGCGTTGTATGGGACCCCTTTACTAAATCTAACATTAAAAAACTGGAAGCAGTGCAAAGAAAAGCTGTTAGGTTTGCTTATTCAAAGTTTAAAATTACGGACTCGCCGACTGAACTTATGACTGCTAACAACATTGAAACACTTGAATTACGGCGAAAAAGGAACCGCCTTAACCTTCTGTATCTTCTTGTCAATCATAAGTTAGCCCTTGACCCGCGTGCATATGTATCTCCTCTGTCCACTAGGCATACACGTCATCATCACACCCATTCTTTAACCCCGTATTTTGCTAAAACCAACGCGTTTCAGTTTTCCTTTTTTCCGCGTACTGTATCAGAGTGGAACTGTCTAACTGATCTTAGCCAATTTTCTGTTGCTTAGAGCTAAAATATGCACTGTTAACTTGTGTTATGTATCCATTAAATGTAATATTTTGCCATGTTATCTTTTATGCGCTCTGTTAGTAGGTGTTTCGATTCCATTTCTCGTGATATATTCTTGTTATCACATGTGTTTTTGTTTATATCCTGCTTCTTGTACCTGTCCTGCTTGGACCATTTCTTGGTCTGCAGTATTGAATAAATAAATAAAAAAAAATAAAAAAACCGGCAAGCGTATTGTGGAATTACAAGCAAGCACTAGCGGCAGTTTGCCTAGTTCAACCGCACATGAATGGCGAAGCAGAGTGATGTTGAATTCCAATGGCGGAGTCGGAGCAAGTTTTTCTGCTCCTTTCAGAGCAAGTGTGTTTCAATGACAGAGTGAGAGCGGGAGTCAAAAGTTCCAATGAGAGAGCCGGAGGGGATTCAGAGCGGGAGTCCCTCGGTGGAGCAGGAAAAACTGCTCCGCCGAAATCGGTGGAGTGGACCGGAACTCGGCGTGACGCATTTCCTTAACACGTTTGCCTGCTTGGGGGCGCGGCTGGCGCGGCGCGAGTTGTGTTGATAATGGTGGACGGCTCGGCTACCTCGGCAAAGCGTGCGGCAATGCTTCTGCTACTCGATAGTGACAGCAGACATCGTGGACAATAGCTGTTGCACGATTGGCGTGATATCCATTCCACACAGGTGAATAGCGCTGAACAAGCAAACAAACGATGCGGCGATGCTGGTAAACCACGTGGGAAACAGACAGCGGAAAAGACCACGCGCAAGGTATTCTGGGTAACGCGGCACCTTCCGCCTTGCTCCAGCAGGGCGTGTTCTGTTCCGATGGCGGATTTGGAGGATTTGCTCTACGCCAGAGTCGAGTGCTCGCTCGCGATGTCGGTCGGCTGCACCGACTCCGCCATTGGAATTCAACATGAGATAGAGAGACAAACTTCTGCACCGATTGTGGACACGGTGGAAGAAGGAATATTTACTTCTCCTGCATTCCGCCAATCACTGCCAGCCAACGTCTTCGTCCCCAGCTGCACGTCGGTGATTTGGCAGTTGTTAGGGACGACAACGTGCCAGCACTGCAATAGAAGCTCGGCAGAGCAGTTGAGGCGTTTGCAGGCTGAGAAGGCCTCGAGAAGTACTTCAAGATCGCAATCCTCAACTGCGAGCAAGTTCATTGCGCCGCTCAACGATTGTACCCTATGGAGGCAAGCGATCACGCCGTGGTCCCGGGAGGATGGTAAGTTTACCGCGGAAAACGTTGGTGGGAAACGCTATGCTGCGCACCGGACGCGCGCTATGCTGTTTATTGCTGAGCACGTAACAACCAAAAGAAGAACGATGTGTTCAAAGAGGGCGACGTGGGTGTCGGTCTCGTCTCTTTCGAAACAGCACATAAAACGCGTATGGAACACACATATCGGCATAACCCCCCTCCCGCTACAAAACATCTGATTACAAATTTGTTGTCACGACTAACTAAGCAACGCCATTGGAAGCTGCTATTTACCTATTAACATTCTCAAGAATAAACATTTGGATTGGCTTCGAGAGAAGTAGTGGCTGGCCTACGTGTATTGTACACTTGGATTATTAGTAGCGTGCAGGGCACAAAGGAGCACACACAGCAAGCACTTGTTTTGTATTTTGTGTTTTTCTCCGTACCATACTTTACTTGCGTAGTTTACACGGTTAATTTCAGTGCTGTTTCGCTGATCAACCTGTTTTGATTTGCCACCTGACTATTAACAGTTTATTGCTCTGCTCTTTTTGTCACTTTAGCGAGACAAGTGCGTACTTCAAATTGCGAAATTCGCGCGAAAAGAATGGAATGAGCTCGGTTACGGTATTCAAAAGATTATTCGGAGAGGCCTTCGTCATGCACTGGACATGGAATTGGTCGACGGTAAAGATTATGATGGTAATTGTTATTTGATTTGTTTATTTGTTTGATTGTTCAATTCTTGGTTTGTTCGTTTATTCATTTGTTCTTTCATTCGTTTGTTTGTTTTTGTTTGCGAATGGAGAATAAATTTCTTGAAGCAGGTGTCATCTACTTTTTTGAAATCCTTTATGTTGCAAATTAGGAAACTAACAGACTTCAGTTCTTGCTGTCATGCAATTAGTTTCAAACGTTTAGTAACTTTGCTAATTGTCGGACATATACTTCTCTTTCTCGAGAAAGTAGACGAGAATATATTCGCCTTCTAGTGAAGTAAATGAGCTCAAGGAAAACCATTCCGTGATCGGACACCGTCGAGATAAACAATTCCGTATCGCCTAAAGAAACATGTACACGTGTTACAGTGTTCCTCTTCCCAGTGTCGTCAAGCAGTTTTAGATGCGTGATTGTTCGCCTTTACATCCGTGACTTGAATCTGCACGGACAGAAACAAAAAAAGGATTGAGCACGAAGGGAAATAATACTTACAATGGGGGTTCTTAATATCAATTACTTGAGCTCTATAGGATGAAGTAATCGTCCTTGTTGATTTCTAAGAACAACAAAAAAGATTTATATATTTTTTTTACAGTAAAGCAAGGAGATCGGCTGGGGCTACAGTTTGCTCTGGTCTGCTTCTCTACACTGGGAAAGGGTGACTGGAGAGTGAAAAAGTGTCGATTAACGATGGTAATGTAGGCAGATGAAAAGATGGTCTTGTTAGGCTAGGGTAATTCTACACACGTGCATCCAGTTCAGTGGCTTCTCAGAACGCGACGGGGACTCCTATCCCCACATTTGTGCTGCTGGCGTCAGGACAATTATTCAAAAAACAATGTACTTATCCAGTAAATACATGTATTGGCTACGTAGCCTTAATCGCTGACCTAAAAGGCACTGCGCTTACCTTGCAAGTTAGCCTTCACAGACAGAATGGCTATCTGAAAATGCCCTAAAGTTGAAAAAATATGGATATTTTAATTGTGATGTTCTTGTTACCTTGACGTGCTGCAGTCACATAAACGGTAATGATGGTTTTCTTGACAACGGTGCTTTTTCGATGTACTATATATAGAAAGCTACCTTCTTCAATCACGACTGCCCCTGCTTCCGTAGAGCTGATTACACTCAATGTCGATATTTAGAGTGCGATGATGTTTATTCAAACAGAGAGGTCGCAACGGAAAATGGGCGTACGGCAAGTCAGGCAAAGGCGGCATAGGTTCTCGCGCAATCAAGCGCAGGGTTTTTCGTTCTCTTTGGAAGGCGCATACGCGTTAGTGTGTATGCTTCACTACAATACCCACTGGGTGAAGAGTAGCCATCCTGGCGACTCAGGGAGTAGGCACAATGAGGGGGTCATAGTGGGGCTTGAGACGGTCGACGTGTACAGTCTCGCGTCCTCGACGGCGCAAATCTGGCGATTGTATTAGGGGCTTGATGATGTAATTCACCGGCGAGGTTGCGTCAATGACACGGTATGGACCATGGTACCGGGCCAGAAGCTTAGAAGAAAGGCCAGGAACGTGCGGGGGCACCCAAAGCCACACAAGGGAACCAGTACGAAACGTAGGCGCTATGTGATTAACGCCGTCATGTCGGGTCTTTTGTAGACCTTGAGCCTCACTTGTCATAGACCGAGCCAACTGACGACAGTCTTCTGCGTATCTGACGACTTCCGAAAGCGGGGAGCTCTCCGATGCATCAGGGCGGTACGGGAGTAGGTGGGATGGTTCACGGTTGTACAACAGAAAGAACGGGGAAAAACCGGTATTCACTTGCGTCGCGGTGTTGTAAGCAAAGGTAACAAAAGGTAATACAGCGTCCCAGTTTGTGTGGTCGGAGCCGGTGTACATCCTCAGCATGTCGCCAAGTGCGCGGTTGAACCATTCAGTGAGACCCTTCGTCTGCGGATTGTATGCGGTAGATTTACGGTGGATGATGATGCATTCAGCGAGAATAGTTTGGATGGCTTCTGAGAGGAACACTCGATCCCTATCACTGAGTGATTCCCGTGGAGCCCGGAAAATGAAGCTGCGCAGAATGAAGAGTAACTTTGTGGGCGGTCGCAGACGGTAGAGCGGCAGTCTCAGCGTAGCGTGTCAGATGATCGACGGCGACAATAATCCACCGGTTTCCAGAGTGGCTATATGGGAGGGGGCCATAGAGGTCGATACCCACGCGGTCGAATGGGCGAGCCGGGCATGGGAGCGGCTGTAACATGCCAGTAAGGTGCCGTGAAGGTGTCTTGCTTTGTTGGCAAATGGTGCAAGATTTAACGTATTTCTGCACAAAGCGATACATTCCTCACCAGTAATATTGTTGGCGAAGCCTTTCTTAGGTTTTCAGGACACCTTCGTGAGCACTTTGGGGATCTGCATGGAAATTCATGCAGATGTCAGAGCGCATATGAGTTGGGACCGCAAAGAGCCACTTCCGACCACCAGACATGTAGTTGCGGCGGTACAGAATGTTGTCACGAACGAAAAAGTGCGCTGCTTGCCGGCGTAGCGCTCTCGTGGAAGGGACAGCAGACGGGTCGATAAAGTAGTCGAGTAACAATGCAAGGTATAGGTCTTTACGCTGCTCCGAAAGCATGTCAGTGGTGTCAATTGATGACAAGGTGGTAAAAATGGGTGACAGTGAAGCCACATCTGGTGTTAATGGCGATCGCGAAAGTGCATCGCAATCCACATGCTTGCGACCGGAACGGTATGCGACACGGATTCTGTATTCTTGCAATCGAAGTGCCCAACGCCCCAGGCGTCCGGACGGGTCTTTCAAGGTGGACAGCCAACATAGAGCGTTGTGGTCTGTGACCACGTCGAAAGGACAGCCGTAAAGGTACGGGCGAAACTTCGTCAACGCCCAGATTATGGTCAAACACTCCTTCTCTGTCACGGAGTAATTCAATTCAGCAATCTTGAGAGCGCGACATGCATAGGCGACACTACGTATTCGGCTTGGGCGCCTTTCCGTTGTGCCAAAACTGCACCAAGACCGATGCCACTTGCATCGGTGTGAATTTCTGTGGTAGCAGCGGAGTCGAAGTGACGAAAAATAGGTGGTGAGGCCAGCAGGCGACGCAGCTGGCGAAAAGCGTCGTCACATGCAGGTGACCATGCAGATACACATTTGCTGTTGGAAAGCAGACTCGTGAGAGGTGCGATGATGGACGCGAACTTGCGCACGAAGCGACGAAAGTAGGCGCAGAGACTAACGAAACTTATTAGGGCTTTCAGTGATGTGGGAACGGGAAGTCAGCGACAGCTCGAAGCTTATCGGGATCCGGAAGAACACCGTCTCTTGTGCTGACAAGTCTCAAGATGGTTAATTTTTGTGCTGCGAAGTGGCACTTCTTGTAGTTAAGTTGTAGGCCTGCAGAAGTTATACACGTCAGAATCTCGTGGAGGCGAAGAAGATGTGCCGGGAAATCACATGAAAAGACTACGATGTCGTCCAGGTAACGCAAGGAAGTTTTCCGCTTGTGGGCACGCAAGATGGTATAAATCATGCGCTCAAATGTGGCAGGTGCGTTGCAGAGCCCAAATGACATGACTTTGAACTCATATAAGCCATCCGGCGTTACAAAGGCTGTTTTAGGGCGATCATACTCGGCCATTGGCAACTGCCAATACCCAGAACGCAGATCCAAGGATGTAAAGTACTCGGCACCTTGTAAACAGTCAAGAGCATCGTCTATTAGCGGTAACGGGTAGACATCTTTCTTCGTAATCTTATTTAAGTGGGGATAGTCCACGCAAAATCGAACGGTGACATCTTTTTTTTTCTTTACCAGAAGCACAGGGGATGACCAAGCGCTTTGAGAAGGCTGTATGACTCCACGTTTAAGCATGCCGTCTACTTGCTCCGTAATGACGCGGCGCTCTTCGGCGGAAACGCGGTAAGGACGCTGCTGCAGAGGCGAATGTGAGCCGGTGTCAATAGTATGAGTGAAAGTTGTGGTGCGGCCCAAAGCAGGTACTTGAAAGTCGAAAGAAGAGCGAAACTTGGTAAGGAGAGCAACAAGTTGGCGGCGATGGGAGACGGGAAGGTCTGCGTCAATAGCATTGTCGATGGCTGGCGAACTTGATGGCTCAGACGCATGAGTGATTGCGGTAATGTGACTTGGCGTTTCGTCGGGAAGAATAATATCATGAATATGGTCGACAGGTTGCACATATCCTAACGTTTCACATGAAGTAAGCCAATAGGGTTGTTGCAGTGGTTGGTAACCAGCAATACGGTTAAACCAGACGCAATTGTGAGAACGGCAAATGATAGAACGATGTCCTTGCGTTCAGTAGAAACCGGAGATGGCGTAAACACCACCGTGGCGTCAGGTTGTGCTACACATGAAAGGCTAATAGGAACCGGAGCTTCCGGAGGCAAGGTGATGTCGTCGTCAGCGATGAGTTTGCAGAGCAGAGGAGAACGGTCGGGTGGTGGAAATTCGCATGTTGGCACAAGGGACACTTCGGCACTGGAACAATCAAGGATAGCTTCATGACGTGATAAGAAATCCCAACCCAGGATGAGGTCATGAGAGCAAGATGGTAGAACAAAAAACTGTACGACGTACAAAACGTCTTGGATGACGGCGCGCGTCGTACACACAGCCGAGGGATCATTGCGTTGCGCGCTAGCCATGGACAGCACCATGCCGCAGAGAGATGTGGTCACTTTCTTCAGTTTCCGACTAAATTTTGCGTTCATCACAGAAACGGCGGCCCTGGTATCAATTAACGCTAATGTGGTCACCCCCTCGACATCGACATCAACAACATTTTGCGGCGAAAAGGGAGGGCTTGCGAATGGTGCACAAGTTGCAGTTCTTGCCTCGGGAACTGCACTGATTAGTTTCCCTCTTCGAGAGGTGGTTGACGACGCATTGGCGATGGCGATCTGTGACGAGGGGATGGGAAACGAGCAGTCGATGGGCGGCGATCCGAGTCGGAATGCCTCTGTCCATAGTCAGACGTGGTGCCTGCTGCAGCGCGTAGGTAGTAGTTCCGATTTATGCGTGCGCAAGTGTGGGACGGCGGCGGGAGAAGCGTGCAATGTGGCCAGCGACGCCACACGTGAAGCAAATAGGACGATTGTCTTGGGTGCGCCACTCATTAGATGGACGAAAAAAAGTGAGGTGGGGGCCTGTAAACTGGAGGCGAGGCCGGAGGAGGTGGAGCCGAAGGCGACCGAATGCGGTGGAGGCCGCGCGACCACAGCTGCGTAGCTGAGAGGTGAAGGTGGCGCACATGGTGCGTAGCCGGCAGTTAAGAGATCAGATGGTACCGAAGAGCATGGGTAAGGGGCCGGAACTGTAGGGAGGGCATCACAAATTTCAGTGTGTATGGCCTGTTGCAGTGTCGAAAGGAGGCTTGTGGTGGGCGCGTCGCTATGCGGCAGCAGGGAGAGCTGTCGGGCGAATTCCTCCTTCCCTGATGAAGTCTGTAATGTGGTTCGACAGAGTTCCTTGGCGAACGTTGCCATTTGCGAGTGCGACGGCCGATATCGAATCTGGTGATGGGACACATATATCGGGCGATGAAACGTTGGCGACGCAATTTATCGAAGCTCTGGCACAGGCTTACGAGGACTACCACCGTGGTCGGGCTTTTCGCCAGCAACATCTGAATTGCGCCACCCTTGATGTCCTAAAGAATCTGTCAAATTTCCTCTTCTTCAGTCATAGATGGGTAAACACGCCCGCACAGGTTGAACACATCCTCAATATAACTAGTAAACGTCTCGCCAGGATGGGCTCAGTGGCGTAGACGCTGGTCAGCGCGAAGTTTGCGGCCTCTGGTCGTCCAAACACTTTGGTCACGAGGGTCACAAAGGTGGACCAGTTGGCGATGGTGGTTTCGCGGTTGCTAAACCATAGCTTAGCGATGTCAACGAAGTAAAAGATAACATAGGCGAGCTTAGAGTCGTTGACCCACTTGTTGCTGGCGCTTACACGTTCGCCCAAGGAGAGCCAGTCTTCGACGTCTTGCTCACCACTACCACTGAAGATTGGTGGGTACCACTGATGTGTAGCGCCGGGGCAGGTAGACGGGGCAGCCGATGGTGCTGGCTGTGCTGGGATGGGCTGGTTAGCGACTGCGTCCGTCACGTTGTACGGTGGTCTTTTGGCCAACTTGTGAGAGCGTAGCTTCAGGTCTGCTTAGCGATTTCTGCAGCCTCCACAGAATGCGATGATGTTTTTTCAAACAGAGGAGTCGACACGAGGTCGTGACGGAAATTTGGCGTACGGCAAGTCTGGCAAAGGCTGCACAAGCTCTCGCGCAATCAGAGCGCGGGTTTTTTTGTTCTCTTTGGAAGGTGCATACGCGTTAGTGCGTATTCTCTACTACAGTAGCAGAAATATGAAAATCCGGATGCCAGCCCTGCTCCCCGTAATTAATGCAGCGTGAGAGATAAGATTGGGAGATGAAAGATGCTTGGAACAATAAAGAGCACTTCAGCTGTTTGGGGAACCAATATACACTCAAACCAGGTGTAACGTCACAAGTGATCAGATGAGCCTGCAATAATATCGTATATTTATAATTCCAGTGTGACCAAGAGATACATCACTTCCCCGAAGCAGTACCTTTCACTGTACGTCGTATCATAACGCACACCCGTGATGCTCAAACGTATGTAACGTTCAATACGTTCAAGGACACGGTGAATCCGTGCCTTGAGTCCCCTGAGCAGCTGCTGCACACATTGCCAACACAGATCCTGGAAAGCGCATTGCTATCCTGCAGGAAGCCTTCAGGAAGCTAGAAATTACTCACGGTGACCTTGCTGTCCATGATTTTTGAAGATGTTTGGCCAGGGTCTCGTGGTCTACTTCAAGAAACAGGAAATGTGGTACTCGACTCGCATGGTGGAAGCAAGACAGCCGCACATGGTGCTGAGGGAGCTGTGCGTCATCATGTGGCCCGGCAAGAAACCGCACATGAAAGCACGAGGCTGGCCGTTGAGGCACTCTGTGAGTAGTGGCAGATGTGTGGCGTAGCTCAGGCCGAGGAGTTGAAGATGAATGCATGTGTCGGCCTCGAAGCAGCACAAAACGTTTGCCTCACCGACGTCCCCATGGTAGCGATTCCACAACGACTGAGGGTGACTGCAGGACACGACCGGAAGGCGTTTCGCGAAGAAGGCACAGATGCGGAGCCGAGGCACTTTGTGAATGAGCTCGCGGCCGTGCATGACGATGTCCCATGCATTTCGCATGAACCCCTCAATTAAGAAACGACGCTTCTCAAACGCCAACACCCGGTCTTCGCCGTCACCCTGTGCCACTGTGCTCTGCGATTCGAGGTGGTGATGCCGCAGTTGTGCTGTCCGGTGCGAGCACGGTGTTGCTGGGGAGGCTCACGAAGCGAAGACATGCGTAGTCTTGTCTTCACGACGCTTTACGTCAAATGGGGGAGACAACAAGGTCTCGGTCGTACTTGTGGTCAGCTGGCGAAAGTCGTGACGGGCACATGCAGAGAAATGCAGGTCGAAGACTTTATGCGGAGGCTCCAACATGATAACGAGCGAGCTGACATTGAATGCCTTGCAGAACGAACGACCATGCGCATATGACACGCGCGCTCGCTGAGATCTACATAGCAATTAAGAAAAAGAGGAAGTCAAACGAAAGTACCGTGGCCGATACACCATTGTGGGTAGTGATATTCTTACGGTAATCAGCATCATCATTATCATACGTGCAGTTCAGGCCATGCGGTGGCTAGAATAACGCGTGCCCGTGCCAGCCCTTCAGCAAAAAATAAATCTATATGTAGGCATTCCTGAAAATTTAGCTATATATCCTGTCTCTGGTGCCTACTTCAAGCACTGAAATATATTGGAACTTGCTGTGCACCCACTACGTGGCCGTAGAGGTATATGTGCAGTAAAGTGTGTGCCTTTTGTAGCGGGCGATCGACTTTAGAGCATGAAGTCGTTACTTTTAATCATGCGCTTTGACGCCCTATTTAACCAAGGTTACTATATTCTTCTTTCAGTTTGCAAACTCTGCCGCCGCAACTATGTGTCACCCTTTAATACACCCCCACTAGGGGGGGGGGGGGTGCTCGTCGTTTTTTGACCAGTCTGACGAGGCTCTCGGTGGTTAGACGCACGCCACAACCCACGCCAGCGAAGCGAAACGACAGCTGCTTCTTCGTAGCGTGCAAGTGTAGTGCAAAAGTGTTCCGCGGCAATCGCTATCATCATGTGTCTCAGCGAGATCGGCGACACTCGCGCAGTTTGTGCTCCCACTGCTACTTACAGCGATATCATGGTGACAATTGACGTTGTGTCTCATTTGCTGTCAGCTCTCTTGTGTTATCGCGCCGGTTGTTAGCTGCATAGCTCTCATGCGTCGCGTGACAGTTTCTCGATGTTATAAAACATGCCTCGCTGCTTTGTCACTGGTTACCGAAGCGGTACGACTCAACGAAATCTGCAACCAAAAAAAGGCACATTTTCAAGCCACCCGTTGATGAGGTGGGTCTTTAACAGTGGGGTGATTCCAAAAGAGATCGACACGGGACCAAAAGTTGATTGATTGATATGTGGGGTTTAACGTCCCAAAACCACTATATGATTATGAGAGACGCCGTAGTGGAGGGCTCCGGAAATTTAGACCACCTGGGGTTCTTTAACGTGCACCCAAATCTGAGTACACGGGCCTACAACATTTCCGCCTCCATCGGAAATGCAGCCGCCGCAGCCGGGATTCGAACCCGCGCCCTGCGGGTCAGCAGCCGAGTACCTTAGCCACTAGACCACCGCGGCGGGGCACGGGACCAAAAGTTGATATTTTAGATTTCATTGAGTATTTTATATATAGTGCACCTCTCACCAGGTAGCCCGAAAGTCAACTTCATTTTATGAATAATGGTATAACTTACGAGAAAAAAAAAATATCAAACTTCACCAACACGGAGGCACCAATTTCGTCACCTGTCATTTTTGAAAATTGCAGATGCTATAAAAAGACAAATATTTTTGTTTCAAGGAAGATATTTCTTTACCTTAAATGCATGTCTAATGAAGAATAAATTCACACGGTTTGAAGTTTGTAGATCTTAAGAAAATAGCTTTTAAAAATGTCTAATTTTGCGACAGTTTAAAATGAGTTACGTATTCCCCATTTTTTTTCTCCGAAAGCAATGCAAGCAGCGTTTTCAAACTTAACACGTTTTAAGGATATAATGTGTTTATTAGGTACATAAATTATTGCTGCCGTAGAGCAAATCAAAAGTTTTATATATTGCCTCAAAATTCTCATATTGGCAAAAGTGTACTCCACTGAAATTTGAATAATAAAAAAAACCATCTACGATTTTTTTTTTAAATCTCGTAAATAGACAACCGAAGGCTATCATACAGTATTATAGAAAAACATGTTGCATTATGTTGTTTTTAGCGACAATATTCGTAGTACAAATCAGAGCTTTTCGAG
Source organism: Rhipicephalus annulatus (assembly GCA_013436015.1). Lineage (NCBI taxonomy): Eukaryota > Metazoa > Arthropoda > Arachnida > Ixodida > Ixodidae > Rhipicephalus > Rhipicephalus annulatus. The sequence continues at coordinate 281,644 of WOVY01003469.1, read as the reverse complement.
AATGCGCTGATAAGTTGAGAAATCAAGAAATCGGAACGGGAAAGCGGCAATGAGCTTCAAACGCGAGTAAACGTGACCGCATTTGGTGAAGAAAGGCTGTTTTAGCAGATAGGAGTAACTATTTTGAACACGGCATTCTGCATTATCTGAATTCACTCCTATACGTAGAGCACTGAGACTTCTAATATGTGCTGCCTCTCCATTACTGACACACAGATGGAGCTGCTGTGACGGCAATGTGTTTGCAACATGTTGGGTAAGAGAATTGATTGTCGAATGATTTCATAAACGATTCATAACAAATTGTTATCATTTGGGGCACGAAGACTGCCGCATTAGACTGAAGAACACGCTTTAGGGCAAGTTGTCATCCGTCGTCTGCTCTACAGATGAAGTGCTGTGCGCCGCATCTCGGAGGCAATGCGTTAGATTAAATGGTTCAAAGTAGGGACAAAGATTACGCCTCTTGTAGTTTTATTGACAAAAACATTGTGAAATTTATTTTAACGTACTATACCTCAGTTTTTCATTCACACTGTGGATACTTCTGCGCAAGTAGGTGACAAAAAACAACAAAAAACAGACCCCGCAAATAATTCTTGAAAACTGTGTGAGATGTGGCAGCGTACTTCACAATAATATCTGTCTGGTTCGTTAGAGCGGAAAGCTAATTAAGCAAACTTCGACGCATTTTCAAAGTGACAGACTCGCCACTTCGCAAAATTGAGTCTGAAACGGCCGGATTATATGCAACCATGTCTTTTGTCACAACTCGTTGCTCTTACCGGGCGGTATAATGAAGAGCTTTGCTGTTGCTATACTTGTTTGTGGCATAATAAGGTGCACCAGCCACACATGGCAACCAACAGCGACATAATTATTTGGTGAAAAGTATTTCGCAGCACATAGCGCCCGGAAGCTCAAGTTCGTATCCGTCAAAGATTTGCGCTTTACCACGGCGAGTCCGCGTTTCGAGAGCAAAGATGGTAGTCGGGAGTGACTGCAACAAACCAACGCGCCTCGAGCTGTCTCACGTGACGGCATGTAGCCAATAGGGGGTATACATTGACGCGCAGTGCCCGACGCGTCATGGGAGAATTCACCAATTTGAAGTTCTCAGTCAGCCGGCGGAGCACGGGAAACACGTTGACGGGAGCACTCAGCAAACTTATCATGGTAGTGTATTTTAATACTGCGTGCGGCAATTATTTACTGTGCGATAGTCGGTTGCACCAGCCGTACGCAGAGCAAAGAGATGAAAATTGAAAGCAGCAGCAAAGAAAGTCCCGAAAGTGCGCGCAACGGAGTGCGAGAAGACAAGGCTCCTGTCGGAAGAGCATTGTCGCGAGTGGATCGCCCGGATGAACCGCCCGGTAACGACAGACCCCGACAAGTACCGATGGTGTTAAAGACGTTTTATATCGGATACGTAAGCGTAATTTCGCTAGTTTAGCACCGCCTGCAGAAAAAAGACAAGAGATCGAGAGGCAACATCCCTGTCCTCACGGCATGAAGAAAGTTGCGTCGCCTTTAAGATGTATGGAGGGCGTAGCGGGGTAAAAAAATATGTATCGTGGGAGCTTATGTTAACAGTAGCTTACGGGCAATAAAACGATAAATATTGTCAAGGTTGCCGCTTTTGAGAGAGCGGCGTAGCATGGCATGCGAAAAAAAAGAGGGGGGGTGGGCAGTGGAGAGAAACTTTTCCGTGGTGGCTCGCGAGCTAGCAGTTGTTTTCGGGCTGCACGTCAGAATGACGCCCAAGAAAATTTGAAGCCCAGACTGCAAAAACACTGTTCGATAAGCCACACCGAAGTGAAACATTGAGAATTCAGCTGTGTGTGTGTGTGTGTGTGTGTGTGTGTGTGTGTGTGTGTGTGTGTGTGTGTGCGTGCGTGCGTGCGTGTGTGTGTGTGTGTGTGTGTGTGTGTGTGTGTGTGTGTGTGTGTGTGCATTTCAACACCCCCTTTTCTCGCACGCAGGTTCACTTGCCAAACTCCGCGTCGACTGTGGTCGTACATGTCTGTGTATCAAAAATGTCTTTTTTTTAAACGCTGGTTCACTTGCCGAGCTTTTGAATGAATGTAACGTGACTGGGCTCCTTGGCTACACCTGGGCTATGAATCAACGCCTACCAACACGAGGGCAGGTGCAATCAACTGAAAACACGGCGCAACCGGAGCCAGCAACCAGTTTCTGCAGGTGAAAATCGGCTATCAATTTTATATTAACTTACATTTGACTGTCAAAACAACGTAGATGATTCATTTTTTTTTCGAATGAAGTTGCAAGTGTGGACGTCTCAGCTGGGATAACCGTGGACAAGGAGCCAGCAGTACCCGGCGTGGAACTTTGCCACGGTAATTTTTTTTCTTCGAGGCCTTTAAGATCCCATAATATGATTCGGTCAAGTTACATTTACAAAGTGTAGTCAAAATATAGTACTGTTTTATCAGTTAATGCGTTTTTCCTGACATGTCAAAGTAGCCACTCAATCTATATTCCACCTAATGAGCTTCTCAAACTGAATGGTCTGTTATGCATTTCTTTTCTGGCTAGGCATCAGCTGCCAAACAGATCTGTCAGGCAACGGCATCCAGCACCTTCAAGATGCGACACCCAATTTGCAGAACGAGCTCACAAATATCAAGCTGAATTTGTCAGCATCTAAATTCTCGAAAGACAGCATAGGGAAAATGACAAAAAAGTGGCATCCTACGCCAGTTCTTCTTTTGTAATGTTGCTTTCATTGTTCAAACTTTTGAAATATCACGCCTCGCACTTCACAAGGAATGCCCTCATCCAGTTGGTTGAAATGATGTTATTTCTTATGATGCTGAGGTTGGGGCTCCCAAAGGGATCTTGCATATTGTTCTAATGTGGCACAGCCCATGGCATGTAGAATCCTTGAGAAGTGACTAGATAACTGATGTGACTGGCTCGGTGTACTGGTGTACTGGCCAGAGAAAGAACACATTATGAAAACTATGCCAGTTGTTTTTTTAGAATTTCGGCTTGAAGGTACGGGTAATCTTGGATTGTTTTGAAATTTTCGTTCAGAGACCAAGCTCATTATTACAAGAACAAAGACGTTGTCACAATACAAGCTCCACAATACCGTGAAATTTCTTAAAGGCATCTGTCCACAAGGCTTGATTAAGTTCATTTCAAAATCCTTTGGTGGACGTGACAGTGATGATGATGATGTGTAGATCTTAATGGCACAAGGGCCAATTGATGACCAAAGAGCGCCATTTCAGTGACTATAAAGACGTGGACAATGATATCATGCAAGGCTGTATAGGGGCCTTAAAGTTCCTCGCGCTAACGTGGGTAAAACATAACTATTAAAATCATGACAATGGCGTGAGTTGTATAGTAAAAATGGGTGACAAAAAGTTTTGATAGTAAAAGCATGTGTAAAACTATTTTGCACTCGAACAAATGCCTCATTAGTGCCTTTGTGTCCAAGGGCCGTGAGGCAAGTGCTTTTCAATGTAGCCACTGCAGCAGCAACCTCTCTTTGAGGTGCTACGCGATGCCGGGGTATATTACAAGGTAGAAACAGACATCTCTTTAAATATATTGCAATGATTTATTAGTCAAAAGTGGTTCCCTACCGACTTACATTGCAGGGTGTAATAGTACATGTTGTCGGTGGGGTAATGAAAAGTGTTGTCTTCTTAGAGTGTTTAAATGTTCACACTGTATTAAAATATGAAGAACTGTTAGTTCTTCTCCACATCTGTCACACAATGGTGGATCGCCACCGGAAAAAGATATGAGTGCGTCGTGTATGTGTGTCCTATCCTGAGCCTCGTTTGATACGTGATTTTGATACTGGCAGCCAATGGCCAAGGCGTGGCTTAATAACGTGCAGTTTGTTTTGTGTATGTCTATCCAACTCACTCTGCCAGTAGTGCCTGAGCTTTCGTTTCATAGATGGTTTAAGATCAAGGGCCGGGATTGATATGAGTGTAGTGACAGTGCTTTCATGGACGGATACAGCAAGCTGATCCGCCATCACGTTGCCTTGGATATCACGGTGCCCTGGTACCCAGCACACTACAACATGTTGTTTGAGTGAGTAGAGTGTGCATAAAATAGAGTACAGTGAGATGACAACAGGGTTTTTTGTTTTTCAAGTGTTTGGAGTGCTGTTACCACACTGAGGGAGTCCATATAAATGACTGTTTTTTGTAGTTGTAATTGTTCGATGCGTTTAGCGGCCACAAGTATCGCGTGAGCTTCCGCTGTGAAGATACTTGTGCCTTTATGTAGAAGGCCAGCATGCGAGAATTAAGGGGCCGACAGCAGTGTAGGACGCCGAGGAGGTTGACTTAGAGGGATCAGAAAAGAACTCGTGACGTGTGTATTTGTTTTGAAGTTCCAGGAAGTATGTTCGGATATGAACAATGTACGCGTGCTTTTTAACTTCTTGGAAAGACACATCGCAGTCTATAATCTGTCCCTGCCATGGTGGCGGGTATTCTACAGGAGCCATTCAACTGTAATCAAGTGACACACCTATTTCCTCAGCTAGACCTTTCAGGTGAACTGAGTCGGGCTGCCTCATCGAAGGCCTGTTTTGAAACAGAATGGAGCTCGACAAATCTTTAATAGTGGAGAATGAGGGGTGATTCTTGTGTGCTTTCACCTTAAAGAAATATACAAAGGACATGTAGGTTCTGACCACTCATATGACTCAACGTAAAGGCTTTCTACGGGGCTGGTGTGAAAAGCACCCGTAGAAAGGCAGATGCCCAAATGGTGCACGGGGTTCAGCATCTTCAAAGCACTTTGAGTCGCAGACTGATAAACAACGGCCCCATAGTCTAAGCGGGTGCGAGTGAGGCTTCTATACAAATTCATAAGACATTGCCTGTCACTACCTCACGTAGTACGTGACAACACTTTCAGAACATTCATGGCTTTTACACATTTCGTTTTAAAATACTTGATGTACGGTATGAAGTTTACCTTGTGATCCAAGATTAGGCCCAAGAATTTATGCTCGGCATTAACAGAAATATTTTGACCATTCATTTGAATGTCAGGTTCTGAGTGCATGCCTCTCTTTCGGGAGAACAAGACACAAGTGCTTTTTTGTGGGTTCAGTCGGAATCCATTTTCTTCTGCCCATTTGGAGACCTTGTTAAAACCTAGCTGAACCTGCCGCTCACACATTGCCAGGTTGCATGCCTTAAAGCCAAGGTTGACGTCATCGACATAACTACAATAGAACATATTGCGGGGGATGGTTAGGTGCAAGGAATTCATTTTGATCATAAAAAAGTACAACTAAGTACACCTCCTTGCGGTACTCCCGTTTCTCGGACAAATGTTTGGAAGAGATCACTGCCCACACGGAGACGGAATGTCCGATTGGACAACTCTAGATTATGGAAAGCATTCTGCCGCGAACTTCCAGGTGAGACAAGTCTCTTAATATGCCAAAACGACATGTTTTGTCGTAAGCTTTCTTGATATTAAAGAACACAGAGAGGAAGTATTGTTTGTGGACGAAAGCATCTCGGATCTTTCCCTCGATACGCACCAGATGGTCGGTGGTGAATCTACTCCGTCGAAACCCACACTCGAATCGGTCGAGCAGATTGTGTGTTTCAAGGAAATGTAAAAGTTGGCGGTTTATCATCTTTTCAAAAAGTTTACAAAGGCAGCTTGTAAGTGCAATGGACTTATAGATTGAAACTGAGGAAGGGTCCTTGCCCTCTAATAAAATGGGAAAAATTATAGCCTTTTTCCAAATAATAGAGATAGCGCCAGAGAACCAGATAGCATTGTACAAGCAAAGTAGGGTTTCTTGCTTTTCGATTGGTAGGTTTTTTAACATTTCGTACACCACACGATCAGAGTCTAGGGCGGAATGGCTGCAGGAGTTTAGTGATGTTTGGAGCTCAGCTAAGCCGAAAGCTTGGTTGTATGCTTCGTGTTTTGTACATTTGTGTTTTGGTTTCTGCTTTTCAATTCTTGTTTTGTATCTTTGGAAGGCTCACTATAGTGTGACGAGCTGGAGACTTTTTCGAAATATGCGCCGAGAAAATTTGCTTCATCTTTCAAGCTGTTACCACGTGTGTTTACGAGAGGAAGTGAATGTGCTTGTCTTCCTGCTATTCCCCTAATCATGTTCCAGACTTTAGCCTCATGTGTATATGAATTTATGCCTGATATAAAGATGTGCCAACTTTCCCTTCTGGCCTTTCGGCGCGTCCTCCTGCCTTCAGACTTTATGTTTTTAAAATTTGTAAGATTATCCGCTGTCGGAGAATCTCGAATCAGCTTTCATGCTTTATTTTGCTTTCTACGTGCAATCCGACACTCACTGTTCCACCAAGGAACGTGTCGCCTGGTAGAGTATGCAGTTTGTGGGATACAATATGTTGCAGCATCAATAAGAAGTGCTGTCAGGAAGTCTACTGTTACATTTATAGTTAACTGACATATGTCCGACCAACTCAATAGAGTAGCTTCTCTGAATTTTTCCCAGTCCGCTTTGTCTGTCTGCAAGCTGGGAACATGTAAGGCAGCTTTTTCTAGTGGTGTACTTAGAATGATTGGAAAGTGATCACTTACGAAAGGATTGTTGATCACTTTCCATTGAAGGATGGGTACAAGCGATGGGGACACAATGCTTAGATCCATGAGAGTAGTTTTCGTTGGCGAGGCTAAAGTATGTTGGCTCTTTTCTATTCAACAGACACGAACGCGAAGAAAAAAGGAACTGTTCGATTAGGCCACCTCGTGCATCGCAGCGAGAGTCACCCCATAAACCATTATGTGCAATGAAGTCCCCAAGGACCACATAAGGTTCCGGTAGTTCATGTATCAGTGACTGGAATTCGTGTTTTCGGAGACGGTACTGTGGAAGTGTGTAAAGAGAGCAGATGGTTACAAGTTTGTTCAAAAGAACTGCTAGAACAGCCACTGCCTCAAGGGATGTTTGTAGTGGTAGATGTGTACACGCTACGCCCTGATCAACGATAATGGCCACACCACCAAATGACGCTACAGCGTCATTGCGGTCCTTTCTGAATATTACATAACGACGTAGAAAATTGGTGTTACTGGAGTTTAAGTGTGTCTCTTGTACACAGAGCACTTTTGGGAAATGTTTGTGTAAGAGTTCCTGAATATCGTCTAGGTTTCTAAGCAGTCTTCTGACGTTCCATTGTATATTTGTGTATTAATTACGAGTGTAAATGAGTGCTAGGTGTACTAAAGAAGTATTGTATAAAGTGAAGAACATTTGTCAGGCCACGTAATGGTGATTTTTTATTTTCTGGCGCGCTCCAAAGAGCCGCACCTGTCTTTCGGCCCTGAAGACCCCGTTGAACTTGCTGTTGTGTCCATCACCTTTGACGAGGGGCTGGATGCCCGCTTGTGGTTCACGCGTGCAGGCGCGGAGGTCTTAGGCCTCTCTGTCGAGACAGAAGGCCCTGGGGCTTAGAGTCCGGAGGCCTGGAAGCCTTTGGTGACGAAAGAGCCTCTGCTACTTCCACTCAGGGGGTGAATGGCGCTGCCACTCGTCCACTATTCGTGGTACGTGCGGGCGCCGCGGATTTTGGTGGCACTGCCCCCTTTCGTGCCACCTCCGTGAACGAAGAACCCTGCATTGGTAGACGCTAAACGAGATGTTTTCATTTACTTTCAGTGTGAGTATTTCTTTTTCATGTTTCTATGTAGGGAATGTGCGAAAGTAAACGGAGTGTCCACCATCGCAGTTCGCGCAGTGGGTAGTGGCTTCTTCACATTTGTCTGTAGCGGGTTCATGCGAGCTGCACTTTGCACAGGTTTGACTGCCGCGGCAGCTTTGAGAACCGCGGACGAATCGCTGACACTTAAAACAACGTCGGGGGTTGGGAATGTAGGGTCAATCCTTTAACTTTAAAGAGCCTGTTTCGATATATTCTGAAAGTGTGCTTGTGCAAAATGTTAGAATGAGGTGCTTTGTCGGGGTTTCTTTATTGTCACGCCTTATCCGGATTTTCTGTACATGCGTTACATGCCGTTCGTTCCAGCCCTCAAAGAGCTCGCTCTCTTTCAGGTTAATTAGGTCTTGGTCAGACACTACGCCTCGGGAACTGTTCAGGGAACGATGTGGTGTGATAGATACTGGTGTGGTTTCAAAAGAGGTGAGTTTTTCAAATTTTTATACAGGGTTTTGATTTGGACTTCGAAAAGAAGGTCCCCACTCGGCATACGTGTAGCCTGATACCCTGGACCAAGGGTACTGGTGAAGTATTTGAAAACGACAAACGGAAAGATGGTTCTTGCATTCTTTTCTTGTGTTTCACAGTGGATAACATGGAAGCACGGGAAAGTTTCTTTGGCTTTATGAATAGATTCAGTGTTGCTTCGGTGCGCCCCCTCTTAGGAAGAGGGCGATCAGACAGTTTAGTAAATGAAAAAGAGGCCATAACGTATATATAAATTCGGCAGCCATGCCAGCCACCCACCATCGAGCCCAACATGGGGACGCGGCAGCACAATTATAAAGGCATGCCAATGCCATCTGTACAAAGCCACTATAACCCAATAATATGTGATCAAGAGAGGGCACATATACAATAGGTTAACCCTTGCCACCTGGAAGATGGAAGTAAACAGAAGTGAGGAGATGACAGGAAAGATTAGAAGAGAGAAAGGACAAAGATCAGGAGGGAGAGAGAGACGACATGACAGTGACAGTGATCACATTGATATGTGAGGTTTAACGTCCCAAAACCACTATATGATTATGAGAGACGCCGTAGTGGAGGGCTTCGGAAATTTAGACCACCTGGGGTTCTTTAACGTGCACTCAAATCTGAGTACACGGGCCTACAACATTTCCGCCTCCATCGGAAATGCAGCCGCCGCAGCCGGGATTCGAACCCGCGCCCTGCGGGTCAGCAGCCGAGTACCTTAGCCACTAGACCACCGTGGCGGGGCGACAAAGTGATCACAGAGGATAGTGGGGTACTGCAGCATCTGAGGCGATGTTGAATTAGCAGACAGGGGTTTAATAATAGCTGAGAGTGTTGGGATGTGTTGTGGCACACTCGCCACTCCTGCTTTTACAAAATAAAAAAAAGCAGTTCTCCAGCACAGAGGTCCAACAGACGAGAGAAATCGCCAATGTCCGAATTCATGTGGAGCGAGTCTTCGGAACGGTACGAAATAAATAAATGCTGAAGAATTTCGGTACGAATGAATGCCATATTGACAGGATTGTATAGGTATGTTGTGCCCTAACGAACTTGTGCAACTCTGACGTGCCATTCAATTAAACATCTCGGGAAATGGCTATGGCATTCAGGATTGCAGCAATCAAGGAGCCTTATCTGCAAATGTTCCACATATTCTGTGTAAATATCTTTTGAAAAATTATGCTGTGTTAGGTGCTGTGCTCTTTTGTAAGGTCTATGACATACAGTTTTGTTTTTTTTGCAGCTACGTTGCGTTATCTCTTCGGTTGTACATAAACATTTACATATATTTGACCACTGTGACTATGTATGCGGTCGCTCGTGTATCAAGGCTTATTTTCGTAGTTTCACAGTTAACAGCTTTCATAGACTTATGTATGAAAAGAGAAGAAGCTGGTGCAACATATAAACACGAATCCCTCTGAAAGTTACTGAGAAGACACCGTGATACATAGCAAGACAAGTAACTGCGTTTATTACGGCTGCCTGATCACTGCAAGGTTCCTTTTGCCAGCAGAGTTCATGAACAGAAGTGACAACGGTGTGTGTTTTGACAACATTGCAAACGTTTGCTGTGCAGTAACTAACCTGTATACGTCAGTGGTCCCAGTTGACTAGGTACCGTTTGTGTGCTGTGGAATCTGACTTCACAGATACGCATTAGCCTGTTGCTTTTTACACACGTTGCTGTTATTCAAGCACACCCTAATAAAACAAGACCTCGCATTATTGTCACTGGGTAATGCCATGTAGTTTCTCTTTTATGTTTATTCCATAGGTACATCTACAGTAACAAATGCCACTGTTTGCCACTTCATGTCCCTTTGCGCACATCTCGACGCATTCACAATGGACGTAGTTTCATACGCATTCATAGTCAGACACTGGCACTTAACTAACCACCATTATATCAAGCCAGAGCACATTGGACCAGCCTTCCAGATCACATTGTATCCATCTCTAACAGTGAATCTTTTAATATTAACCTGATTTTATTGCGTTTTTCTTCTGTATAAATTTGTTGCACCTTGGTGTTTATCAATTGTTTGCTTTTTGTTTATTTGTTTCCTTGTTCTTTTTACTTTTTCTCTATTTTTTCGCAATGTATGTACTGATGCCCTCCTTACTCAATGGCCTTTATTGGACCTGTAAGCCATTTCGAATGAATGAATGAACAGTGTTACTCAACGCAATTTTTTTCACTTTTCATGCATCTCAATTCTTTAAATGTTTTTTATTGTGTTATGCCACCACCTGTAATGGCTAGTGTAAAGATTACCACTTCGATAGATAAACAAGTGATGGTTCTTCAATAAACGCGCATTTTCAACATTTTTGCACTCGTTTTGCACAACAGCTGTGTAACTGCATTTGATTTCAAGCTTTATGCTCAGAGCATGATTCGCAAAACTAGTGCTTGCGTTCCGGCGCTCTCTTCATCCCGACACAGTCAAAACGGAACCACTTGACTTCACAACTGGCACCATCGAATGCAATCATTCTTCTTTCTTCCAGCCCTTTGGATGCACAAAAGATATCGGGATCCTCCATGTCACCGTGAGAACTGCTGTTATTGGCATTCTGACCATCACGTGCGTACAAGACTATAGTAGAGCTGGTGTCTACACTCATTGTTCAAACGGCCATCTTGCTCAAGTCATTCTTTTTATGGTTGATGAACCAGTGTGCAACTAACTGTGGCAATAAAACACTCTTGGAAAACTTTCTGCCAGTGTCAACTTGTGAGGTTATGAAGGTTTCGTCCATGTAAATGTTCTTCACGTTTATCTAATTTTGTTCCAGAGGGCAGAGTCAGTGTAACAACTTGTCTTGCACACGAACATTTGCAAATGAATTGGTAGTAATACCGATGAGTTTTTTTTTAAAGCTGCCCGTCTACTTCGGTTACGCAGCCATTTGTGTCACTTAGCAGGTTGCTGAGTTGCCCATCTTTTACTTTCCAAGGGTACTCTACTTCTACAACACCTGCCCCACAACAGTTTCACACAGCCAGCAAGTCTGGTGTTGCACCTAAATACACGTGCTCAGTTGGTATAAAAATCCCTGCTTCTTTGAAATGGACACCTTCATGTAGATTTTCGCTTACACTTTTATATTTCAAAAGTGCCTCTTCTTCCTTCTCCCGCCCATATTTATTGGAAGAGTGGAGGGCTAGCCGTATACATGAGGCGTACAGATGCTCTTGACACGACACGCAGATAGTGACTCTAAACGTGTGTGACACACATCATATAACTTTGATGCAGTGATGCGGCCAGTGCGATATGCATACCAGTTGGCGCTTAATGCCTGACTCCTCGTCCTGGTCTGAATGCTCTCACAGGCTTGTTGCGTGATGACGAGGCTGTCAAAGATCTGATCATACAGCTGCATAAGATCCTTGTAATCCAAGATCTTTGCATTACAGTCGCAGATGAGGTAAAAGTCATAGCAGTTGCAGGCCCTGACAACCGGCAAACTTGTCACTGTAGTCTGAATGGGTACTCAGTATTGCTGGATGAAGTCCTGAGACAGCTACAGCGTCATACAGTACCTTCTATTCCGCTTTTGTTGGGGAAGGTGCCGCAAGCTTCGACCGACCATTTGGCGTGTTCCTTGAGCGACACTCGCCATCCAGAATCATCTTCTTCATCGTAGACGAAGAAAAGACCATTTCTGCCACTGGCCGCCCTACAATTTTGCGTACGTGTGTCGAGAGCCAGCTGTTGGCGACATCTTTGCAGGAGTCGTCGTCTCGCGCACGCACGCCATACTCTAAGTAAAACAGCAGGGTCGCCACGTGAGAACACGCCCCGCCGTTGCCAGTCATACACAGGCAGAGGGCTGCGACTCCTTCGCCATCGCTTTTGGACAAAATCCATGCCTTGACAGGAGGAGCTGGCGAGCTTTGTGAGTGGTATATCTGCGTACAAAATAAAACAGCGAAGAAATAAAATTAACGCCCTCCGCGACTGGCTGCATACAACACAGAGGCGAAAAGAAAAACAAAATTCAGCTACTCGTGGCCACGTAGTCAATAAAACTAGCAATTCAGCAAGTTGGTTACCTTATCGGGGAGATAAAAATGCGACAAAATGAAACGCTTACTTGTGTGATTACGATAACGGTGTCCGCAGAGACTCGTGCCAGCAGCGGTTCCTGCACCGAGCCGCTGGTCACGCAATTCTGGCCCTCCATAGATTTGTATGCATTGAGCTCCTTACGAGTGACCGAACTTGTCATCAAAACAAGAAAATCCTTAGTGTCGCATTTGTCCACGCGTAGCCAAAGGTCGACGTTCGCAACATATTGTACGCTGGAATCGCAAGGGTCTACGCCACACAGTTTAATTTTTGATAGATATGTAGGGTTTTACGTCCCAAAACCACAATATGGTTATGAGAGACGCCGCAAATGATGGCTCCAGAAATTTCGACAATCGGGGGTTCTTTAACGTGCCCCCAAATCTGAGCACACGGGCCAACAGCATTTTCGCCTCCATAGGAAGTAGCCGCTGCAGCTGGGATTCGATCCCACGACCTGCGGGTCAGCAGCCTAGTATAAGTAGCAGACCACCGTGGCGAGGCCACAGTTCATTTTTTTCTCGTAACGCTGCCTGTCAGAGCGGCACAAACTACTTATGAATAAAGCGCCGCATTGTGTCGCCTTTCCACTAACGTAATTAACGCATGAAGAGCCGAAAACACAAAAGAATCAGCAGCAATGCTTACACAGCGTTGATGACTGAACCACTGTCCTCGCCAGAGCCGACGATCCAAGGACGCCAAAATGGCGGAGAGCAGTATGTGACGTCCGTAGTGACGTCCCATGAATACACCCTATACCGACGCAGCGCCAGCCTCGAATTAGATGGTAGAGGAGGCGCGCATATCACATACGTCGCTACTTTGCGAAGTTTCAAAGGCTTTACTTCGAACCCCTCTTCCCCGCGCGAGCCATCGTGGCACTTTCACTGTGCTCAAGTTTCTGGAAGTGTCACTGGCACAAGTTCAGGGTTGCTGTTACTGTATATATTACGTGCCAAATTTGCTACTTCACGACTTCGTCTATAGCGACGAAAAATTTAGGTTAGGGCCAAGGCTATTTTCTGGCGACTTTCGACTTATATAGGGACGCAGTTCATAGCCATTTTTTATTGTTCGCAGATAAAATACCGAACAAGCCCAATGGCTACCCTCTGTTTCTAAGCTGTTCTGACGACAATGTCGACGCATGCAACACCCCACCCCCCGGCAGCCATCTGATGCTCGTCGACACACCTCAACGCAACGCGCAGCGCGCCTTCTAAGCATGAGGGACGAAGTTCTTGTTCTTGTTGTCCATTCAGTGCTCGTCACGACCATTGTGCGGAATTGGAGAATTCGGTAGTTTTACACAGCATAAAAATCAACAACGGAAAAGGTGTGATTATAACTTGCAAATTAAAGAAGAAAATATTCGTGCATTTTGGCTCTCAGTCTGGCGATGTATCGCGCCAAGTTTTGTATATTCAATACTATAGATCCTCATATACATTGCGTATATTATAGGTGTGTGTACGTTTGTCCTTGTTAGCATGTGTTTGAGACACCCTGTGGACTTGCACATTGCCTTGGAAACGTTTCATCTACATTGTGCTTAGCCATTTGTGTATGCTATTTCCTTGTTTTGTACACAACTTTTTTTGTTCGTATCGTCGTACGATGGAGTAATCTTTTTATAAACAACAAAGATGTTAGTCGTGCTCGTGCTGCAAGGAGCAACTTATACAGAAACAAAATAAAGCATTTTACTAGCTGCACGAGGTGTGTTACTCTCGAGAAATTGATCCGGAAGCAACATTAATAATACCTGATGCTTAACGTCTAAACACCACGATGTGTTTATGAGAGATAAAGCAGCACAAGACTCTGAATGAAAATGTGCATGAATATGTGACGTAACCATTACGCATATACGAACAGCACATAAAGCAGGTATGGGACACACTTACAACAATACCGCCCCCCGCTCACCAAAAAAAAATTGGGTACACCTTTGTTGTGAAGACTAAATATGCAATGATATTATAACCTGCAATTCAAATTTAGTCAACGCCCTGGTTTCTTGCAAGTATTTTGTAGCATTCCACAAAATACACATTTCGACGTGTTTCCAGAGAAGTACTTCATATGGCATGTGTTTGATGAATACTCGGATTACAAGTAACATGCGGTACATAGGAGAAGCACACACACACACACCACGGGACAAGCACTTGTTTTGTATTTTGTGGTTTTCTCCGTACGTTACTTGCGGTGTTTTCAAGAGTAATTTCTGTGTCGTTTGGCTGGTCAGCATAATTAGTTTCGCCACCTTCCTATTACCTGTTTATATCTCGCCTCTCATTGTCATTTTAGCGAGACAAGTGCGGTGTTCAAGTAGAGAAATTCGCGAACATTGAATGAATTGAGCTCGCTCACGGTATTCGAAACATTTCTCAGATGGGCCTTCGTCCTGCACTGGAAATGGAACAGATCGAGGGTGAAGTGGATGGTGGCAATCATTATTTGAATTGTTTATTTGTTTGGTTGTTCAATTCTTTTTCGTTAGTTTACTTATTTTTTCTTTCATTCATTTGTTTCTTTGTTTGCGAATGAAGAATAATTTTTTGAAGCAGGTCATCTATTTCTTCGAAATCCTTTTTGTTGCAAGATTTCAGAAAGAAACTAATAGACTTCAACTCGTGCTGTTGTGTAATTAGTTTCATACGTTTAAAAACTTCACAAATTGGCGGACATGTACTTCTTTATCTCGAGGAAGTACTCGATGAAGTATTCCCCTCCGATTGAGGTATTTGAGATTAAAGAAAACCATTCTGTGATCGGCCACCATCTAGACTAACAATTCTCTAACTGTGTGATGTGAACAAGAAAAAGCAGACTCCGCAAAAAATTATTGAAACCTGTGTGAGATTTGGCAGCGTACTGCACGATATTTGCGACTTGTCTGCTGCGTTAGAGCGGAAAGCGAATTAGGCAAACCTGAACTACACTTTGCTCTGGCCTGCTTCTTTAGTGTGGGGAAGGGTGACTGGAGAGTGAAAAAGTGTTGACTGACGATGGTAAAGTAGGGAGATAAGAAAATGGTCTTGTTAGGCTTGGGTGTGCATGTGCATACAGGTGGGCATCCAGTCCAGTGACTTCTAAGAACGCGACTGGGATTTCTATCACCACATTTGTGCTGCTGGCGTAAGAACAACGATTCTAACAACAATATATTTATCCACAACACACACGTATTGCCAATGTTGCCTTCATCGCTGACCTAAAATACACTACACATACCTTAGAAGTTAGTCTTTTCCAACAGAATGTAAATCTAAAAATTCCCTAGAGTTTATTAAAATATGAATATTTTGATTGTGATGTTCCTGTTACCCTGACGTGTTTTAATCACATCGACGGTAATGACGGCTTTCTTGACAACAGTGCTTTTTCGGTGCACTCTACAAAGATAGCCACCTTCTTCAATCACGAGCATCTTTGCCTCCGTAGAGCTGATTACTCTCATTGTCGATAATCATAGCAAAAATATGAAAATCTGGGTGCCAACCCTTCTTTCTGCCCGTAATAAATGCAGCGTGGGAGATGACAGCTGTAGATTAAAGATGCTTTAAGAAAAAAAAAGAGCTTTTCAGCTGTTTCGGGAACACTCTAACGAGGCCTAACGTCACAAATAATCAGGCGAGACTGGAATATTATCATTTATTTATAAATCCAGTGTGACCAAAAGGTAAACAACTTCCCCGAAGCAATACTTGCTACTGTACGGCGTATCATAACGCACACCTCTGTTGGTCATCCGTATATAACGTTCAATTTGTACAAGTACACAGCGAATCCATGCCGTGAGTCCCCTAAGCAGCCGCTGCACACATTGCCAATACAAATCCTGGAAAGGCGTATTGCTATCCTGCAGGAAGCCTTCAGGAAGCGAGAAGTCACTAACGGCGACCCTGCAGTCAGTGCGTTTTTAAGATGGTTGTGCAGGATCTCGCGGGCCGCCACCTCAAGGAACAGGAAATGTGGTACTCGACACGCAAGGTGGCAGCAAGCCAGCCGCACATGGTGCTGAAGGAGCTTTGCGTCATCATGTGGCCCGGTAAGAAACCGCACTTAAAAGCATGATGCTGGCCGGTGAAGTACTCTGTGAGTAGCCGCAGATGCTTGACGTAGCTCAGGCCGGGTAGTTGACGCCGAATGCATGTGCCGGCCTTGAAGCACACAGAACGCTTGCCTCACCAACGTTCCCACGGTAGCGATTCCACAAGGGCTGAGTGTGACAGCAGGACATGACCGGAATGCGTTTCGCGAAGAAGGCACAGGCGCGGAGCCGAGGCACTTTGTGAATGGGCTAGCGGCCGTGCATGACGATCTCCCATACATTTCGCATGAACCCCGCAAGTAAAAAAACGGCGCTTCTGACACAAACACCAGATCTTCGCCGTCACCCTGCGCTCTGCGCTTCGAGATGGTGATGCCGCAGTCGTGTTGTCCGATGCGAACACGGTGTCGCTGGGGAGGCTCACGAAGCGAAGACATGCGTAGTCTTGTGTCTTCATGACGCTTTACGTCAAACGGGGCCGGCCGGGAGACAACAAGGGCTCGGTCGTGCTTGTGGTCACCTGGCGAAAGTCGCGACGAGCACATGCTGAAAAATGAAGGTCGAAGACTTGATGCGATACTCCGACATGATAACAAGCGAGCTGACGTGGAATGCCTTGCAGAACGAACGACCACGCGCATATGACACGCGCGCTCGCTAAGATCTACGTAGCAATTAAAAAAAAGAGGAAGGGCAACGAAAGCACTAAGGATGATTCACCGTTGCGGGTAGTGCCATTCCTACGGGAATCACCATCATCATTATCATACGCGAAGTGCAGGCCTCACGGTGGCTAGAATAAGGCATGTGCGTCCCATCCCTGCGGCAAAAACTCAATCTATATGTATGCTATCCCGAAAATTTAGTGATATCCTGTCCCTATTGCATATTTCAACCACTAAATTATATTTGAACTTGTTGTGCACCCACTACTTGGCGGTAGGGGAATAAGTGGGGTAAAGTGTGTGCCTTTTGTAGTGGGCGATCGGCTTTAGACCATGAAGTCGTTATTTTTAATCACATGCTCTGTCACCCTATTTCACCTTGTATAGTTAAGCTTGTTTAAAGGATGCGTATGCTTGTAAAGCACGAAAATTACTTTCATTGCATTTCCAAGCAGAGGAAGTTGTTTTCGCTATATTCACAAGCAGATGCGTGACTGTGTGGTAGAATTGCGCATACCCCGGAATTCACTGGCAAGTACTGTACAAATAAAAATTGGCGCACCTTGCATTAGTGGCAGAAGGCTTGAACCAACTGCGAAGCTTGGTGGCTTTCCTTGGTCCACTTTATTTTTTCTGTTCGCTCCGTGTTTTTTAGGCGCGGAGCTCTTCAAGGCATCACCCGTTCGTCCGCGTTATCGCTTGTAACCACCGCTTACTGAGTCTCCCTTCCGTCCAGGAAGGGCACTCCTTGTACCATATAGCGAATTCATATACGCTGAAAAACGCAAAATCATCCCACATGTGATGGAGTTTTGTAGCAAAAGATAATAATTAAAGGCTAGTTTTATGAAAACAAGATTTACATCACACGTACGGAAGGAAAGAGAGATTATAACACCACTGCGAATGCGTGTTCTTCGGTGGTGCCGTGTTGGCGCGCGTGCCAAATGAGGTTCGTCAACGAAGTATGAACAAGGCTGCCGAGCGGCGTGCGCGCAACGCAGCGGCGGCTCCAGCTACAAGAAGCGACCCCACCGTGCGGGCGCGGGATGCCGAAGCCATCCTGCGCGGCCGTGCCGCGAGGACCGTGCAGTGGGAGTTTCGCCCACTCACCATCATTCACCCCAGTGATATGCTGCGATTTTTTTCTGTTCCTTCTTTGTCTGCGTTTCTGTCAATTTTTTTCTTCATTCTCTTCCCATCTATTGATAACTGTTTCTATCGTTTTCTCTTCTACTAATTGGTGCTTTCAGTTACCTTGTTTCTCTCTCTCTCTCTGCCTTTCTGGCTCTATAGTATGCCTGTTTTTTCTATATATATTTGTTTTCTTGTTTTTTTGTATCTTATCGCTGTGGCCTAGACACAAAGCCCCGAAAGAAAGCACATTTTTGCTGTTTTGGGGGCTGGCTGGTCCCGACGAAGCAGAAGAAGAAGAAGACGGCCGACGGAGACGTACGCGGCCGGCGGGGACACCAACCAGCCCGAACACGCGGGTTGGCGCGGAGCGCCGATAGGCAGCACAACAACCGCACTCTACGGTTACCCAACACACACTGCCTTTATTTTACAGTCGCCTTGGAATGATGCCAGAGCGGCGTCCCTGGCATCCTCACATGTCAATCCGAAACCGAAACTGAAAACCCAAAACACAACAATTTTCAGCATTTAAATCTATTCCGAAAAGGGGGGAAACGGCACCTAAAGTGTTTTTACGTAAAGCAGAGAATCCAGTACAATAAATGAGATAATGTTCAGTTGACTCATTTACTCCACAAACAGGACAATGAGGGGAAGCTGCCAGACCAGCTCTGTGTAAATATAAACTCAGCTGTGGAATTTTACAGCGCAGTCTAGTGATTGCGACTTCAGTTCCTCGCGTTTGAGATATTTTACTATTCCAATGGTATAACAAGTGCTTGAATTCTGGTGTGGCTGTTAGTGTGAAGGTGTAGAAAATTCCTCTAACAGTAGTTTCGTTCTAAATCTAGCACCTATTAAGAATTTCGATGCTGGTAATACATCAATAACAGGCCCATTTAAAGAGGGCTTGGCCAACGCATCTGCCATTTCATTCATATAAATGCCCTTATGTCCTGGAACCTGACCAATTTGATCAGATTGACATGCGAGAAAACTAATGCTTTGAAAGCACTCTGAGCATGCGAGTTCTCATCTGCAGTAAGGGAGGCACATACTGATAGTGAATCTGTTACAATTATTGCGGTTCTTACTGAAGCAGTTATTTTACGGAGAGCTAGAATTATCGCAAACGATTCTCCTTCAAATATGGGCACAAAACTGGGAAGGCGAAGTGAAAAGGACCAGTCTAGGGCTGCAGAAAAAAATACCCATTCCACATTTTTCTTCCTTTTTGTGACGCATCAGTTGCTATGACTGCTTGTATTGGCGTATGTGCCAGGTAATCTCTTAATATAGCTTCTAAATAACTGAGCAGCATCAATTTTGAATTTTTCGGGAATATATCATCAAACTGTGATTTAATAGCGATGTTAATGGTACTGGTGAAAGGAACAGCATCAATTTGAACATCTAAATCGTCTAGAAAGCGCTGTATAACCAGAATTTGAGGTATACGAAATCTCGGCCAGTATTGTCCAAAAAACAAGTCAGGACGGTCGATAAAAACTGTTTATAAGCGCCTTACCGGCAATTCATAGAGCCTAAGTAATGCCTGTGTAGCTAAAAATTTAAAACGGGTCGCAAGTGAGGGAACCCTAGCTTCAAAATACAAGATCTTGATTGAAACAAACTTGGGGAGACCTAAGCATAGTCTCAAGGCTTGTCTCTCTATGACTACCAGAGGATGTATCTTGTAGGCAGGTGCCCCCGCGTATAACACACACCCAAACTCAAGCACCGGGCGAATATATAACAATACACTGACATAAGAGTATTTCTCCGCATACCTAAATGACAATTACTAATTTTGCTTAATATTTCCATCGCACGGCCTCCCTTTGCTGCAATGTATTCAATGTGTGTCTTCCAAGACATTGATTGGTCGTAGACCACCCCTAGATATTACACATTCACTACTTGAGGGATAGGATTCAGGTAATAGGAGAGCGAAATGTGAAAATGGTCTTTGAGTGGAAATGTTAAAACAGAACATTTCTTGGCATATAAATACAGATGTAAGCTATCAAGCCACATTTCTATGGCCGATAGGTATGTCTGTAATATTTTAAATAGCCTATGAATGTCCACTGCTGCTGAAAAGAATGTGATGTCGTCCGCATGTGCATAAATGTGGATGTCCTGGTGCCGAGGTACAGAGATCATAAAGATATTGAACAACACCGGGGAAAGGATGGCCCCTTGCGGGACACCTCTTGTTTGCACATATTTAGAAGACGAGATGCCATGTTTGTAACAATAAAACGTTCTATTGCGCAAAAATTATGCTATCCAAGACTGCATATAGTTTGGGAAGTTAAGGTTGTGCAGCTGGTTGATTAACACTATATGCTCAACGCTGTCGTGCGCTTTTGCTATAACGTGAGTGACGAGCGCAGCATATTTTCCTTCCCGCTTAGCTAATTTTGTGCGACTTTCAAGGTCTATATGGGCCTGCCATATGGAGCATCCGGATCTGAAGCCAATTTGGGATGGATTTAGAATTTTTCTCTCATTGATGAAATTTGTTTTTCGAACATTAAGGATTTTCTCAATTACTTTTACAAAGTTTGAGGTTCAACGCAATGGGCCTAATGTTATCAAAAACGTATCCTTTACCCGGAGCTTTCAGTATTGCTATTACCTTTGCTATTTTCCCCTCCAACTGGAGCCATGCCATTCTTAAAGAATAGTTGATTATATCCAATGGGTATTCTTGGCACTCTTTATGCATCATTTTGAACATGAACGAGGTAACACCGTCAAGGCCCGGAGCCGCTGATGGCAAGTTAGCTAACACTGACTTGTGGCTCAGCGAACAGCTGAGCCACAAGATTGTCCTCTTCATTTTCGAGTCAAGACAGAGGCCCATTATATACCTAGTGTCCGCTAAATCCCCCCATCATCGTTTTCGTTTACATGTAGACATGGGTCAATATCTAGCGTTCCTGCCTTCTCCCTATCGCCGCGTGGCTGGCGCTTTCAAGTCACGAACGACCTGCGTCTTATCAAGGGTACAATAGCCTTCTGGATAGGAATGTGGGCAGCGCTGAGGTTTCAAAAAAGTAAACGCAAGTTAGATGACGATTATAAATGATTTGTGGGGTTTAACGTCCCAAAACCACCATATGATCATGAGAGACGCCGTACTGGAGGGCTCCGGAAATTTCGACCACCTGGTGTTCTTTAACGTGCACCCAAATCTGAGTACACGGGCCTACAACACTTCGGCCTCCATCGAAAATGCAGCCGCCACAGTCGGATTTGATCCCGCGACCTGCGGGTCAGCAGCAGAGTACCTTAGCCACTATAGACCACCGTGGCGGGGCCAGATGATTACACTAAAGCGCTTACCTGGGCCGGTTGGTACATGATTCGCTTCGTTGGATGATGATCATTGTTGGGGAACAAAAAGACACGCTTTTTTTAATCAATATTTTTTTACATTGTACGTTATTAGACATTTGAACTTACCACGTGAAAACCTTTTTTTTTGAGGGGGGGGGGGCACAGTCAACATAATTCTTAGTTAGTTGCCGGGCTTGGTGGCACGCAAGCAACGATCATGCTTCAACGCAACCCGTTTATTCTCATGCAGCTGCTTACCGTGGTGTGCTGTTCGCCTGTCCTGATTCCGCACGGAGTCAACTGGTGGCATCCCGTGGTGTCCTCATGCCATTGCGGGCAGCACGCTGTCCTGGGGGAGGCTGCGGCGTCGAGTGCAGGCCTGTCGGAACACCTATACCGGGCGACCCCTTCCACTAATAACCCATGGCTACTACCTTGCGGTCAGCCTTGCCTAAAGCATGGGTGTCCCACCCCGGATCAATCTGTGCCACCTCCCCGTCCGCGAATGTCAGCTCCCAAGACCGGAACATATGATCTGCCACCTATATGGCTGTCTTTCGATAAAACACGTGTGCATCTCGTGGCCGCTTCCTGTGGGCTTGGTGGCACGCAAGCAACGAGCATGCTTCAACGCAACCCGTTTCTTTTCATGCAGGTAACCAATTGCCACTGGCTATTTGCTAAGCGAACTCGCTTTGCTGCTTTAGTCGTGCTACGAAGCCCACGCACTCTTCTTACTACTGTTAATGATTGCGGTTCTGTCGTATCACAAGTTTGTCAGTCCGGAGATATTGAAATAAATACCGGACCCAACACACGCTCTCCTGGCGATGTGTCTTCTGAGTCTGACCAACTCGCTGTCTTAAAGGAACCGAAAGATGGTCCAACACAGCTTTTTTCTGAAGTATAATTGATTCGAACTAAACATGCGACAAATGACAGCGGTATAAATTAAATTCAACAAAGACTTGCCAAAACAGAGGAGGACTGTAGCTCGCTTAGTACAATCAAAACTCAGGTGAAGGAAGCGCATGCGCTCGCAGAGGGCAACTCAGACAAGATAGCATCTCTGATGACCAGTTTAGACGATGCGGATGATCATGCGCGTCGTTGTAATTTAATATTTTTTAGATCACAAGATGTAAAAAGGGAAAGCTGGAAGGATTCTGAGAAAAAAGTAATTGATGTTTGTTCAATCCATTTCAAAGAAGCAATCCTCTCTAAAGAAAATGAGTGCGCGCACAGACTTGGATCTTTTACTGCAAACAAAAACAGACCCATCTTTGTAAAACTGTCTAATTTTAAAGACAAAGAATGAATTCTTCAAGCTAGCAGAAAGTAAAAAGCACCTGGGACTATGTTTAGAGAGGATTTCTGTGCCAACACGCGCCTCGCCCGTTAACACCTGAATGAATTTAAAAAGTTGCAGCTTTTTGAATCAAAGCTGTGACATGATAGACTTACTGCAGATAAAGACACGTATGTTTTACACCATGCCAGAAACGAAGTTGTCCGTAAAACATCTTGGCAATCGAAAGAGCCAGCCAGTTCGTGTGTAGACGAGGATCTCTCTTTTCTATATACTAACACTTGGAGTCTATTACCCAAGCATGAAAAATTGTGCCGTGTGCTAGAGTCACTGAATTCACATCTCTTGCTATTTACTGAAACATGGATTCACCCCTTCATCGATGATTCTGAGATTCTGCCTTCTCTCTCTCACTTCGACATATTTAGACGAGACTGTGCAAATAATTAAACTAGGAGGAGGCGTACTCATCGTCACTCACGGTGACCTAACTGCATTCCTAGATCAGTTTCCTCAACCCTCGAAATCAACCCGCCGCGGTGGTCTAGAGGGTAAGGTACTCGGCTTCTCACCCGCAAGTCGCGGGATCAAATCCCAGCTGCGGCAGCTGCATTTCTGATGAAGGCGGAAATGTTGTAGGCTCGTGTGCTCAGATTTGGGTGCACGTTAAAGAACATCCAGTGGTCTAAATTGCCAGAGCCCTCCACTATGGCGTCTCTCATAATCATATGGTGGCTTTGGGACGTTAAACTCCACATATGAATCAATCAATCAACCCTCAAAATCATCTTTGTCATCTGCAAGGCCGTCTATCCTTTTATTGTAATAGGTGAGTGCTATCAGCTGCCCGATTCGGAGGTGTCATTCGTGGAACGTTTTCATGACGACCTTCATCACGTAACGTCTGTATACAGTCATGCTAGCATCTTGCTCTTTGGTGATTTTAACTACGTTGCAATTACTTGGTCCAATCTGTCATGAACGACAGTGAAACAAAACAATGAAAGTGATTTTCTTCAGCTTATCTCAAGTTGTTACTTCCATCACTCGACGTGGCACTCATTCATCGAACATTCTTGTTCTCATGCTTACGTCCGATCCTGAGAACATAACCCCTCTCACTTATCTTGATGGAATAAGTGACCATCTAATCGTTCACGGATTCTTCCATTCCAAACTTACACGTCCAAACACTTACACATAAAAACTTACACATAAACTTACACATAAAAAAGGAGATTATGAAAATATGAATAGGGAGCTTAATGAATTTTGGCATTCTTTATGAGTTCACTTCTCATCACGGTCTGTTGAAACAAATTGGTCTTTTTTTTAACAAAAATGCACAGGCTTATCGAAACCCACAGTTTCCATTCAAGACCGTGCAACGTTACCCAGGTTTAACCGTAAGCTAAAAAGGCTGAAGAAAAAAAAAGATATTTCAGGCAGGCGAAAAATCCTAATGATCCGCGCGCTTGGGCAAAATATCGCACTACAGCTAAGGTATACGACGCTATTGTAGCCCAGACCAGGCGCTCTATTTTTAATTTCACTCTGCCTCAATCTTCGGTTAATAACCCCGAACAATTTTGTAAGATTATCCATCCAAAACAGCATAAATCCTCCTTATATCTCGAAGACGACACTGGTAATGCCATTCCCAATGCCGCAGTGGCGACTACCCTGAATCTCATGTTTTGCTCTGTTTTCACCAAAGAAATCTATAATAACCTTCCTCGGTTTCCGCTCTCAAATCACCCCATTATGCCTCAAATCACAGTTTCATCCAAAGGTATCATCAAAATCATTGATTCACTAAAGGACAGTTCATCTGCTGGACCCGATGGTATAAACTCCAAAGTATTAAAAAATACCAAGTGTATAAATAGTGTTTTTCTGTCTCTTTTCAACATCCATTGTCATCCAGCACTCCGCCACTTGATTGGAAGTTGGGTAAGAATGTTCCAGTTCCTAAGAAAGGCCCCTCGAGCTACCACCCTATATCTCTAACCAGTGTCTGCTCGAAAATCTTGGAACATTTCATATATACCCACACTGTCAACTTTCTAAATTCTGTAAACTTTTTTAATCATGGTCGACATGGGTTTCAAAAGCTTTTTCCTGCGAAACCCAACTTGCGCTTTTTCTCCACGATATCCATATTGGCCTTGATCAGAACATAGCCCTAGATGCACTTTTAATTGACTTTGAAAAAGCTTTCGATATGGTGCCACATAAACGCTTGCTATTAAACCTTTCTCGACTTAACTTACATTTCCTTGTTTTCGGTCATATTAAAAAGTTCCTCACTAACCTACAGCAATTTTCGCATGCAAATAATTGATCATCGACTTCATACTCAGCCTTATTCGAAGTGCCTCAAGGCACTGTATTGGGCCCAATCTTTTTCCTCATTTACATCAACGACCTGGCCAGCAACATTTCTTCTAACATATGCCATTTCGTCGATGACTTTGTCATTCATCGCCCGATCATCAACGTCACCGATAACTTAGCACTCCAAAACAACTTACGAAAATTAGATAAATTATGCAGTGACTGGTTGATGGTGGTGAATACTAACAAAACATCTGGTTTAATTTATTAGGCGGAATGACTACCCGGCATTCAAATATTCTCTTAACAGCAGTGTAATCTCCTCAGAACCTATTGCTGAATACTTGGGTATTACTCTTCATTACGACCTCACTTGAGCTGCTCACATTATCAATATTACTAATGCCACAAACCGTACTTTAGGCTATCTTAAGCGAAATTTAACAAATGCACCTCCTCCCGTAACATTACTAGCTTATAAAACACTAATTCCGCCTAAATTAAAGTATGCTTGTTCCGCATGGGATCCCCATGAACGCGTTTCAACCGATCTAATAGAATCAGTCCAAAACCAAGGGGGGAGATTTATTTATTCTAATTATTGTTACACGACTAGTGTAACTAACCTAAAGAAAAAGGCAGGTCTAACTGCTTTCCAGACTAGGCGCAAATATGCAAGGCTTTCACTCTTTCGTAAGTTTTTTCATGTGCTACGTAACTTTTCTCCCATCAATCCAGCTCATCTCTCATCTCTCAACGCAACAGTCATGATAAAGCCGTATACCCTTCCCACGCCCACACTGCCACGCATCTGCAATCATTCTTTGTCAAGACTGCCATCGACTGGAGCAATTATCCCCTAGATATCGTCTTTCACATCAGTCATGCTCATTTCGAGAACTGCGTTGAGTCACGCTTTGTAAATATTAACTAACTTGTTTGTTTCTCCTACCTCATCATGGAAAACCCTGTAATGTGTAGAGTGGCCTTGAGGTATTTCCAATAAATAAATAAAATAAATATGTATAGTTAGTAACAAGTGCCGCATTGAATCAAACCCTAAATAAAACTTCTGGTACTAGAATATAACCGAAAACACTCAATCGCAATTTCGAAATGAAGTTCATCAAAGTTCCAGAACTACTTGGACTGCAGTGCTTTCTGGCTCATCAGCCAACCCAGCATATTAATTTTTTTTGTTTTCAATACGTCCAGTCTCTTACGAGACCAAAGCAGATGGGCATCATTTCTTGGATACACAACACCGTTTTCAGTTTCACATTTGTGCAGCGGCATATTTGTCAGAACGTCTAAGAGTGGCTGGAGGCAGAAATTCCTGAAGGGGCCTCGAGGCCTTTACAAAATTCAATAAGTACATTTTGAAAAAAATGGCGTTAATTAAATACAAACCCTGAAAAATCGGTACATACTTAAAGACGGCATACAAGACCGTTCTCATTTAGTAGAAAATACAACGCTAGTTGTACACAAACACAAGAGCAATGGGAACAATACACCAGAAAAATAGACACTTGGGTAACTTGAAACCATTTACTGCACCCAGCAAAACAAATTCGTTTACGCGCAATTGAACGCGAGCATTTATTCCACAAAAATAACCGCTAGAAAAAACGATAATACGGCTTGTTAAACGAGAAAAAAATAACTGGAAAATGATTTGCAGAACATGTCCTCGATTTTTGAGGTGAACTCTGACAATAATTGCATACTGGTAATCGAGGAATCTAGACTATTCCATTCTATTATTGAAAGGGGAAAGCATGAATGCTTGAAGCAATCGTTATTATAGGTGTATTCTGTAATAGTGAACGCATGTTTGTGTCTTAGTTCTTTGGGTTCTGCCAGGGAGATGTATTTTGATGCATCGATGCCGCTGCGGTTATGGAGCAGGTTGTGTAGAAATTTTAATCGTGGGGGAAGTGGTTCTTAAAATTGGAAAAGAAAAGAAAAGTGAACCCCGCAACTGTCTGCAGCTAAGTGCGACACCTCAGCAGTGGTTCACATGGGAAGGGGAATGGGGGATAATAGACTTGAGCGAAGAGAGGAAAGAGAAAGGAGAGAGCGAGCAAAGGAAGGGGGGGACGCACAGATCGTCGTAAGCCACAGCGAGCGAGGACAAACCGAGGGGATAGAAGAGATAGGAAAGATGGAGCACGGTCACTGGAGTCCGAGGACGGGGCGCACCTGCGAGAGCTCCTTTCGGCGTCGGTGGATGGCGTAGAACAAGTCCAGTAAGTCAGAGCTGCACTGTCGTCGGAGGTGGAAGGTCGTCGGCGGCAGGAGATGACGTAGGGCGAGTCCAGTCGGCCAGAGCCACGATGACGCGGGAGATCGCAAGCGCGCGGAGCGCGCGAGCGCACAACCGATCGGCCCGAAATCCAGCAAGCAAGTCCTTTAATCGTGCCAGTTTTGCTCTTGTCGCTAGCGTAGGGAGATCGCAAGATTCTAAAAGGTTGGTGGGCGAGTCGGTGTGTTTATACTTGTTGTAGATAAACCTTACGGCCTTCCTTTGTGCCCGTCCTAGCCTTGTAATATGAGTGGCATATTGATGGAAGCAGTGTTGGCGTACTCTGAAATTGGACGAACGAATGTTGTGTAGGTTAAGAGCCTAGTTTGTGTCGGTGCAAGTGGGAGACGCCTTCTTAAGAAAAAATAGCTTGCGCAAAGCGGCAGCTGTGACGTTATTTATGTGCGCTTCCCATCTCAGATCGGAAGTTAATGTGACACCGAGATATTTCTTCAGCGTGACTCTTTGGTGTGTTGTTTATTGTGTAAGTAAACTCAGAGTGTGCCTTTTTTCTAGTCACCGTCGTACAGACTGTATTTGTTAAGTATATCGACATTTGGCAATCTTCACACCAGTGAGCAATTTTTTCCAATCAACTATTTAGTGTCTTGTGGTCATCGCTGTCTTTAATTTCCCTGTAATTAACGCAGTCGTCAGCGAAAAGCCTAATTTTGCGGTCTATGCCGGCTGTAGTGTCTTTTATATAGATAAGAAATAATAATGGCCCAAGGACGGAGCCTTGGGGCACACCTGACTTTACAGAAGCCGTCCCTGATAATGCGCCTCCGTAAACCACAAACTGTTGGCGGTCGCTGACAGCTTTATGCAGATAATTTCTTGCATTTACACACGGTGTTTCCCTACAAAGAAATAAAAGACTGAAAACGTTCGCGGAAACCATGGCTCACAAAGAATGTGTTAAACATGATGAATGAAAAAAATGGCATTTATCGACTATTCTCGAAAATCGTTATCCAGGCGCACCGGATTCCTTTCGCAAATTTAGAAATATTTCGACTGAATATGAGAAAAAACCGAAACGCACTGATTATTCTTGCATGGTCAAGGATGTTTCAGGGGTAAGGAAGATGAGGAGCTAGTTAATTTAATTACTGCATTAGATAAAGCTAACTTCAATGTGTAAGAGATAACTGAAGGCAATCAAACATACATGGGCAAAGCTTTGGCTACATTACATGAAGCTAACTTTAGTGTATAAGGGATAACTTAAAGCAATTGAACATACATGGGTAAACAATTGGCCGAGAAATTTAACAATCGCCTAATATTCTTCTTTAGTGGATCTTGTCAGCGACACTACCGCATCATGTTACAGTGTCCACACAAGCAGTGTCATCGTCGATTTATGTTTCCCCAACAGATGAATATAAAGGTATGAGTATTTTCAAAAAAAAATAAAAGAAAATAATTCGGAAGATATTGGTGGTTTAAAGATGGCAGATATTTTGAGAAAATTTAGCAAAAATTTTGATGGTTCCGAAAATAATTTTTGTACTTTGCTTATCTCTACATTTAGTATTTATTCGAAGAGTAAAGTTTCATTAACATTTCTGATTGATATTTCTTATTGAGAGCACGTATTTTCAACTATGTATTGGTGTCTGCTTACTTGTTTAGACGGCTTCATGATTGCGATCACTCTTTAAGCCTTGTACTTCGGGGATGTGGAGCTAGTCAAGCTTCGTTCATACCGCAGTATCTTGCCCACATTCGTCACCGCACATAGTATGTTATTTCATGAATGACTGCAAAAATGTTTTTAAAAAATGTAAGAGCTGCGGTGAAATAACCTTCAAACATTGCGCTCAACCTCCGCTGTACAATACATAGCCCGGCCAGGGCCTGGCTGCGCGCGATCGTGCCCATGGAAGTCGTCGGGTTGTTACGTTAACCATCAATGCGCATCGCATGCATACTTGCAGTACTGCACTTAGCTTTGCGGTGGAGGGAGCTACGACCCGGGCTGCTATGCAGGATGACCCAAGCTTCTCGGGCAGCCGAGTTTGCTCCGAGCTCCCTTGCGGTGGCCGTGGCATGAAGATAGTGCGAGGTGCGTGATGGCAGCGTTAAAAAAAATGGCTACACGAACGCGCATGGCGTTGGAAACGCATGTGGGACATTTGGGGTGGTTATCAAAGAAACACCCGTCCTAGCACGTCAGCGTTGCCTCCGACTCAAAATTTTAGCAGTGCAGCGACGTCAGCGTGATTGCCGTGCTCTGTTTTTGTCGACTCAACACGTGCTTCCAACAGGCGTGTTCGTATGCGTATATGCTCTTTCGCCCAAGTTCTTTCGTTCCACCTGCAGCAAGGAAAATTTCACTCTCGAATACAGCAAGACTGCACAGGCAGCACCCTCGTGCTGCTCGTTTCGCTTCTATCAAGTGTTGCGGATAATTGCAAGGACAGGTGGTCGCCAGGGGCGCTCGCATCTTGTCCGCAACGCGGCTGTGATTGGATATGAAACTCCAATCGGTGGAATTGAATACGAGACATAGGGCGGTTTAGAATAATGTTCACACGTGTTGCGAGAGTCGCTTTAGTTGCGGACGCCATATGAGCTTTAGAATAGCGTTTGCTTCCCCTAGAAAAAAGTCTAGAGACATTCGCCCCGACTGCAAACCCGAATGCACGGAAGCTACACACAGCATTTCGCGGAACGCAATTTCGGATTTTCTGCGGGCATGCCACGAACACGAACGGCGGCTCGCGTCACGACACATGCGCAGTGGCAGCGACCGCACCGCAAGGGCTGGCGGTGCGCTATTCTAAACATCCCTTCTAGTAGCCACATGGTGACATAACCTTTACTTCTGCGTGTGTGTGTGTGTGTGCATAACCGGCGCAATAAAGCTGGTAGATGAACCGTGCTTTCCCTGGTCTGATGAGTGAAGAAAACGACAACGACGGAAGTGCGGGGCAAGGCGCGTGTAATGTGCGCGTGAGTGTCAGTGAATCAGTTGATGACCTGTGGTGGCCCATAGAGGTGGCGTGCCACGATTGGGCCACGGTAGACCATCACGTGGCAGTGGGCTTGGTGGCTGGGGACGAGCCGAAGCAGCGGCAGACGGGAGACAGCGGGCCGAAGCGTCGGACGCAGGTGATCCAGGTTCCGGCCAGGGAACGCGGCTCTCCACGCTACTGCCGTCCAACTACCAGCTGGGGCGGCATTGCCGGCACGAGTACTGCATCTCGGGGCGCGGCCTGGCCTGCTGTTCTCTTCCTTGCCGAGGGCATCGCGGATCTCGGCGAGGCGTCTCCACGGTCAGCCGTTCGGCACAGTGACGTAGGTGGCCTGGCTAATGGTCACAGTTGCACCGAACATCGCGTCTCGACGCAAGCTGTTCGCTGGAGGGGCTGGCCATTCCCCGCATGGAGCATCGCGTCTCCAATGCGGGTTGACTGCTCCGTAGCCGCACCCATGCCATCAAGCGCCGGTGTCACCAGAGCATCGCACATCGGCAAGGGACGAGCGAGACGTTCTGCCGGGCGAGACGCGGGCGTGTGTACGGAGGAGAAGAAGAAGGAACGTGCGGAAAAGAGAGCTCGGGGGTTGAGGCCACGAAGGCAGAGGAAGCGGTGCGCCGCTCGAGAGGACGAGTTCCTGGCAGCGTTCCTGAGCCGGACGTGAGACCCGTACGTGTCGGCCAGGTCGAGCTCCGGTGGTCTGTTCGAGGTCGAGTCCGTCGGCCTGTACAAGGTCCAAGGACGGGGCCTGCCGAACGGCTCCTGCCTGGGTGCAGTGGACGGGAGCAGGTTTGTGGGCGAGGCCTACCGGGTGTGGTCCTCGTGAGTCGTGGCCTGATCCTGGACCTCAGGAGTCGCGACCCAGGCTGCTGGGTTGGTCGCGACGCCCGTTTCAACGGCGCTGCACACGGTAGCACATCTGTGTGCCGTCAGCCGTTCCAGCCGTGCCACCTTTGCCTTCGCGCACGTCGACGACCGCATCATGTCGGGACGACGGGGACCCAAACTGCGACGTTCCTATTCCTGGACCAGGAAGTGCACAAAACCGAGAAGAACGAGGTGTGCCTGTACAAGTATGTGTTTCCGCCGCACCTGCCACACCCGACGCTGGCCTTCATCGGGCTGCTGCAGCTGCTTGGGGGCGTGTTCCCCGCCCAGGAGGCGCAGAGCCATTGGTTCGCGCAGCTCATCAACAAGAAAGTGTCACTTCTTTCTCTAGTGTGCAATATAAAGCTTGTTTTGGTCGCATCACATGTTGATGTCAATCCTGTCTCGTCCGCTATTAACAAACATAGTGACGAACGTCCATAATCATCACACCTGGCGTTGCGGCGTGAACACTGCTCCTCGGCAAGAGCAAATGTGGTGGGTAGATTTGATATTCGCCACGGGGGTCGGCCAATCAAAATGATAAACGCATGAACTCGGATACAAACTCGTTCATTCTGAGAAGCCCGAGTTCAACTCGTGACTGTGATGGTGCCGCTGTGACTGTCAAGCGTTTGATGCGGTGAATGCTACAGGGCCACAGAGAGAGAGCACGCCTGCGCACATGCGACGCGTTTTTTATTCCCCTCTGTCCGTGCACGCAATTCTCCTGAAACGCCGACTGCTTCTCACAGCGTTCGTGTGCGACGCGGACCGGGTATCACTGGCACGCCGGCGCGCGTTCCTTGCAGTGAACTTGGGAGTGTTTCCGCACTCTCGTGGGACGCAGACAGCGTTCTCGTCGACGAGCATCGCTTGGGAGAGCTCAGCTGATGGGCACCTCTTGCACTGCCAGTCCCCAGTCATGACAGTGAACAACCGGCAGAAAAGACAACGATATTTTTTTGCAAGAAAAGCAAAATTACGCCAACTTGAGAACAGTAACGTCAACCTTGACTCATTATATCATGAAAAATAAAAAAAACTGTGGGATCCTACGTGCAGTGGGAATCGACGGTATATACGAAGCACGAATGATGAAGGTTGATATGTCACTTTAATATAAGCCCAACGTCACTTTAATATATATCAATATATATATATGTTGTGTAGTGTGACTGTGGCCGCTAAGTTTGGCGGCAACAGGAAAGACAGCTACGAACATGATGATGATGATGATGATTAAAGGCCTCCCCTTTGAATCGGGGTGACGGCATGCGCCATCTAGCCTACCTTAATAGTTCGAGTTTATAAATTTTGTCCCTCAACTCGGACGTCTTTTTAATGTTGCCCAGCTGCTACTCTTGGCTGGGATGTTATTTTATCAACTTCTCTGCTTTTCCTCCACCAATACTCCAGCCGCTGCTTAGTAATACCTACTGCTGACCAGTTAATGCTTCCATCAACCGCGAAGCCCAGCGCCTCAGGAAGTGTGACCTTCCCCCCATTTCTATCCGGCTGAATCTTTTGGCATTCCATGACTATGTGGTCGATTGTTTCTTCATTTATGCCACATCCAACACATGTCTCATCCTGTGACGAATATTTGCTCCTGTAAGTTGAAGTTCTCAAGCAGCCAGCCCGCGCCTCAAAGAGCAACGCACTACCTTTATTGTTGTCATAAAAGTTCTCTTTCCGGATCTCTTGTTTGCTTGCCTTGTAGATTCCCAGCGATCCCTTCTTTTTCATCCTCTCTTTCCACGTGAGCGTCTCTGTTTCCCTCACTTGCTTTTTTACCGGCCCCCTTTGCTTATTTGCCGCGGTCAAGTTATATTTAGTCGCCAGCTTTCGCGTCCTCTTCCGCCATTGGGTGTCCACACTTTTCAGGTACAGGTATCTGTGCACTCTGGCTGCCCAGTTCTTCTCATCTAAATGTCTAAGTCGCTCCTCAAACCGTATTTTACTTTGTGCTTCCCTCGCCTCAAATGAAGCCCAACCCATATCGCCTTGTACAGCCTCGTTTGTAGTCTTACTGTGAGCTCCCAGAGCTAACCTGCCGACTGCCTTTTGGTTAACCTCCAGCCCCGACAGGATATCTGACTTTAAGCATAATACGGCATTAGAGAACGTGAGCGCCGGCACCATTACCCCTTTCCAGATGCCTCGTACTACCTCGTACTTATTGTGTCCCCAAAGTGCTCTATGATTCATTACTGCTGCATTTCGGCTCCCTTTCAGTTTGAGGTGTTCTTCATGAGCATTCAGGTAGCCTTTTCCTTCATTAAGCCAGATCCCCAAGTATTTGTACTTATTTACTAATGGTATGTCTTCCTGTTGTATCCTTATTGGTGCTACATGAGCTTCCTCGTTGAACACCATGACTCCAGATTTCTGTGGGTTAAAATGTAGGCCTAGGTACGTTGCCTCATCACCACAAATGTCAGCCAGTTTCTGAAGTTGTTCCGCATTATCCGCCAGCAGCACTATATCGTCTGCGTACATCAATCCCGGAATCCGTTGCTCCACTAACACTCCATTGCTTCGGTGTGACAAATCAAAGCCCAATCCACTCTCCTCTAGTCGTCTTTCCATTCCTCTAATGTACAGTGTGAACAGCAATGGCGAAAGAGGGCACCCCTGTTTTAAACCTCTTCGAATGTACACGGGCTCTGTGTATGTACGCCCTTCCCATGTAATGTGCGCCTTGTTATCCTCATATATTGCCCTTAGCAGCCCTATAAATTCCGACCCAATCCCCTCCTCTTCCAGTATATGCCACAGCAATCCCCTGTCCACGTTGTCATAGGCACCCTTTATGTCCAGAAACAGTAGCCATGTTGGTCTGCCCTGTGCTGCCGAAATTTCGATGGTCTGGGTTATGACGAAAAGATTGTCTTCCAAGCGTCGACCCGGCCTAAATCCATTTTGCAGTTCCCCTAGAATACCGTTACTTTCAACCCACTTCAACAACTCGGCTTTGATGGCTTGTATAGCTAATCTATAGAGCACTGACGTGACTGTAATCGGCCTATAAGAGCTCGCCTTGTCCCTTTCTCCCTTGCCTTTGTATATCAAACTCATTCTACTTTCGCGCCAGTGCGCAGGAATCCTCTTGGATTTTATAGCGCGCTCGATGGCTCCATACAAGTGCGCCTGTCCCGCTGGTCCCAAATGGTTAATAATCTCTATCGGGATTCCATCCGGTCCTGTTGCCGTACTTTTGGGAACACTGTGTTCTGCCTTTTTCCAGTCCAAAAATTCGATATTAAATTTTTCATCTGCCACTCTTTTATTTGCCACCTGTGTCCAGTTAGCCGCCCTCTCGCGTGCTTGGCCGAAAGTATTTCCTATGACTCCATGTAGGTATTCTAATGCGCTGTCCCCCAGGAGAACGTTACCGTCCCCGTCCTGTAGCTGAGTCTGCATCTTTTTAGTCGTCGTTCCCAATGCTTTCAAATGGTTCCAGAATTTTCGGGAGGCGCTCTTATCCTTCTTACGTATGTCTGATACCCATTTCTCACTCGCAGCTTTAATCTTCGTTTGTACTAGTTTCTGCACCTCAAATTTATTTTCTCGGTACCGGCTCCACCGTAACTGCACCTCATCATCCTGTTGTCCCATTCGCTTTGCTTTTCTGTGCAGTCTAGAGGCCCGTCGTCGCTCTTCAATAGCCAGTTTAATTTTCTTGTCCCACCAGCTTCGTGGTTTCCGTTTACCCCTCCAGCTGTGTTTTTCCTTACTTTGTTTATTTCCTTTTGTATACAGCTAACAACCTCGTCATATTCCCACACCTTTGTCGGCTGTGCTTCTAATTCTCTTTCGATGCTATTGACGATGTCTGCTATCTGCTTTTCGCTTACTTTCGGGAGCCCAACCTCCTGTGTTTTCTTCCTAACCCCCCCACTGTCAAACTTCAGGATTATACGCCTGTGGTCGCTGCCCAGACTGTTTTCTCCTTCTTCATCTATCGTCATTTTGTTCAACCGCTCGTACGTGTGCTCTGAGACCAGGCCGTAGTCTATGCAAGACTGTCTACTGCCGCTTTGCCACGTTATCTGCCCGTCGCATTTATGTTCCCGGTTAACTATTACCAGTTGCTGTTCTTCACACATATCGATAACCATTGCACCGTTATAGTCTGTATATCCATCTAGATCCTCAATGTGGGCATTTAGATCTCCTACTAATATCACCTCGCCAGATTCTTTAAATTTTTTTATGTCCTTCCTGAGGCAGTCCACCCACTCTTTATTTTGTTCTCTGGCGTCATTCCCTGTCCACAGATAGGCCACTCCCAACCGTGTCTTTTTCCCCCCACCGTTCCACTAACCCATAAGTGCTCCTTACAGCCATGATTTTCCCTCTTCCAATTCCCTCCTCGCCTAATCAACATGCCCACGCCTCCACCTTTCCTTTCTCCCGCTGCCCTGTTGCA
The DNA here is from genome assembly GCA_013436015.1 of Rhipicephalus annulatus. Lineage (NCBI taxonomy): Eukaryota > Metazoa > Arthropoda > Arachnida > Ixodida > Ixodidae > Rhipicephalus > Rhipicephalus annulatus. The sequence continues at coordinate 245,896 of WOVY01003469.1, read as the reverse complement.
CCCCACCCATACGTAATCATCCATCACTGGTGGCTCCTCCATATCTCTCAGGTGGGTTTCGGTCGGGGCGTAACATGTGATGTGTGGCCGCTCCACCTGGCGGCGTTGAAGTGGTTCTGAGTTGTTTTTGATACGCATGTTCTCAGTTGGTGTTTGCCGGCGGAGTGTGGCCTGGCGTAAATAAACGTTCGTGTTCCTCAACCCACAATATGTAACACTGGCGATGAGGATGGGATAGGTCGGCATGACGTCCAGCGCGGCAATGGAGGACGGGCGGAACCCCGGACAACGGGAGGCCTCCAGCAATGGCTCCCTCGAGCAATTCAACTTGTCACAGCCGGACGAGTGGGAATACTACGCTCAGCGGTTTGAATTCTTCCTGGAGGCGCAGGGCATTACGGACGCTGGAAAGAAAAGGTCGACGTTTCTCAGCCGTTGTGGGGCCGCGACGTTCCAGTTGGCTAAGGCCCTCGTCGCGCCGGACCAGCTGAAAGATACGCCGTACGAGGACATCATCGCTGCCCTTCGAAATCATCTTTCGCCGAAACCACCGGAATTGGCGCGGCGATACGAGTTCCATCGCACAGAGCAAGCAACCGGTGAGTCCGTCGCTGCATACCTCGCGGCTCTGCGAACGACTACACAGCACTGCAACTTCGTTGACCTTGATAAGGCACTCCGAGACCGTTTCGTTTTTGGCCTGAGGAACGATAAAGCTAAACGGCGCATTTTGAAAAAAAGAAGTGTCGCTCGCCTGCGCCGTCGAGGAAGCTACCGCCGCTGAGGCCATCGACCGTGAGGCCAGCCAGTCGCGACGAAACGCAACCGCGCCGCGTACCGAGCCAGTGCACCAGGGAACGGTCGCCGACTGTGGAGAGGACCAGGACGGCCTCGAGGAATGTGTTCGTCAGTTACGTGCAGACACCAGTCAACGCAGGGACGCAGGACTGGGGGGCGGATCTTGTGCCGGTTGTGGGGGGCCGCACGAGCGCCGGTTGTGTCGTTTCCGTGATGCCCAATGCCGAGGTTGCGGAAAAACAGGGCACATAGCCAAGGTCTGCCGGTCTCAACGGAAGCGGGACCGCCGTGCAAATTTTGAGACAAACGGCAGGACGGACAATTCGCGGACCACTCCGCGTGCGAGTACCTCGTACTGCGACAACCTCACGGAGACCGCCATCCACGATGTGCCCCAGCCCGGGACAAGGAAGATTCACGTTGCTGTCGAAATCGAAGGTGTGGAATGCGAGATGGAGGTGGACTTGGGATCCACGTTTTCGCTCATCTCCGAGGCTACGGCCAGGCAAATCTTCCCGAATGGGCGCATCCCGAAGTTGAAGCAACTCGACGTCGTTATGAAGGACTATCAGGGAAACTGCATAGCAGTGCAAGGGATGACCACAGTTACAGTAAAATTCAGGGGTTTTGCTGGCCCACTGAAACTTGTCATTGTCAAAGGGCAGCGTCAAAGCCTCCTTGGACTAGACTGGTTTCCAGCATTAGGAATTAAGGTCACCGGAGTGCATCGCATGGACGAACTGGCCACGGCATTTGACAAGCTGTTTGAGGAGTTTGCTGTTGTCTTTGACGGGGGACTGGGGTGCTACAAGGGACCACCTGTGAAGTTGGCCTTGAACCCGGAGGTGGTGCCAGTCCGCCTAAAGGCAAGGAGGGTGCCCTTTGCACTGCGCCAAAAGATCGATGCCGAGCTTGACAAGCTGCTACAGCAGGGTGTTCTGGAGCCAGTGGACTGCGCGGAGTGGGAAACCCCTATTGTCACACCATTGAAGGGAAATGGAGACATCCGCATCTGTGCAGACTACAAGTGTACCATTAACAAGGCCCTCCAGCAGCATGCATATCCGGTGCCGGTGGTCAGCCACGTATTGGCTTCTCTCTCAGGCGGAACCATTTTTGCAAAGCTCGACTTGGCCCAGGCTTACCAGCAGCTGCCTGTCACCGATGAGTCTGCAGCAGTACAGACCATCGTAACGCATCGTGGGGCGTTCAGGGTACGCCGATTGCAGTTTGGTGTCAGTGTCGCACCTGGCATCTTCCAAAATCTAATGGAAACCCTCCTACGTGGAATACCAGGTGTAATTCCATATTTTGATGATGTGCTAATTGCAGGGGCGTCAGGTCAAGAATTGCTCTCTCGCCTTCGCGAGGTCCTTCGCCGTTTCCAGGATGCTGGGATGAAGGTAAAAAGAGAGAAGTGCCAGCTGGGTGTCGCCAAGTCGAGTTCTTGGGGTTTCGAATAGACGCCGAGGGCATCCATCCGACCCCAGAAAAAACACAGGCCATTCTTGGTGCACCTCGCCCGTCAAACAAGACCGAACTCCAGGCATTCCTGGGACTCGTGAACTTCTATCATGCGTTCTTGCCACACAAGGCCACTGTTGCGGAACCACTACACCGACTTTTGGACAAGAAGGCCACCTTTGTGTGGGGCCAAACACAACAAAGAGCGTTTGAAGGCGTGAAAGAACTCTTGGCATCCAATCAAGTCTTGACGCATTATGATGAGAAGCAACCTCTCATCCTTGCCTGTGATGCGTCCTCATACGGAATAGGAGCTGTGTTGAGCCACCGATTGCCCGGCGGCACAGAAGCACCGGTCGCCTTTTATTCAAAGACCCTGTCGAGTGCAGAGCGAAACTATGCACAGATCGATAAGGAGGCACTTGCCGTGGTTGCAGGCGTCAAAAAGTTTCACGACTACCTGTTTGGCCGGCCTTTTCAGATCCAGACGGACCACAAGCCACTGCTCGGGTTGTTCACGTCTGACCGCCAGACACCACAGATGCTGTCTCCGCGGATGCTGCGCTGGTCATCTTACCTGAATGGATACCAACATACGCTGCTCCACCGGGCTGGGAGGCACTTGGGCCATGCGGACGGCCTCAGCAGACTGCCCTTACAGCACCAGTGCCACGATGACCCCTCTCCCGCAGAGGTTGTCATGCTCCTGGATGCGCTGCCAGAACCACCCCTCCATGCAGCGGACATTGCCACCCACTCTGCCAAAGATTGCACCCTTTCACGTGTTCTTAACTGGGTCTGGAAGGGGTGACCAAGGGGCAGCATGGGCCCAGAGTTTTCTGCCTTCACATCAAGGCAGCACGAACTGACTGCCCACAAGGGTTGCCTACTCTGGAGTGACCGTGTGGTGATTCCACAAAAGCTGCGGCTCCGGGTGCTGGAAGCACTGCATTCTGGGCACCCTGGTATTATCCGGATGAAGGCACTTGCCCGCAGCTATGTGTGGTGGCCAGGCATGGATGCTGCCATCGAAGAATGGGTCCGATGCTGCTCCTCTTGTCAGGAGACGCGGCCAGAGATGCCTCGAGCACCCGTCCACCCTTGGGAGGCGTCTCAGAACCCATGGTCCCGCCTCCATATGCATTTTGCCGGTCCCTTTCAAGGGCAGACCTTCTTAATCGTCGTGGATTCGTATTCAAAGTGGCTGGAGGTCATCCCAACATCCTCTATGACGTCACAGACAGTAATCAGTGCATTACGGAAACTGTTTGCCACGCATGGTCTCCCAGACACCATTGTCTCAGACAACAGAGCTCAGTTTAAGTCCACAGAGTTTCGAGAGTTCCTGGACAGCAATCTGATCCACCAGGTAACTTCGGCACCATTCCACCCATCTACGAATGGCCAGGCAGAAAGGATGGTACGCACTACCAAGGAAGGCCTATCTCGCATCATCCAGGGGAACTGGGCACGGCGCCTGGCAGATTTCACACTGCAGCCGCACGTAACCCCACACACGACTACGGGGCGATCCCCGGCCGAGCTCCTGATGGGCCGCAAGTTGTCAACGATGTTGGACCGCCTGCACCCTAATCGAGCCCCAGAGAAGTCCACACGGTTGGCAGATTCCCCGTCCAAACCACGCACGTTTCAGCCTGAAGACCCTGTCTTCGCACGTAACTATGCTCAGGGGCCTCTGTGGATTCCAGCAGTGATCTCCCGTGCAACCGGACCAATATCTTATGAGGTCACGGTCCCTGAAGGTCGAGTACTGCGCAGGCATGTGGACCAACTCCGTCGCCGGACGGTCGGGCCTACCCAAACGGCGGGTGCAGAACTGGAAAGACCGCAGCCTGAAAGACGACCGATGTCAACGTCTACCCCTGAAGGCTCGAGTTCTGTCGCGGTGGCCCCTGAAGGCTCGAGTTCGGCCCCTGTGGAGCCAGACGCACCTGAGGAGCAGCCGACCCCTGTGGTTAGCAGTGTGCCCCCACAAGAGGGCGGAACCGTTCCACTGACTGTCCCAGTGGAGGCAAATGACGAGCCTTTGGTGCCACCACTGTGCCTTCGTCACTCGCAGCGTGCTCGGGGAACCCCGCACCATCTAAGAGACTACGTACTGGCCCTGGCTGACTGCTGAGTTCAAACTTGGAGGGGAGGGGTGTGATGTAGTGTGACTGTGGCCGCTAGGTTTGGCGGTAACAGGAAAGACAGCTACGAACATGTGATGTGTGGCCGCTCCACCTGGCGGCGTTGAAGTGGTTCTGAGTCACGGAGGAAGGAAAGGTAAGGAGAGGCCCTGACGTCACTCGTTGTGATGCCGCGATGAAGCCGGAAGTCAGCCATATTGACTAGGCAAATTCTCCTCTCTTGTTTACATATGAATGCGAAGCAGAAGGCGCGACTCCTTCTCTGGCTCGGAAAGCACGTGGGCTGCGCAGCGCGTGTGTCGTGACGATCCGAAACTAATGGAACTGGGCTCATCACTCTGAGCCAGCAGGACACCTTCAGCGAAATCGCTTCGTCCGAGTAATAACAGGGAGTAACAGCTCGCCGACAACGAAGCAACTACGAGAGAACGCGCGCTAGATGCACTGACAACGGCGAGTGCTTTCACGTCATTAATTCAGCAGCTGTACAGACAACACGATCGGTCGTGCGCCTTCTACGGTTGCATTCCGCCGCGCGGCCGACGCAGCGTCCTGCCACTGTGTCCGTGTTCCGCGTGAAAATCACCGGCGTCAGCATTCTGCGACCGTGGTGACTTTGAGCACGGTGCTAGTGACTAGTTGAACGCGGTTGCTGTTACGTTGAGATTACATGCAATGCTGGTGGAGAGTGTACCAAGCGGAACAGAAAAGGTATTTTAATACGCACATGCAAGTTGTTACTGTACATACACAACACGAAACTACGTATGTGCACATGGTCCTCACGGCGTCTTGCTGGGCTCAACAGCGTCGTCCGTTGTCACAAGCAGGAGCACTGCTCAACTGTCACTGACCTGCAAGGCATTCGTCGTCATTCAGCTTCGTCATGGTGCCCAACGCAATTTCGCTGAACACTAACTGCTTCATCCGCGTCATCCGCCGCACGACACATGTATATGCACTTGTTTTACGCACTGTTGAAACCCCGTGATGGACAAAGGGATTTGTAAACGTTGCTAAGAGTAATGTAACAGCCAAGAGAACACTGCGTAACCAATAACGCGGTGCAGAGCACAGATATTGTCCGCCACGGCTAAGTATGAGACCTGGGGAGGCACACATTCCACCACCTGCCGCGGCCGCTCACTGCTAGACCAGCTCCACTGCGCAACACGTAACCATAGCAACGCCACCATTGTGCCTAGTGAATATGGCCGCCATGATGTCATTTCCGCCACATTTTTTACGCCCTGCGCCGGCTGGGCATGCCCTCTCCTTACCTTTTTCCTTCCTCCGTGTTCTGAGTTGTTTTTGATACGCATGTTCTCAGTTGGTGTTTGCCGGCGGAGTGTGGCCTGGCGTAAATAAACGTTCGTGTTCCTCAACCCACAATATGTAACAATATATATATATATATATATATATATATATATATATATATATATATATATAGATAGATAAGACCGCCAGGTGGCGCCGTTTTGTTTGGCTGGCCGCATACAGTGCTCCACTTTCACGTGTTCTTGGCCCGTTACCGGGCCCCGCCCGTGTCTGTACAAGCTCACTATTCCTTCTAGAAGACTTACGGGACACGCCGACACCATCCGGGCCCCGGTCCGACCCCAGGCTGGCCCCCCAGGCCCCTTCAAAAGTACGAAGCGGCGCGGCGCCGCGCTAACCCTAACGCGCCGCGCCTGCACCTCCACGATGCAGAGTCCTGCCCAGCACTCGACACCAACGACAACTGACGCCCTGTCGGTAAGCCCAGCCTCCTCCGGTCGTACCGCTGATACAGCCGTGCCTCCACTGTCAACATCTTGCAATGTCACCAGCCCCGCGCCGACAACAATACAGCAACAGGCAGCGTTCCTCAACAGCGCGCATGGTCCAGCAACGTGCAACGCTGGTGGCGTCTCTGCTAATCTCAGCTTAATAGCCACGCAAACGCCGGAGCACGAGAGCCGTAATGCAGCGTTGGCATTGCAATCAACCACGCCTGCTGCTCTCCCCACATTATCTGCGTCTGGCCTACCCATTGGAAATTCCGAGTCTGTCGACAAGCGCGTTTCGACGAGCGTCGTTCCTTCCATCGCCGAAGTTTTGCCTTCCATCACTTCAGCTGACGACTTATCGACGGAAATGGACTTCACGGCATCGCAAGTCAACGAAGACAATACGCCATCCCCTGAAGGCAGCTGGAACACCGTTAGTGCCAATCGAAAACCTGCCTCGACCGCCCGCCCCCGCTCCGAGCTCATCACCGTCGGAATCCAACTTCCACCCGGAACACTCACGCCGAAACTGCCTCTCTATGACCTGCTTTCTACCATCATAGCCGCCGCAAATCTCTCTCCCAAGACCAGTGCGGAGGTCACCCTTCAAGCCAAACCTGCTCAGAGCCTTGTGTTTCTGAAAACGCACTCACCTCTCACTGCCCACCTCCTACTCTCCCTCACAAGTCTGGAACTTAATGGTAAGCCGATCACCATTAAGCCCTATGCCCTCAGTCCTCCAATATCATGTCTCGGCGTCATACACAACGTCGGTGGTCACTTCACAACATCTCAGCTCTTGCATGACCTCGAATCCTTTACTTCAGATATACTCGCTGCACGTATGATGGGCTCCACTGAATCCGTCCTCATAACATTTGCTGGAACCATCATCCCTCGCTTTGTGTACTTCAAACGCGTCTCTTTCCGATGCCGTCCACATAAACCCAAGCCCCCTACTTGCACTCGGTGCCTTGCTATAGGGCACCGTGCTCATCAATGCCCCCAACACAGCGTTCCGGCCAAGTGCCGCCGCTGTGCGTCTCCTCTACCAGCAGATCCCGATGCTCACGTTTGCGCCCAACCCTGGTGCATCCATTGCCAAGTCAACACCCACTCATCTCTAGACTCCACCTGCCCCTACCTTTTAGCTAAGCAACGCGACTGCGCCAAAGCAGCTTTTCTCCGTCGCACAGCCATGCGCCGAGCCACTCAGCCTTCGCCGCCCCCCTCTTCAGCGCATGAGCTCCTATCACCTCCCGCAACATCCCCCCCGGGCTCATACGCCGCTAAGGTTAAGGGAACACCTCCCATGTGCACTTCTTCATCAAACACACCTTCACCATTTTCAAGTAACGAGAGCCGCTCCTTCGATCTGCGACTGGCTATGTTGGAGCGCAACCAGCGCGAGCAACAACGCGTCTCCGATGAGCTACAACAGAAAATACTTGCACTGACGCAGACACTCGCAACTACCACATCCTCTCTTACCTCTCAACTCACGGACCTAAATAAGCAACTCACCACACTCACCGCCCCGACCTCCAGCTCCCATGTAACCAAATTGGCCGACATGGTCGAAACCACCACCACTGCGCATCACACTCGTTTGGTCCAACTGGAAAATTCAATTGTCCGGATTCTTACGACCCTCGAAACCCAATCTAAGCAACTGGAATCTTTCACCTATATGCTTAACTCCCTGCAGGAGTCACTTCCCCCGGCAAAAAAGAAGGAACGCGCACGCGTAGGTGCTTCCTCTACTCCAAAGACCTAGATGGCGCGTGAAAAGGACCTCGATATTTTGCAGTGGAACTGCCGCAACTTTCGTCATAATAGGACCCCTCTCCATCAATATCTTCTCACCCGCCAAACATTACCCCATTTTCTCCTTATACAGGAGACTCGGGCGGCCCTTGCCGTCCCGGGCTACCGTGCATATCACGCTACGACGGGAAAGCCACTTGCGTCCATTTATGTACGCAATGACGTTCTCGTTGAACCACTAGACGTACCCTCCCCCCTCCTGAAACATTTAGTTGGTGTGGTCTATTACCAACCCTCTACCCGTATTTCTCTCGCTCTGATGTCATTTTACAACCCCCCTGTCACGTCCTCTTTGTTTAGTGCTCTTGGCAAATTCCTGCACTCCCTTCCATCGACCACCCATATCCTCCTTGGGGGTGACTTTAATGCTCCTCATAGGCTCTGGGGTTACCCCCAAACACTCAAACCAGGTCGCCTTCTATACTGCCTCGCCCAGGAACGCCATCTCACCCTTCTTAATACTCCTGACACCCCTACTCGAGCGGGCACTGTTTCACAGCGTTCCACTACACCCGATCTTACGTTCTCTCGGAGTTCCCTTCCTTTTCACTGGCAGGTCTCCGCTGAAAATTTTTTCAGTGATCACTTTCTCATACACATCACCATCCCTCTTTCCCACAATAGGCGGAAACAACGAGTCGCTCACACTGACTGGGAAGCATTCCGTAATAACCTTTTGTCTGACTCATTTAAAACTTACGACGACTGGACGTCGCGGATCTCCGCAGCAGTGACATCCTGTAGTCGCCGCGCTCGTTTTCAACTCCCCATTCCTGACCCTGATCCTCACTTCCTCCGATTATGGCGACGTCATAAACGTTTGAAACGCGCTCTCCGCTCCCAGCCACATAACTTCCAACTTTCCTTCCGAATTGATGCTCTGCGGGCTGAAATTATCGCTTAAGGCACTTCTCTCGAGCACTCTCGTTGGAACACGCTGTGTGACGGCCTTGACTCCGCACTGCACTCGCGCTCTACATGGTCTCTGTTTAGGTCTCTCTTAGGTACCAAGCCTGCCGTTGCTCCCACCCTAGCTAAAGCTCTCACTCAAGGGACTCCATCTGATGTGTTTGAAAATTTAAAATCTCTGTATCTCCCACCCCCTCTCACACCTTCCTACCCAGATTACTGTGGCGAAGCTAACCCAGACCTGGACCGCCCATTCACGCTCAGGGAGCTGGAAGCTGCCTTAGCCACTCAATCTACCCGCTCGGCACCCGGTGAGGATGAGATAACATATACTACATTACGTAATCTCCCCGACAACGCGAAGGAATTTCTCTTACACACATTCAACGAAGCATGGAACAGCGGCTGTCTTCCAAGCTCTTGGACATCATCTCTAATTTGCATGATTCCGAAGCCCGGCAAACCTCCATCTCTCTCTAACCTTCGCCCTATCTCTTTGACGTCATGCGTTGGCAAGACTCTTGAGCGAATGGCCTTGACTCGACTGTCTGATTTTATTGAGGCGAAAGAGTTTTTCCCTCCTTCTCTTATTGGCTTCCGACGCCACGTTTGTGCGCAGGACATGTTCCTTGTTCTTCAGCATACTTTTCTTTCACCTTCTCGTAGTCAGATCCATGCGCTTGTAACCGTCGATGTACGGAAGGCATTCGATGGTGTGAGTCATGACCACATACTCGCTCAGCTCTCCTCCCTGTCATGTGGCTCCCGCATGTATTCTTACATCCGATCATTTCTTTCCAATCGAGTTGCTCGCTTCAGAGTCGATACTCATTTGTCTAACCCACACTCCCTCACCCGCGGCACTCCTCAAGGTGCCGTACTATCTCCTACTCTATTCAATATGGCTATGGCCCCCCTTGCCTCCCAACTGTCCCAAATACCTGACCTCCACCATATTTTTTATGCAGACGACATCACTCTCTGGTGTACGTCTGGATGTCCTGGCCACGTGCAGGATACTTTGCAACGTGGCCTGGACCTTATCGCTTCCTTTCTCGCTACTGCTGGCCTGTCCCCTGCACCGGAGAAATGTGAACTACTTTTGCTAAACCGGTCTGCGTACCAGCGCTCCCACAATACCCTCATCTCCCTACATCTTTCTAGCTCTCTCATCCCCACTGTTCAGCAATGCAAAGTTCTTGGCTTCCCTTTGCACGCGACAAAAAACGCGCAGGCCCTACATCACGCTGTGAGGACTTGCCACTCGGTGGCCCACCTCCTGCGACGCGTTGTCACTCGGCAGTCGGGGCTCCACGAGGCTCATGCGTGCCGGGTTGCACATGCGCTTGCCCTTAACAAGTTCTTGTACTTTGTACCCTACGTTCATTTCACCGAAACGCAACTCAACACACTTGAAAGAGCTCTATTAGGCCTCTACAAGGCAGCTCTAAACCTCCCTCTCACTACCTCTACCACTAAGCTCTTTGCCACAGGCCTCTTCCATCCATTACGTTCTCTTATTTCTCTGCACCACGACTCTCAGATTGCCCGTCTTTCTCTCACTCGTCAAGGCCAATGGCTATTAGCCCAAGCTGGTATCCCTCACATTCCCGTCTCCGTGCCCACCTTGCCTTCTGCCGCTAGCACCGCTGCTTCTAACCTTCGCATCCTTCCCCTCCCATCCAATATGTCTCCCGTTCTTCACGCCGGCCGGCGTCATGCGGCAGCACAGCGTCATTATCCTCCACTCTCTACACAGGGAGTTGCCTACACGGATGCCTCATACATGGCTCCTCGGGGCTCGTGTGGCTACGTTATCTACCATCCACACCTTTCGTCACCTGACACGCACACCAGCGGGCCATACTTACACCCGCCAAATGTACTTTCGCTCGAGGTCCTTTCCATGGTCCACGCCATGCAGTCATTTTCCTCCCTCCCTTCTCTCCCCGAGTACACGATTTACTCCGACTCTCACGCCGCCATCCGTCACATACAGAACAACACGTTGCCCCCTGCTCTTCAACAGGAGGTCGAGCGAGCGGCCTCTGCTCTTCAACCCTCCACTGTCTTCCTCCGCTGGGTTCCTGGGCATTCGGGTATTAACGGCAATGAGCTAGCTCATCAGCTTGCCCGCGATATATTGCACCGGGCACCGTTCATTCCCTGGCCCACACCTTCGGAAGACAGTGAGAGCTCCGCGAATAACGATGGGCAGATCTCCTTGCGTCACACTATCAAGGAGGTATATCTCCAGCTCCGGCTCGACAAGCGTCTTTACCCTCCCCCTCATCCATCACTCACGGCGCTGGAGGCTCGAACTCTACGACACATCCAAATGAACTGCTTGATAACCCCCTCTCGCCTTTTCCTTTATAAATATAGGTCTAACCCCTGCTGTCCTAATTGTCCTTCCCCATACGCTGACCTGTCACACTGCCTGTTTTACTGCCCAACTGCTCAGCAATCCAGCTATTACCCTCCACCATCCCTTTCCATCACCTCCTGGCTCGATTGGATCGGCGCCGAAGGGGAAGAAGAACAGCGTCGACTGATCGCACAGGCGGTAGAAATGCTCGGCCTGTAAATTTGGCTGAATAAAAGTCTATTACTACTACTATATATATATATATATATTTGCCCACAAACTTTGCCACCAAACTTTGCATATACTTGCGGAGCCCCTGCACACATGTCATGAATATCATGTTCAGACGTGTCATTTACCTTCGTCGTCCTTTCGCGTCACGTAATACCAAATTCGGTATATGTGAAGCCAGCGAAATGACCACGAGAGCATCATGAGCGTATGACGTGTAGTCATACCTCACATGACATGCATGTGATGATTTTCATGTAAGGGCCTGTCACTTAAATTGGCAATGCAGTCATGTGATACCATACCACTTTTGCAATATGTGATTTGAACGAAACCACAGCAAGAACAGCAAGACCATGACATGTAAATCATGACATTCAAGGCATACATGTCACGATTTTCATGTTATGAATAGTCACCTATGCTGCTCATCATACAGTCATGTTATCCCAAACCAATTTTGGTGTAGATTCGATCATAGAAACGTCCGGGAAGCTATAAGTCATAAGAGGCTAGATGATAGATAGATATTTTGATTGATTGATTGATATGTGGGGTTTAACATCTCTCAACCACCATATGATTATGAGAGACGCCGTAGTGGAGGGCTCCGGAAATTTTGACCACCTGGGGTTCTTTAACGTGCACCCAAATCTGAGCACACGGGCCTACAACATTTCCGCCTCCATCGGAAATGCAGCAGCCGCAGCCGGGATTCAATCCCGCGACCTGCGGGTCAGCAGCCGAGTACCTTAGCCACTAGACCACCGCGGCGGGGCAAGATAGATAGATAGGTAGATGGATAGATATGCTCAAAGTCGCCGAAGTTCGCTAAGAAATGCTCCGCATTTAAAAATGCTATCAAATGTAGTCGAACGTCTATGGTGTCTACCTTTTAATGCGTGCTTGGCATCTCGACAGTTTGGTTGAACTTTGCACACTGTCTGCAGCGGCTGGGGTAGCAAAGTTTAGATTTTCCCGATAATCTCATCTTCATGACCCAGGATTCGATAGATCACTCCAAGCTGTAGCAGAAGATTGAGTGGATGCCGGTGACCAGAGTTCATAACAGCAGAGATGCCAGATCTTATTTTGCTGACAGCTGCAGGGTGAACAGTGGCTAACTTGGACGCGTTCTCCACGCGCATATCCACGATTTTCAACGATTATGTTTGGCGTGGAGAACTGTGAAGAAAGCTTCCCAGGAACGGCAGATAATCTAAACCACACGTGTTCACTAACGACGAAGTTGGGGTTTCTTCATTCCGGTCGCTTGCTGGATTTCGTGCCGACCGTTTGTGCCCCCGCTATTTCCGACGACAGGGCAGTTCTGGCCGACTGGCTCGCCCTACGCCATCTCCCGACGCCGACAAGAGCTCTCGCTGAGTGGTGCCCCATCGTTGCACTCCTGCGACCGTGTGCACATTTCCTATCTTCTCCTTGCTTCTGGGTGTCGTTGTCCCTGCGCCACGCTCTCCCGCCTCCTCTCTATCTCTATACCTTTTAATCCTATCCGTTTCATCCCTCCTTACCCCCATCCCTCGTGAGCTACTGTTGATGTGTCCTTCACCTGAGAGACAATAACGGGGCTCACTTTTATCTTCTTTTCATTTAGGAATCACTTACTATTATTGTCTCCGCGTTTTGCATCTGTATAGCTCTTCGACCTTGTTTGCTTATTGTCACCCACTCTCGCAACTGCTCAAGCACTCCTGATGGGTGCGTGCTGAAGCAATTGTCAGGCATGCCCACTGCGTCGTCTTGTGCGAAGTCGGCGTCCATCCCTCTTAAAAAAAAGGTGGTGCTACTTACAAACTTTTAGGTAGTGAATTGCTGTCACAACATTCACTACCCAAGTAGTAACTGTAGGTAGTAAATGATAAGATAGTGAAGTTACTACCATGTCATCTACTAGCTACAGTTACTACCTACCAGAAGGTAGAAACATAAAAAGTAAATGTACTAATCTGATGGCTCCTAGCTCTTGTTACTACTTAGTGAAAGGTATCAAACTAAGCTAGTAATATTACTATCATGATGGTAACTACAGGTTTTCCCGCTCACTTTAATCCAAGTGCCAGCCTAAATAATCTGCACGCCAATGAAATAATATGAACGCTGAGCTATTTAAACCATGTGCCAAACATTTAATCCAAGCGCCAACATATTTAATCCAAGTGCCAACTCAATGAGGCCGCGTGCCAGTGAGTTTAATTCAAGTGCCACCGTGTTTAATCCAATTGCCAATGACTTTAATTCAGGTGCCAGTCAGTTTAATCCATGAAACACATAGTTTGCCACTTTATATAGTATGTCAAAATAACGCAAACATGATGTCACAGGAAGAACTTTTCTCTCGCCTATACATGCTAGCGCTTATGAAATAAAGTGCGCAGTGCTGCTTCTCCTTAAGGTTTTGGTGCCATAGATTCAAAATTAAAAGAAAAACAGTGAGTAGTAATTGCATTTATGGGTACTAAATGTATTTGCTCATAGGGTCCATGTTAGTCTACGTATATTTCATCGCTACTGCATTATTCCGGCTAACCATGTACACCATCGCATATGCATAGATTCGCCTCGTATGCTCAGTAGACGGCATTTGGCTGCTTATTCGCCGAGGCTTTCGCAGTCGTGTGCTCAGCCCAGTGAGAACAGTGACCGACAGATGACATTCATTCGTTCTCAAAATCAGAAATAATTACTTAAGTATACTAAACTTGCATTTAATCGGATTTATGTGGAATGAAGTTGTTATAAAAGCATCAAAGGAGATACTCCGGTTTTCATGTAACAGACGACACTTAGTGTTGCTGAAGCTCGTTTGCTTGAAACACATGCGTTTTCATACGGGCACAATGCAGACGAGAAGAGAGCTTTACTTGAAGTCATGGCTGGAAGCAAACGAGGACCACACTTTGAAACACCGACAAACCTCGTCAAAAAGAAAAAAAAAACAGCCGAGTATCGCTGGTCGACAGGGCTATAGGATTGTGGGCGTCTACAGGCGTGGTGGTGACCTAAAGCGACATGCTGACGCTCTAGGAATCAACATTAGAACAGCAAGATCGATTACTGCTACCGACAGAGAAACATCGAAGCATGGTGGGGGTTCAAAAAGAAAGTTTGGAGATGACGTCGTGAGTACTTTGAGACGAATCGTCCACAAAAACTGCACATTTACAATAAAGCAATTAAAGGAGGCCCTGGAGGAAGAAATGCCAGTAGTAAAAATCAGTGCAAGCTCAGTCGATCGGTTGCTGGATGCCCACTGCTACTCGATGAAGCTAGTGACGCAGAAGCCTACAGATCGCAAAGGTGACAATATCAAGCACAGCCTACAGGCGTTCTTTGCTGCTGGATGCGGCTCGCCACTCCATGCAAAAACACAGCACGTGGACAGCGCGGCCTTCGATCAGCACAATTTATCTTTCGTGGCTGCCGCTTCGCGTGAAGATGACTTATGAACGTTCGTTTCCGAGTCTTATAAGACAGTTCTGTTTTAATAAATACATTCACCTGTGGCTATGTTGCATTTCTTGAATAATTTTAATTAGTAGTGAGCACTCCTGCTTTCCATATATATATATATATATATTTCCAATGGGCCAAACGTACTTGGGAAGAGAAGAAACACAACTTGGCGGATGTCTTAATATTATTACCATTGGTCTAGACCGGTGGACCGGTCTTCGTCATGGTTTGCGCAATCTTCCAATGTGCGATGAGAGGCATAATGCCGCGTAAAAAAAGAGAAACACGTACAGTAAAAAAAAATTGGCCCAAGAACAAATGCACGTTATTATCATTTTGTTTCCTCAGTGTTCGTTTCATCAAGTTGGTCCAGTACGTCACAATACTACCAAGCTAAATGAACAATCAGTACCGTTTGTATTATTGGAGACATTAGTTTTGTTTGAATAACAATATAAGAGCAAACAATAATGTAGGATATAATTTCCATTGCCACTTCAGGATGATCAGTTTGCGTTTTATGTGCACTTCAGCACAAAGATATATTGAAATTATCTCTTATTCACTCTGCCCCATGACGGCCTCCTAATTTCTTGATTATGTAGCTGCCTTTGACCCATCACTGCCCACTACCAAGTTTTTGATACGTTGATATGTATTCCGGCACTCCTATAAACAAAGCTTGTCTTTCGCATTATATGACCTGTCCCGGTCATGTAATGTTGTAGTGTGTGCCGAAGCCAATTATGAGCTTTAGTGACGGACACTGAATTTCATTGCGCTGTAAAATATTCGGTAACATGTTCCTGTGTTTTCTTTCACTTTCATTAATATTATTCCACCTGTGGCAAGCACTCATTATACAAACTTGCACATAGCAAAGTATAAGACTCCGAACACGGCTCAAGCGAACCACGGCAGTAATTTTTTTTTCACAAATACCATCGGCGAATACCAATAACAATGATTTATTCTACCTTCTGACTATTGTCTTTTATACGGTAGGAACTGCATTTCAATTGCACTGCTGCTTTTATGCCCCGTATTCAGCTTTTTGTGCATGGATTAAACTGACTGGCACCTGAATTAAAGTGATTGGCAATTGGATTAAACATGGTGGCACTTGTATTAAACTCACTGGCACGCGGCCTCATTGAGTTGGCGCTTGGATTAAATATGTTGGCGCTTGGATTAAATGTTTGGCACATGGATTAAATAGTTCGGCACTCAGATTATTTTAATGGCGTGCAGATTATTTAAGCTGGCTCTTAGATTAAAGTGAGCGGGAAAACCTGTAGTTCTTTACTACTTACTGAAAGGTAGTAAGCTGGGCTATTAAGTTTAGTACCAAAAAGGTTACTAGGTTGGTTACTATACAAGTAGGAAAGTAAAATATGTAAATAAACTTTCACAGTAAATCTTTACTATTGCCGAGTAGCAATGCAAACTAGTGACAACACTTGAGGAGGAGGAGGAGAAAAACTTTATTCATCCCAAGAGGGAAAGGTGCGGTGGTGTAGTGTCAAAGGAGCCTACCCAGCGTAGGTCTCCACTACCCTCTTGGCCCAATCCAAGATCTGGTCCTGGACCTCGGGCGCCGAGCTGCACATAGCAGCCTCCCACTGCCCCTTACTATTAATGTGTAGAAAATTGGGTGGTGGGTTTCGAGTACACCCCCACTTGATATGGTCTAGGTTAGCTCTTTGTTTACAGAAAATGCACAAAGGGGAGGGGTATATCGCAGGGTGTATAATATGGCGAAAAGATGGGGTAGGAAACGTACGGGTCTGTAACTGGCGCCATAGTATTTCATGGTAGCGCCAAGCTCCCTGATGTAAGGGGGGGGGTATATAGTGCGCTGTAGGCGGTTGTGATTTGTTATATCGTGGAAGGTCAAAAGACGATCTCTCGCGCTGAAAAAGGCCGCGTGGTCTAAGGCGCCATCAGAGGCCTGCGCTCGGCCGGTCATTCCCCGAGCACAGGTATGAGCCGCCTCATTGCCACTCAACCCCGCATGCACGGGCGTCCATGTGAGAGCAACGTCTTGTGTGGGAGGATGTTTCTTAAGAATTGAAAGGGCAGTTGATGAGATGCGACCTGCGCTGAAGTTGCGTATGGCAGTTTTGGTGTCACTTACAATCATAGTGATATTGGGGATGGATAGACCTAAAGCGATGGCAGCCTCCTTTGCCTCCTCCGAAGAGTTGACAGTGACGGATGCCGTTGTGAGCGCCTTGCCATTATAGTCGACCGCAGAGAGGGCATAGAGGAGGATGGGTATTTTGCCGCATCGACATAGAGCACGTCATTGGCTCCATGCAATTTCTTCTGAAGAGCTTTTGCTCTTTGGATTCGGTGCTTAGTATGATATGTTGGATGCATGTTTTTAGGAAGGGGTGGTATGAGTAATTGTTTGTGTATATTTTGGGGAATGTTGTATTTAGCAATGGTGAGTGAGGTGAAGTTAATTCGGGTAGACGATAAAGTGTGGCGACCTGCGCTAGTGGTCGCGAGCCTTGCGTATTGAGCTGTTAAATGGGCTTCACGGATTTCACATAGGGTATTTATGACTCCTGTCTGGTGGAGTAATGCATTAGAGGTATTGATTGCAATGCCTAGAGCGCATTGTAAACTCTGCGGAGGAGGGTGTTGACCGATTCCTCCTCTGCTAATTTAAGGTGAAGGTAAGGAAGGGTATATATGATTTCACTAATCACAAAAGCTTGTATTACACGAAGTAACTCTGACTCTCGGAGCCCTCCATTTTTCCCCGAGATTCTTCCTATCATTCTTAGGGTGTTTTCAATGGTATTGCGCAAAGCTTCGAGTGTGAACGTATTAAGTCGGTTGTTTTGGATAAATAAACCTAGCACACGAATGCGTGATACTCTAAGAATGAGGCACCCCTTTATGTGAACTTTCATCATTGCAACGTGTTTGTTCCGACGATGAGTTGGTAGAAGGAGTAACTCTGATTTAGTTGGGGTACAATAGAGATTCATCTGAGATGTTAGTGCTGCTATTGTATCTACAGCTGCTTGTAGGGTGTCTTGAATGTGTCCATCTGAGCCTCCTTTCACCCATAAGGTGATATCATCGGCATAGATGGAGAAGCTCAAGTCAGGGATACGTTGAAGAGCGTTGGGTATAGGTAGCATAGCCAGGTTAAAAAGGAGTGGAGAGAGCATTGACCCTTGAGGTGTTCCCAAGCTGCCTAGTGTATAGGGTGAGGAATGTTCTGGTCCTAATGTTAATGTAGCTGTGCGGTCTGTAAGGAAGCTTTTGATGTAAGAGTAGATTTTAGCGCCACAAGAGATGCAGTTGAGGCCAGCATATATAGCTGAGTGGACTCCGTTATTGAATGCTCCATGTATGTCCAGACCAAGGATTGCCTGAGTATCCTCGCTCTGGTTAGGAGTTATGATGTCGTGTTGAAGGTGACGCATCGCATCTTGCGCGGAAAGTGAGGGCCTACAGCCAATCATTTCTGGAGGCAGTAGTCCATTATCCTCCACATGTCTCTGGAGGCCTGCAAGCACAACATGCTCCATAGTCTTTCCGAGACACGATGTTAAGGAAATGGGCCTCAGATTTTCTACTAAGGGAGCTTTGTTCGGTTTAGGTGAAAATATGACTCTGGCATCTTTCCACGAAGGTGGAAGGGTGCCCGTGTCAGAACAGTCGTTAAAGTACTCAGTCAAAGCTTTATTAAAAATGGGGTCAAGAGTTCTAAGTAATTTGTTGTTAACGCGGTCGAGACCTGAAGCTGATGTGGTACGGAGTGTTGCGAGGGCGTGCCTAACTTCCGCTATCGGCGCATCTAATGACTCATTAGGTTTCCCTGTGTAAGATGGTATAGAATCCTTACGTAATTGAGGTAAATGCAACGTGCGGAGGTTATCGAAGAGCTGTCCTAAATGGTCACTGTGCTTGTGTAACAGTTTAGTGATGGCGTGAGAGTATCGTGCGCGAGAAGTGCTGGGGTCTAGCAGGTGTCTAAGAAGTTGCCACGTTCGTTTATTACTGAGGTGGTCATGCCTTCCTTCACAAAGCTGACCCCATCATTGTGCCGCCAATTGAGTCGTGTATCGCTCGATTTGTTGGTATAGCTTCGTTATCCTAATGCGGAGTTTCCTGTTGTGGCGCTGGTGTTTCCATTGTCGCAGAAGTGACTGTTTTGCTTCCCACATATGGAGAAGCTTGGAGTCGAGAGTAGTTATCGGGGTGTCGGGGGGGGTAGAGCTTACGTGTGAATTTCAACATCTTTTTGAAGCTGTTGAATCCACTCGGTAAGGTCTGCAATACGTGAGAAAGCGGTGCTGTTGCGGGTCTCTCTAAATTTGTCTCATTCTGTGAGCATCAGTGATTTAGGTGCAATGGGTCTGTGTTTTAGTTGTAAAGTAATGCTAATAATGTAATGAGCACTGCCAAGATTAGTTTGGGTGTTAGTCCAAACCATTGTGGGGGCATTGTGAGTGAGGGTAAGATTGGGCGATGTATCTTTGTTCACACTGTTCCCCAAAGGAGTAGGCTCCTCTGGGTCGTTGTGCAGTGTAAAACGATGTGCCTGAATATGAAACCAGAGGGCTCTACCTTTCGGTGCAGATGTGGTGTAAACCCACGCTGGGTGGGAGGCGTTGAAATCCCCCACTATGAGGAGGGTGTGTTTGCCTGCCGAGGATGTAGCTCGGGCAAATAGGGAATCGAAGCGATGCCTTTGCTCTTGCGGTCTACTATATACGTTCAGAATGTATAAGAATGGAGAGTTAAGTTTATCAGGTAGTATTTGGAGAAAGTCGTGCTCAATGTCGATGTCAGGAAATTTTGAATAAGTAACTGTAAGGTACTTCTGAGTTAAGACAGCAGTGTTTGGTTTAGTATCAGCCAGGTTTCGATGCGTTCTATAACCTGGCAGCTGCACTACACCATTTGTTTCTTGTAACGCAATGATTGGGGGAGGGGTAGTTTGTGATTTGATGTACTGCAGGAGGTATGCCTTTTTTCGGCGAAACCCCCTGCAGTTCCACTGCCATACGCAAAGTTCAGTGCGGTACAAGCAGCCATTATCGGTAGGTTGATTTGGCTTAGATTGGGCAAGCTCTGGATGGTTAGCGTGGACCGTGTCGATCCACTGCATGACTCTAGGGTTTAATGCATGGGTAACATGACTTGTTGTATCGTGGCCACGGACTCATGTAGCTTCTGCAAGGAAGCTGTGGAGAAGGTAATAAAATTGTCTAGTTTTTCCTCAAGCTTGGTTACCTTTTCTTTCTCTTTGTCAATCTTCTCTAGTTTCGCTTCGACTTGTTCTACTCGCTCATCGAATGACAATGTGGGAGTCGAGACTTTTCGTTTTTGCGCAGGTGGTTGAGCGGGGTGCATAGCTGTAGGGGTGGTTGAGAGAGGAGCTGGTGCTGGTGAGATAGGTGTAGGGGTGAAATATGAGGCGGGGAGGTGTGTGGAGGTAGACGGTTGTTTGAATGACTGAAACTCTAGGCATAGTTTTGCATTTGCTGCCCTCAATTTAGCCATCTCATCCTGCAATAGTTTGAGCTGCTTTTGAATGGAGTTTTCAGGGGAGGCTACATCAGCCCAGCTCACCTCGTGTCCAGGGCCAGTCCGAGGGCTGGGGTCTTGATGAATGCTTTTGTTGGGGCTTCGGCTGCGGCTGCAACTTTTTCGGCTTTGCTGTCTTGTAATACTGGGTGAGCGTTCTCTAGGGGTGTTCTTGAAAGATGGGCTTGGGTCGACGAATGGAGCTTCATCTTGCTGGAAAGTTGAGGTTGCGTGGTTTGGTTTGGGCTTGTAGAGCTGTGGGCACTGGGGCGAGCCGGTGGGGTGGTCAGTGTTGCACACCACACACATAGGTTCACATCCGTGATCAAGGAGTGGGTTCGGAATGCCACACATTGGACATAAAGGCTGAGGGGCGCCTGGGCATACGCCTGGTCTATGGCCAAGCTTGCGGCAGAGATTACAAGCTTCCGTCTTATGACGATAGGGTACGTATCTGGTGATGCCACCCTGATAACTTATGTAGAAAGGCACGCGCGTACCTCTGAAGGTGACCAAGATGAATGTTGTAGAACCCATGCGACGTCCGGTCAGGATGAGGCCTAGTCTGTCAAAGTCCAATAGACTTGACAAGATGATTTCAGATGTGTGTTCCAAAGGAATATTACGGATGACCCCTCGGCAGGTATTCAATGGATCGGTAATGTGGGGGACCACTTCAAAGCTGCGCTCGTCCATCTTGATGGATTTGATACGGTGGTATGCTTCGGTGCGTGCCAAGTCCGGTGTGCTTATGAGCACAATGTTGCTTACAGAGTTGATGCGGTATTGGTCATGTAGGGAGCTTGTGAGCGCTGCCGCTTTTAGGACGGAATGTATGAGCTTCAGAAGTGGAGTGTCAGCACAGCTGAGGCCTCTTTGTATTCGCAGGACTATTTTGTAGTCGTCTGCTGGAAGTGGAGGAGGTCTGAGGCACTGCGACGAGTCGATGAGAGAGCTTTCTGTGACTCTTCTTGCGAAGTTTTGATGGCAGGCGTAGATTTCTTCGGGGATGAAGCGGGCTTTCTGGCCCTGGCATACACTTGACGCCAGCTGCCTTCATCATCGTCGAGAGCTTCGGCGGAGGGAAGCTCCTCTCCCTCTGTTTCGTAGATAATCATGTTGGTAGGCCTAGCCGGTAGGCCCACCGAGGTAGTCAAACGCTGCCAAAAAGTCGATCTTCGTGGATGCGAACTGCAAAGAACTCACTTGAAATCACTTCATATGATGCGGTCGATTCCGTAGAAAGCTTCACTTTGTTCAAGTTGCCATTGAATGACTTAAACAGTCAGAAACAGGAGTTTTGTCGTAGCGCTTGCGAAACACGCCCGCTCCCGGTGGCGTCTATGGCGCGTCTCTGACAACACTTGACAACATTACTCAAGTTCATGAACTATAATGTTGCCAAATAGTGTAATGAAATAAAAAACTGCATGGTACTATATATAAAGAAAATGCATAAGCTTAACTCACAAAAATTTAGGTTGGGCAAAAAATGAGTAGTGATTCCTTTCATAACAAGTAAGTATTAACAAACGCTCAGCTTGGCAGTAAAAACAAAAATACATATTATGAATGAAACATATATTCAAATTTAGGGGCTCTTCAATCGTTCGCCATGTTTCTTTTCTATAGCTACGATTAACCACTTCTGTTGTGGTGGTATTGATGCACACTTTAGCCCACAGAAGCGTTCCAGCACAGCAAAGGTGTTTTGGTTGTGCGGTGCATAATGCACTAAAAATGCATAATATATCTGCACAAGGGCTGTCACACCAGCAATGGCATCCAGGATCTCCACTGACAAGTCTTCGAACTCTGCGGCGATCTCCACTGCATTTCGGGGCCTTTCAGGCCCAATGAGGTGTAGGCATTCTGTAATAAAAAGCAAATAAGCAAATGATGAACATCACATGACTGAATATCAGCATGAATGAATATCAACAGAACGAATATTCGATTCAGTTAAACTTCCTGTCTTTGTACTGTTAAAAACTTAATAAATTCGATGGTGTTATGATTATAAAGCACATTATTGTGGAATATCGAGCTTACTTTTGGCCGATGTTCATTTACACGCACCTAAAGCTCATTGTTGCTACGAAGTTTTATAATTTTGTGTTGCTACATATTTATACCATTCCTCATTCATGTTGCAAATTGTTGTAACTTTCGTACCTCCTACTGATTTTTTTATTCTCACTGAAATTTTTGCACCCACTCCTTCTTGGGCCTAAATAGGGCCTAAAGTATTTGCAAATAAATAAAAAAATCGAAGTATGCAGGTGCTCTTGCGTTTCGCCCACATAAAGATGTTGCTGCTGTGCTGATGGATGCACCTGGTGGTTGTCTTGGCATGCCTCCTCAGCTTGCAGCCTCCCTATTTCACGTTTACTTCAATACTTCAAGTCTGTGAAAAAATACTTTCTTTCTTGATCTGACTGAAAATAGCACTAAAAAATGAGGACACACGAAGAGGACACACGATACAAGCGCTAACTTCAAACATAGTGTTTATTACCAACGCACTCTCGCCTATATCACCAGAAGAATGTCACATGACATATATGATGAGCACAAAAACAATAATTTCTTGAAAATACAATTCCTTATCACTGAGCATAAGCCAGGGAGTGATGACGCACTTAGACCCCAGTGATAAGATAGCCTCAGCCCCAATAATATCTCCAGTCAGCTTGTCAAAGATTCTCTTGATAACTGTGCATGCATTGAATATCGGTGAACAGCTGCAGGATTTACAATGACTGGCCAGCCAACTGCCTTGGCCATTTTTAACGTTATTACAATGTTCTCTTAATCTATCATTAAGGCAACAGCTCATCTATGCAATACACTATTTACCACAAGAGAGCGGGACACGATAAACAATGCAAATGACGCAGGGAACAAAAACAGTTCGATGCTTCTTATTACAACCTTTGGGTTTTCTGTCATGGTCATGAAGGCCACAAAGGTTTGCCAACTTCTTCTGAGCCGAAAAGACAACGCTAACTTCAAAGCGCTTAGCTTATTTCTTTAGGTTGTGTGATATCTTGTGATGGTATGCTATGACGACTAGGTGCTTCGATTTCTCGGCATCATGAGGCCCTATAGATGCCGGGTTGCGAAGCGCATGAAGCAAGCCTTCTGCAACCAAAGTTTGAACGTGCAGAGCATAACCTGCTTTTGACAATCGGTCTGACTATTATGAAAACTTTTAGCGATTTTGTGCTCACAAAATTTGCTTAATGCACGACGGTAACAATGATTGATAATGCCTCTTTTTACTAGTTTGGAATGAGCCTATTGGTAAGGAAGGACCGCGGTTTGTTTATGCATGGTTGGTTTGCCCAACAAATGCAGTTAGGGTAAAAGGTGAAGAAGATAACGAGGAATTTCATAGCATCGCTCTCAGACAGTTTGTAATTAAGAGTCAAGGGTTTAAAACACTTAGAAAATTGCTAAGCTTTTTTTTACCAAACTTGCCTCATATGCTGCCTTGTGGTTAGTTAGCAAAACAAGATAACCATCGACATACCTGAATATTTTCTTGACGTTCAATTTATCAAAACGTAAAGGTCAATCGATCTGTCAATTCTACTTTAGAATATGTCGCTTAAAATGGGCACTATGCATGACACGATAGAAATTCCGCCTTTTTGAATAAAAGGCTTCTCATCCCATGATATGTACGTCGGCTTGAGGTAAAATGATAAAACTTTCTAGAAACCAACTCTTAGGAACACCACACTCGGTTTGAAATCTAACAGAGCCAAACAAATCTATGCACTCTTCAACTGCAGAAAGCAACAGATCATGCAGGATAGAATAATACAAATAATTCCCCATTTTCTCTTGCTTCCTGCAGTTAAAAAGTGCATAGGTTTGTTTAGCTGAGTTGGATTTCAAACCAAGTGTAGTGTTGCTATCAGTCAGTTTCCAGAACTTTTACCATTCTACCTCTATGTAGTATGCCGTTAGCCCTTATAGCGATTTGTGCATGCATGCTGTACTTAATCTGCGTTTGCCGGCGTTCCTGTAACTATGCTTAATCATGTTTATTCTGAGCTTTACAGCTACTTCTAAAGATAACAAGCCATTACAATGAGACGATGTGGCTTTCTACAGCGTTCCTACATTTTACCTCTATGTAGCATAGGATTATTATGTTATGCAAGGACAGTGCCACTTTAATGCGTACTACAAACATAGCCGTATCAGCCGGGAGGGGGAGAGGCAAGAGAAGTGGGAGCCCCCCTCCCTCCCCCGCCCCACTGAGAAAAGTTAGGGGGACTGAGCCCCGCTACATTTGACCGTGGTCACTGTCGGTTGCACGCTGGGGAAACCAATACTAAGGTGAAGTTTTGCTTCACCACAGTAATCACTAAATTACCGTTCTTACGAGAAAATGAAAATGTTACCAGGGGATGATTTGATACAGAAAACATTTTCCGAAATTTCTGCTGTGATGATTGTCCTTGAAGGCTGCTTGCAGTGCGATACTGAATATATACAACTGATGTTAACAGGACATGACGTTCATCTATATAGTAGGAGTATAGCCGGACATGGCGTGCATCGGTACAGTAGGAGTACATATGGAATATCAATCTTCTTGTTATAAATTTAGATAGCTACCATAGTAACCATAATCAATTTGCACCAACTTTTTATCTGCAACACACCTTTACCAAAGCAGATTCAACATGGTGCATGGTTTTGTGGTAGAATACATGACTGCCGCATGAAATGCTGGATTTGAATTCCTTCTGGGACCTAATTTTTATTCTTAGCACTCATAGTATCCACGCTGCCAATGCCAGATTTTTGAAAGGTTCTCGCGTTCAGATTAGATACGTCTGTTGTCGCTGCTCCTACGTAGATACAAACTTTTGGGTGCATACCCGCATGCCACAGCCCGTGGTATACGGGTATGAGAAACATTACTGATAGAAAGAGTTCTATGACATACACTTGATTTTCACGTTATTTCGTCAGCATACGCATGTTGTCATGTTTCGTGCCCCCTACCATGCCGATTTCGGTCTGTACTAAAGTGATCAGGCAAATACGAGAGTACCAACATGTAGCTAACGAGATATGTAGATAAGCAGCTAGAAATCTAAAAGAACTTTGGTTCTCTAGAGATTGCCCTGGATTTAAAATTTCGTGTCTTAGTGACCTGGTTATAATCACTGAACATTCATTCAATAATGCAAATATATTCTGTTGGGGAGGCCGACAATACTATAACTGTATTCATGCAGAAATTTGCGATATAGTTCTTAAAAAGCATCTCATGTAATACTACTACATGCAAGACACAAGACACACATATATACACACGTTGTCCCAATGCATGCCTTTAAATCTTGCTACGTGTCCCTTTTTTACGCTTTTCAAGAAGCGCTGTGTGTATGAAAAATCGCCCATTGCAATTGCGTCCGGCTGACGTTAGCGCCCCCACTAATGAAAGAGTTGGTACGCCAATGACTACTAACACATGTATATGTGTACATTTTTGTGGACAAACATCTTTTACTACAAATGAGTCAACAATATTTCAACATTAACAAGGAAATTGTTGACCACGTGCACCAGTCTACTGTCACGTGACAGGGTACATTGAATAGTTGAGCTCTTGCCACCAGGTGGCACCATTGGCCCTTTCTCACGATTTTCGATGAAATAAAGATATTGCCCTGTACCACTGGCATAGCGATAAACACGACGAAGAAGAGGACGACAGCAGATAAACTGTTCACGAGCTCTACGTATTGGCAGTTCAGCTCAACAAAACAGTTGTGTGTGTGTGTGTGTGCAATAAATGTATATATACCTTAAAGTCTGCGCCCGCGGGGTCTGTTTTACACGTAACAATATAGCTCCACTTCTCATGGGACAAACAGCGTTGGTTTGAGTCGCTATGAGGGACGATTTTTCCATCCGTGTAGTCATATTACTTTATGTTCTGGGTAGTTGTCCGTCCCGTTATTTTTAATAAACCGTGCAGGGATCTGAGGTGCGCCTCGACCATTGGGCAGGCATTTTCGCCGTACTGCCACTCCGTGACCTCTTTCCATGCTCTGGTGATGGCACGTGGCGATAGACGGCGTTACATGGGTGCTGTGCCAAAAAGTTGCGCATTTTTGATAGTGAGGCGCTCAGCCGTTTCTTGGAGAGCCTTCATACGGGAGCGGAAGTATGTGTTGACCGTGTTGAACGTGCTCTTCTCGTACAAGATGTCGTTGAATTGTTCTGTGGGGTCTTTGCCTAACAAACGTTTTAAGTTTTTGTAGTCCATAAGCTCAAGCTTTTGCTCCTGGACTTCCCTTCGTAGAGCTCCTATTCTTGCATTAGAACTGTCTTGGTTTGCTGTCATGCGCTTCTCGATACTGGCTCGATTAAGTTGGCTGCGGGTACTCAGCATCATGATGTCTCATTTGCAAGGACGTGAACGTTCAGCACTTTTTGGCCAATCTTGTCAGGCAAAGCCACAAGCACGTATATAATTTGCAAGCAGTACTGGAGCGAACTTATGAAGATGATGAATTTTCAAGCATGGCTCATATCCACTCATGGGCGATCAGGGAAGAATTTATCTTATAATTAAGTGAGACATTTTCGGTATTCAATATCTATTCCAGAAAGAAAAACAACGTACACTAAACGGAAGGAGTGCAATGACTGTTCTTCAATCGTTAAGATCAGCCAGTATAGTCATAATTAGCGACAGAAATTTGTATGAACAAAGAAACCCTTTATATGTTAAAATATTGTTGCAGGAATAATACTCACACAAGTAAAAACAACATTTGTTTAGTTTCATGAAAGTAAATACAAACGGCATCACAAGCATTCTTGTGGCAGAAGGCTATAGATCCGAAGCACCGAAAAAAGTATGACTCACTCGTGAAGTGCAGCCCCAGGTTAATGAATGGATTAACACAAAGCCTTTTTTTTTTCTTTTTGCTAAAAAAGATCTTTTTTCACTCTTTTCACTTGTTCCTCTTCTAACTATAGTTTGGCACATCCACCGGGTAATAGTATCTATAATTTGAATTTATTAAACGCAACATAAGTTACAATATGGCCAGTTCCGCCACATGAAACGGCTGTCAGCCAAAGCTGAACCTTCGACAGTGGTGTAGTGGCTAAGGCACTCGTCTGCTGACCCGCACGTCGCAGAAGATAATCCCAGCTGCTGTGACCGCTTTATCGATGGAGTCGGAAAGTCTTCGGGCCTATGTGTTTAAATTTAGGTGCACGTTGAAAAACACTAGGTGGTCGAAATTTCCGGAACAATTCACTACGGCGTATCTCATAATCTTATGGTAGTTTTGGGATGTTAAATGCGAGCAAATAATAATAATAATAATAATATTATTATTATTATTATTTACTATTACCACAGCAATTACCGCCTCTGACCTAGAGATCCCAGAATAATATGAAATTTTGTTCACAACCTGGCATAAAGGAGACTTGTACAGAAGACAAGTAAGCCCAGACACTTTCGTGGAACACCTTCAACAGAGCTTAAGGAAACTGGTGCCACACGAGTACATTCGGTGCTTTCAGGGCAGAGCCATTAGTGAAGCTAAACAATTCCTCGAAAAAAGAAGAGTTCTCCTGCATTTTTTTTTTCACAAAAAACTTGACCGTAGTTCTACCGGGAAAAGTTCAGTCGTATCACTGGCAAAAAAAAAAACACAAGCCTCCATACTTACATGTGTGGTTGAAACTACAGAAGGAACCCACAGTCTCGCTGAGAACAGCGATGACACTTACCATGACACCGCCCACGCAAGCTGCACTCTCGCAAAGGTGCACGAGTGGCTCGAGGGTGCTGCTCCTGCTCGAGGGTGCTGCTCATGGTGTGTACACAGGCTTGCATTCGCGAAAAGACCTTGAAACCGATTCTTGCGAAGCTCGTGACTAAGCCTTGCGGCACACTCAGTGGCTAAGATCCACATACAATTTTTTGTGAAATGCGTAGAAAAATGTAGTTTTTGCTCTTTGAAACCATCTCTTCTTGTATTTTTCTTGGAAAATCCGTTATTTATTGACATCCACAAAACATATTCACGACCTAAAATGATTGATAAGGCAACTATATATAGCTTCCTGCTCGCTCGATGTCATGGTTATTCAGTTTACATAATTTTTTACCACTTTTCATGCTTTCCAACTCCATTCTCAAAAAAGTCATGCAGTAAATTTTTACATTTTAAGTTAGACCATGTGCTTGGGTTTGATTCCGAAGAGTTCGAAAAAAATCGAAGGTGGCTTTTTTTGAGTGGTCCTCAAAATATTGCATTTTCAGAGACATGTCCTCCGTTAAATATTCCTGCTTAACGTTTGACATCCCTCTCAGCAATAGCATTATGAAAATTGTTAACATAACATGCGGCAATGCTCTTGAAGTTTTTGGGAACTATGACATTTATACACGTGGAGAAATATATAAAATTCGAGTAATATTGAACTGTGACTCAATTTCCTGATTTTTTTCGCTTCAAAGAACAGTGCCAAAACTACAAAGTAATAAAGCTTTATCAAAGAAAACTATTCTCAGTATGTGGCCTAAACTTTTCGGACTTATAGCTATAACAGTTGTTTTTTATGCGGAAACTAATCAAAATCCTATTTTCGCAAAATTAGAAAGAAACGATTACAGCTCAGTGAACACTTGCAAATTTTTTTAGGGAAAAGTTGCTTTTTTTTTTCGCGAAACCAAAAGTGGTCTTGTAGTTGCGGAAACTCGAAAGACAAAACACATTTTTGCAGGCAAAATTAAAGGAGGTCGGTGGACATGCACCGATGTTCTTATGAACACAGCCAGAAGAGCTTTTTCATAAATCCTTGCAGCATAACACCCGCTTTTGTAGTAACGGTTGCATCGAAAGAAAAAAAAACCTACACTTCAGAAGTCGAAATTGCAAGCGTGCGCATTCAAAATTACTAACATCTGCTTCACGTTTAGATAACGTACAGCACGAAAACCGCTTCAGCAACTGGAGTTATCACTGCCCGTAAGCCAGTGCTCTTCTGAATTACGTGATATTGGGTCCAAAAGATACAATTTGTTATTTTTGCCTAAAGGAACACTTAAGGCAACTATTAGGTCGAAGTTGATTTTTTAATTAGCGGTCCAGAAACCCCGTAGTGTTAATTTTCTGCCAAGGAAGAGCTTATTTTAAAATTAGATCATCTTTTAGTGGTGTGCATTGCATTGGCTCACTTCAAATTTTCCGCGTATATGGAGAATCTGACGTCACTGTTGCAAAACATTGCCCGGCTTTACTGCGCGGCCACCGACACTAGTAGCAGGAAAGAGAAAGAGCGTGAGCCATAGCAGCAACAAGGGCTAATGAAATGTGTTTAGCCGTGGTCTTCACAATTGCAGGTTACGGCCGGACTAGACTGCACCTGAGCAGTTTAAGTGAACCTCGATAGATGGCACGACTTGTCCAGTTTACCTAGTTCAACTAAGTATATTGAACAAGATACCCATAGTAACTGTATACACTACCTTTAGGCAGTAGAGTGGCGCATTTGGTTTACAACGTCACTAGCAACCATGCACTGCAGAGAAGTTGGTGCACAGCCCGCACCGCCGAAAGTTCATGGTTGCCGTCCCCGTGAGATCTGGCAAGGGACCATCGTGTGCTCTGTAGCTCGTTAGCTACGACAAACTGGTGCTTTTAATTGATTTAGATAAATGTCCTTCCACATTAAATGGCCATTCCACATAGTAACATCTGGCGGTTCTTTTGCAGTGAAAGCTGTTATGAGACCACAACTCGGGTCACGCGTGGCGCCGTAGTTGTCTGCAGCTGCAGGTGTCCGTAACCACTATCGCTCGAAGTAAAAGGAGTTACCTAGTACCAAGAACACAATAGGGCTTGAACTCACGGAGAAATTCTTTTCTCACAGAATCCATCCGGGTAACTAGGATCTGGAAAGTTTTCGCCCCGCTTGTTCCAAGAAGGTCTCCCTAGGCCTAGGTACTACCAAAGTCTCTCAATATATTTTGAGTATTGAGGGACTATGAAAAAAGTATTGAAGGACTATGGTACTACCTATGAACATGTGCGATGGAATTTTATCTCGAGGCCAGCTTGTTGCTGTCTTTTCGGAGTTGGTGCGGGAGGTTTGTTGATGTTGCTGGCGGACGGTGTGGTGCGTACGTGGTCTGCCGCCCAGGTGTGTAGCCCTGCCGTGCCAACAATCAATGTCCGTTCTTGTTTTTTATTTCCGTATACCTTTCTGAGAGCTTCTAAAGATGGCATCGGATGCCTTTTCTTGCCATAATGTATCAGTGTTCATCGAATTGGCATGAATGACAGCGATTCGCTCATTGTCTTACGGTTGTCACACGGACAAAACTTATCGCGATCAGGCTCGATTTGTATTGTGTTCTGATTCATAGTCACTATCAATTGCAATTCGGCCACTCAGATTCCGGAGTCTGATTTGAATGGCTTCCGCACGAAACTCGATCCGGATAAGTTTGAACCGAGTATAGACGTCAGACTGTGCAGTTGGATGGATGGCTAGATGGATGGATGGATGGATGGATGGATGGATGGATGGATGGATGGATGGATGGATGGATGGATGGATGGATGGATGGACGGACGGACGGACGGATGGATATATGGATGAATGGATGGATTCATGAATGGACGGACGGACGGGCGGACGGACGGGTATAAACCGAGTATAAACCTGAGACTCAACAGTTTTGCAGACACGCAGCGCCACCTATCGACGTAGTTTTGAGTGGTGCAAGGTCCGACTCCCTTGCACAGTTTGCTGCGCAGCCAGGTACAACTACAGCGACGAAGCAACGATTGATCTAAATATTAGATGTATTTGCGCATTGAACACTCAGAAAAAGTGCTTCGAATTTTTCTCCGCTAGCCGGGGGCATCACCAAATCACCGTGAAGTGCTTGCTGGTTCACTTGCCTGAACGACGGTGAAAACAAGAGCAAACGAGAGAGCTCGGTGCTCTTCGAAAAAAAAGACCCCATTTTGCGCTATTCTTGCAGTGGGAATTGCCACGGATGTAGATGACTTCAGTTTTACTGATTTCTGCAGCTTTCGCAAAGAAGAATGGCGAGAGCGCTAAATACAGGCCGTTGCGAACGTGTTGGGTATGCGAATACTCGAGTTCTCCACAGCCGTTCGCTTGAGTAACTGTGATAACGTAGGTCTCCTGCTATTGTTTTGAGTAGCCTTGACGAAGAACCATGGTAACTAGGATTATGAAGCTGGTAACTTTGATTATGATTACGATGCGTGACGTGCAACAGTAGACAGGTGACGCCCAGCCACATTAAACATCGCACGCGCTGCAACGACCGACAATCTGAACTTTTCGCCACCACAAAGCATTACGCACACTAGGGTTTCGAAGGCTTTAACTGCCAAGTTTAACTAGGAAATGCAAACACGTGCGTCAAACAGGTAAATCGCAATATGATAGTGACCACAATGTTTTTTTTTCGTTGTCACCGGCATTACCGCAGCCATCTCGGAGGCATCGATTCTGCCTTTCGTTGTACACTGAAAATGTGGACACTCATGTATCTCCATTTTCAGTATATACAAACGGAAGACAACTGCCAACAGAGCACTCGAACATGCGTAATAAAACCATTCAATGCACAGTAAGCAACTGCAAGCAAGAATGCAACTTCAAACCGAAAATTACCAGGGTCATTGATTGATATCTGGGGTTTACCCTACCAAAAACAGCATTTGATTAGGAGAGGCGCCGAAGTGGCGGGCTGCGGAAATTTCAACCACCTGGGGTTTTAACGAGCACCCGAATCTGAGCACACGAGCCTAAAACATTTCCGCCTTCATCGGAAATGCAGCCGCTGCTGCCGGGATTCGATCCTACAACCTGCGGGACGACAGCCGAGTACCTTAGCTACTAGACCACCACGGCGGGGCCCACCAGGGTCATTCGTGCCGGATAAAGTGGAATTCGTACCACTGATCACATAGACTGTTCGTGTATGCACTTAGTTTAATGCTTGCCTCGAACTAGCTAGATGTCATGCAATGCTCGCTTGCACCTAAATTGACAGGTGCAGCAAGCCGAAACAAATTAAACACATTTTGCAATCTGCCTGCATTTCGTTTTGATGAGCTTCCTACTTTTATGAAGCGAGCTTGGATTGAAGGAAAGAAGCTTGCCAGGTCCTTAATTTTCAAAACACCGCACCTCAAGACAACAAAAAAGGAGGGCCTAGCACATTTGCTTGCTTACAGCTCTCTGTGCACTACCAAATTATGGACGGCGCGGCAACTGGGGCGCTGTTGGTGGCATTTTTTGCAACGCCACCTGGACATAGTCTCGCATCTATAGCAGCATCCGGTCCAGCGCGGCACTGGTCATTATCAAAAGTGCACGTGTGACACCGGCTATAGACATCCTGCCTGCTTGTGGCCACAATCGGGCCTGATCCACATAAAATTTCTTGGACATGATGGGGTGTTTTTTTTTTTTCAGGCTGAAAAAAGCATCTATCGAACGCTGTTCAGAAACGTGATACCCAAAGAGGCCAAACACGATGACGTGATATGTCGTTTGTAATGAACGACCGGGATTGTCAGTGACAAACGTTGGAACAACTGTGATTATATTTTATTAGAAAAATTATGCTTCCTAAGAAGTCGTATCGCTGAAAAAGAAATTACACTTCTAAAAAATGCATAATGTATGTGAGATTCTACCCCGAACAGCCCACTATGCAACCGCGCCTGCATTAATTCCACAGCGCGCTCAATATCAAACACCCGTCCTGGAGTCCCAGATGCAAGCTTAACCATCGTTTATACCCTTGCCTTACCTAGATAACATGTGACCACGCCTCGTCCAGATACGCTACTTAGTTCAAGTGCATGCCCGCATGCAAAGAGTTTGCCTACGCGTTCGACTAATTGCAAGGCCCTTAAAATAAAGCAAAGCAGCAACTAGCACTCTCGAAACGTTTCATGGCCTTAAAAACCGGAATTAGAATTACTATATGCTACCTAAAGATAGCATATACATTAACTCTAACTGGAACAGACGGAGAGCGACAGCGTGACAGGAGTACGCGATCATACACACCTTGCCAGCAGGACACCATTAGACACAATCAGCACGCATACAAACTTCACGGACAACACAAGCGCTATGAAGCAACAGGCTTTCCTGGGGATGAACAACTCAACACATGTTCAAATATTTCCAAGTTACCCGGATGGATTCTGTGAGAAAAGAAACGCTCTGCTTGAACCCGGGCCCACTGCGTGCCAGCCCCGTATTCTACCACAGAGCCAGGCCTGTGCTTGGGACTTTTTCACAAACTTGCCTCAGGCAGGATTGATGTCATGAATAGAATCACGCTAATATGAGTAATAAAGGGTTTTAGAACAGCAAAAAGAAAAATGAGGCATCACACAATGCGAATAGCGTAACGACTGAGTTGTCCAATGCTCCAACCCAATAAAAAAGCAAAGTTTGTTTTTGATCACCTAATAACTGCGCATACCCTCTTCAGGCATAATGCCTCATCGTTGTGCCACACCATGAACAATTGCCACGAAACTCCTCACAAGTGTGTAGCGCATACCACGCTTCTTAGAAGAATGACAAAAACTAGCATAGCAAATGCTGGCCTAATACCCAGAAATTATTATTATTAACGCCGTAGTGGGTCCCCAGTAAGTGTGTTTGCAGCAGTTACCCAATGAGTGTTTAGAAAAGGCTCTGAAAGACCGCTCTTCTAGCTTTCGCTCTGACTATGCCGTGCTTTCCACGCAGGCATGGCATTTTTTTTTTTCTTTTGATGAGTCAAACAAACAAACAAGCAGCATTATATTACGTCTCTTGATGCACGGAAGGTTCTTTATTTAGTGCAGCTATTTCAATTACTAGTGAATAATTGTAGGTGGTAAACTGCTGACATAATGGGGATCATTTTGCGAAAGTCCTATCGTAGCGCATGTGTGCTCGTAAATTTACCTTATTCTTATAAATAGATAATTTTTCTTGGTAATAACGTCGTTTTAGATGTTGTCATACATTGACCTTTCACTCTGACATAAATTGTTGTTTGACTTCAATGACTCTTTAGGCTCTCAGCAATGTGACACCAAAAAATTTGGCTTGGCTTGGCTGCCGCCACAACGTGATCCGCGAGGAGCGCTAGCAGCGAGGCTGCCATATCAAAGGTTCGCTCACTCGCCGCTTTCACACAAACTAGCTGCACGCGCGGTGTTCGATATCGGTACAGCAACTTGGATGACTAGACACCCCCGGATCACGCACCTCTTGCACGCCGATGCACGTAAAGATGGAATCAGACTTGTCTAGTCAAGCGCCTCCAGCCGGCCACTCCAGCTGCCGTTAAATTTCTTCAGAAGTATGTAAGAGATACTAAACATGGTTGTACTGCATGTTAGGAACTTGTGCTATAATGTAAGCAACAATGTACGCATGTAGAACGTGAGGGAGCTGCGGCCAACAACAGTGTCGATAGGCACGCGCTCTGCTGCTCTATGAGTGCGATTCCATCTGTACAGCACGAACGGTGCGTATGAATGGACCTGCAAAATGGCGCAACAATGGTGTCACCATTATGCAATCAAGGCTCAGTGCATATCCTTATATGGCCGCTTTACAAAGTGAAGCGCTTTTCGCACAGTCTGTTCGTGCAGATAGTGAAGGGTAGAAGGGTATACCAGCCATTTTCAATGCCTGCAGAAATAGCGTGCATGTGCCAGCGATCACACCCATAATTTTATACAATTAAAACACCCCCCCCCCCTCTACCAACTCTTCTTGCATTAGGGACGGGCGGTGCATTCCTCGCTACTTGAGAAACAATCAGTGCTATAGGCCAGGCAAGCTGGGTGATGTTATCGCATCTGTCCTCAGCGCAAAAGAGATAGGTCGGCTCTTTTATGGGGTTGAGCTCCTCTTACTCTAACCTTGTCCTGCGTCAGGCGTAACCAGCAGTATCACACGAACAGTATAATATATGGCGCTGTCTCATCACCATTTCTCATCTCATTTGCTAGATGGCCTTCATCCAATAAATCTGTGTGTGCAATAGGAAGGACGGAAGCACGGACGATTTGCCCCACTCATCCTCAATCACTGCTTGGATACACTGTGATTTTTTCAACTCCTCTTTAGAAGCGTTTGTCACCCCACTCATGCGCTTTTACCTCCGAATAAAACCCATTTATATATTTATTGAAAATACCTCAAGGACCCCGTAAACACGGCTTTACATGAGAGTGGGAGATACCAACAAGTTAGTATTTACAAAATGTGACCAGACGAAATTCTTGAAATAAGCATGGTTGATGTGAGGGACGATGTCTGAGGGAAGATTTTTCCAGTCGATGGCAGTCTTAAAAAAATGATTGCAGATGCGTGGCAGTGAGAGTATGGAGAGGATATACACGTCTATATCATGCCAAAAGCATTGAGAGATGAATTGATGTGAGAACATATCATGCAGAACATGAAAAAACTTATGAAAGAGTGAAAGCCTTGCAATTCTGCTACGCATCTGCAAACTCGGCAGACCTGGCTTTTTTTTTTATGTTAGTTACACTAGTAATGTGAAAATAATCAAAATAATTCTAATGGCTCCATTATTTATTGATTCTATAAGATCGGTTAGAATGCACTTAGGGAGATCGCAGACAGAACAAGCATATAAACTCAAATTTGTGTTCGATTACTGTTTCATAAGCTATACAGTATTTTCAATTTCACTGAAGGAGTTGCATGTGTTAAATTTCGCTTATAATAGCCTAAAGTAGGGCTGGTGGCATTAGTAATATTAGTTACGTGAGTGCCTCAAGTGAGGTCGTACCAGAGTACGTAGCACTAGGTTCTGAGGAAATGACGCTGCCGCTAAGAGAATATTTGATTGCCTTGTAGTCAAGCTGTCTACTACACAAAACCAGGGGTGTTTTGTGAGTATTCACCACCATGAACCAGTCACTGCACCTTTTATCTAATTTTCGTAAGTTGCTTTGAGTGCTAAGTTATCGGTGATGTTGATGATCGGGCGATGAATGACAAAGTCATGGACGAAAAGGGATATGTTAGAAGAAATATTGCTGGCGAGGTCGTTGATGTAAATGAGGAAAAGAAGTGAACCCAATACAGTGCCATGTGGCACTCTGTATAAGACAGGGGATAAAGTCGATGTTGAATTATTTGCATGCAAAAATTACTGTCGGTTAATAAAGAACTTCTTAATGTGAAGAAAAACAAGGGAATGTAAGTTAAGTCAGGAAAGTTTAATTATTAAGCGTCCATGTGGCACCTTATCGAAAAATTTTTTCAAAAGCAATGAAAAGAGTGTCTATGGGTATGTTCTAATCAAGGCCGACATGAATATCGTAGAGAAATAATGCAAGTTGGGTTTCACAGGAAAAAAAGTTTTTGAAGCGCATGTTGACCTTACTTTTAAAGGTTCAAAAAATTTAGAAAATTGGCTGTATGGGTATAGATCATATTTTCTAAAATTTCCGACCAGATACTGATTAGAGATATTAGGCGGTAGCTGAAGGGGCCTGTCTTAGGGACTGAAACAATCTTACCCAATTTTCAATCATGTGCCAGAATGCTGGACAAAAATGACTGTTGAAAAATATGAGACAGGATAACACTGGTTATGCATGGTATTGTTTAACACTTCGCAGTTGATAATATCGGGTTTAGCAGATGATGCAGGCGGGGGGCAGAGATTATAGATTGGGGCATTACAAAAAACATGATGACCAGAGGCGTAGCGAGGGGGGAACATACCAAGAACATGCCCCCCCCC
Organism: Rhipicephalus annulatus; assembly: GCA_013436015.1. Taxonomy (NCBI): domain Eukaryota; kingdom Metazoa; phylum Arthropoda; class Arachnida; order Ixodida; family Ixodidae; genus Rhipicephalus; species Rhipicephalus annulatus. Next base: position 208,489 of record WOVY01003469.1, on the reverse strand, counting down.
CCCCCAAATGCTTTTCACCATAGGATCATCATCATCATCCTGACTACGCCCACTGCAGGAGAAAGGCCTCTCCCATGTTCTGCCAGTCAACTAGGTCCTGTGCTTGCTGCTGCCACCTAATACCCCCCAACCTCCCAATCTCATCTGCCCACCTAATTTTCTGTCTGCTCCTAACCCGCTTACCTTCTCTGCGAATTCAGTCAGTTACTCTTAATGACCAGTGGTTATCCTGGGCCTACTCAATACGTGGCCAGCCCACGTCCATTTCTTCTTGATTTCAACTATGATATCCTTAACTCTGGTTTGTTCCCTGACCCACTGTGCTATCTTTTTGTATCCTAAGGTTACACCTATCATTTACTTTTCCATCGCTCACTGCGTCGTCCTCAATTTATGCTGAACCCTCTTTGTAGGCCTCCAGGTTTCTGCTTTAAGGGTAAGTACCAGCAAGATGCAGCTGTTATATACCTTCCACTTGAGAGCCATGACATATATGGCATAAAATTACCTTTTGCCTGCCTGATCTGCCATCAGATTAAAGTGCACCCCCCCCCCCCCAAAAAAAAATTGTTTTCAATTTCTGCCTACAATTTTGGTGAAGACAAAAGCCAGACGAGAATGTCCATATACTTGCTAATGCATTAAAAAATAACAGCTCTTGCCATCGAGTTGTGGAGTATGCATAAGGTACTCTGTGAGGTTCCTTTTTCTTTTTGCACTGATATATAAAAGACATTATAGGGGGTTTCTGAAGTATAGACAGAACGCCCTGAGCTATGTATATAGACAGAGCACTTGTGCTGTGTGCGTCTTCTTTGCTTCATGTGTATGTTCTCCCTCACGCTGCCAGTTTGCTGAACAATTATAAATTACAAACTAGTCCACCTTTCTATCCAGAAATTTCTAGCCACATAAAAAATCACTGCCAAAGGAAAACAAGATTTATTAAATCGTGTAGTCTCAGCACAGAGAGGTGAATGTTGGAGGATGTTGGTTTATCAGACAAACTAAATAACATCATGTTACGCCCAGCAGTCCAATCACTTGTGAAAGAAAATAACTTTTCTTTATCCTTGAAGTCATCACACAGTCCCAACTGGATTTCCCTATAGGGAAATCGAGTTGGGACTATGTGAGTGTCTAGCGTTGTACGTCACAGCGCTTGTTTACGATATCTGCTGATAACCACATAGGTGTATTTAGAATAGTATTGCATGCAGCACAAGGTGCATTCGTTTACCCTCCACTTTGTGAACAGCTTCACGGAGGCTCGGCACTCTGGCATTCGTTTCACAAGTTTGACATGGCGGCGGCACCACGTACGGTATTCGTTTCAAAATAGTGCAGTTGTAGTTCAACGCTAGTTCACGAATTCCCCGCACCTGCTCGTGAGGTAGTGTCGAGTCCGTGTAGCTCAAGTTGGCTGCAGCTGCAGCAGACGACACAGCCGATTGCATTCAAGTGTGTTTCTGTGCTGTGCAACAAGTCTGAAAGTGAACGTTTGCCCATATTTGCACATGTTAATAACGTACGTAAACAGCGCCGCCGCTTACGTTCACAGCCTCCACAACCCCCGAGAAAGCAGACCATTAGCATAGGGCTTGCACGACATCTGCACTCTCATATTCGTTTCCGTGTCCTATTGCTGCTGCACTAGCAGTAACATCCCCCGCACGAAGACGGCACCCAAACGGCATCCCCATGAAACCAGTTGAGGAAGTGCAGGGTGAAAGGAATGGGCATACAATTTTATCCAACCAGTATTCTGTTTATTTGCTACGAGAATAATCACTGAACAAGTTTTTTCAGAATGCTAAGAGCAGGGTGCCATTATTTTTGCATCGTAAACTGAAATAAGGAGGGCATCTAAGATGACTGGCTCCGAGACACTTGCGATGAATCGAAATATTTCTAGCTCTACACAAGAGCCCCATAATAAATATACATGTCCATGAAAGTACAGTTAAAACCCCTTACAACGAACCTCCATATAACGAATTCCTCGATATAACGAAGTTTTTCTATTCCCCACCGTAGCTCCATAGAAGTACATGTATTCGCGACCTCTAGGCAACAAAGTAACAGCAGGAGACAACTTTCATATAACCAATTTTTCTGATGGACAATCCAAGAATTCAGCTCCACACTTTGGCCTTTTGGTACGAGTATGCATCTTCCACGACTGCCCTGCTGCCAATGAAGAAGGGGTGGCGTAGCGCATGGAAGACACGGCGGCGTAGCGCATAGAAGACGCAGTGGCAGAGCGCATGGCGCACCAGGCGAAAGCGAGCGCTTGTTATTGCACGCCAGTGGGCACGAGGCGAGTCTCCGCCCCACGTGCCGGCGTTGCCGCCGTTCTCGCTGCTGCGGGTGCATGCGGGGGTGTCCCTACCTCTCTCAAATTAAAATATTTTAAAAAGAAACTACATTTGCGCGTTGGGAGCACCACGCTTTTAGTTAGCGTCACATATGTGGGGCCATGCTGCATATGTAGAGCGCTTTACCGAATAGTTTTCCAAGGTATCCGTGTCTGTGTCGTTCACTCTTCGTTTTCGACGCCGTGCGTGCGTGCATAGTTTCACTGCACATGCATGGTGTGGCCGTCAACAATGTTCAGCATTGCTTTTTTTGCGATAGCAATTATATGGACAACCTCGGCAGGTTTTTTGCCTTCGCCGCCGTCATTCACCGTATATGTATACATATATATATGTATGAAAACTCAAGAACAAAAAAGCCGCCCGCACTCGGCGCCCAGCTCATCACGATGCGCCGACGTGCGCTTATCTCTCACGCGTACTTCGCCCCGCGAACGGCAGGAGGGGGGAAGGGGTTAGATGCTTGTGTGCGCGTACGCTTATGGTGGAGAGAATCGCGCGCCTTGGACTTTGACTGGGACAATTGCGTTTAGTTGCCTGGCGCACAAAGATCACTTCGCTCGCTGGACAGGCGCCGTTTGTGAAAAGAGGGAGCTTTTGAAACATAGTGAAGTAACAACTGGGACACTTGTTATATTACTTTTCGTGCCTTGGTTTTGTTCAACAGCGTGCTAAGTGTCCAGCGGTAACCGTTGTTAATTTACTCTCGTCCTGTGCATGTTGTTTTTGTGCGTCATTTGTGTGTGAGCAGCGCACTGCACGTTTCAATCTGCTTGCCGTTCTCTGCGTTACATTCAAAGTTGTTGCTATCACATTCATTGCTTTTCCCTTCATATGTAACTGTGATTTTTCTTGATTTCGGACAACCGTGTCGTAACCACCGAGGGGATGTCAGATTAGGCACTGACGGAAACTCTCCGAGACTAGGGTGACGACGGATCTTCGGAGGTCGTCTCGTCACGCGCTCCCGTCTTGCGCCGCGAGTTCGCATTCTGTTGTATTTTGTGATTAGCCGATTTGTTCTGGCGACACCAGGGCGCGTTGAATGCAATGTGATGAACGCTACAGCAAAAATTATGATGGTATAAGAAGTAAGGCTGGCAGCCAACTCTTTTGGATGCGATATCACAGAACTCCTACAAAACGCTGGTATGGGCAAACACGGCCGCTCTAGGAAGAAGTGCTCGTTTCACACGGCCCCTTTGCGTTTAAACCGCACGGATACTCGCCGAGATATAACAAGCGCACCAGCGATTGCGACCACCCTTAAAATCCAAGTTCATTATTGCTGACCCCATTATTAATGAGAGACCCCCCCTCTCCTCTCTTCGTTGTTGCATGCTCGTTCAACATGGGTGGTTTCCTTTCTGTTTGAGCATTCGACAGCAGTTCTAACACGCAAAAGATGTGTCCTATGCACTTCCCAGGAGACCGAGACGGGCTGACTCATTTGATCTCTGCTTCAGCAGCGCACGCGCACTTTTACCCTATCGTGAAAGTTAAGCTGCGCGAGGGCATGTTATCAATTTGAACTTGTTACCAAGCATGGTGACGACGACAAAAACTGAGATTCTTTATATAATTGCTACCACAACAATAACCTATTTTTTTACTGTAAAGTAAGTGTTTTGGATTAGCTCTGCCTTAAGTTTTCCTTTTGTTTAATTTGCGCATTTATTTTTAGAATTTTTGTACCGAACATGCATATAATGAAATTCTCTCTATATCAGGTTTTTCGGGGAATTTGTCGATTTCGTAATATCCAGGTTCAACTGTAAATGCAATTTGCTTTTCCCCAGGATTTGAAGTTAGCTGTTCCAGATTGCTCCAAAATGAAAAATTTTGCTGCTCGAGAGTACTAGCTACGTCACCTGGTGTGGGGCCTTTTAAGGTGAAAAAATCATGAACACACGGTGGTGCCACTGAAGCCCACTCTTTGGCAAATGGACTCGCCTCCTTCAAGGCTGTGGTGAAGAATATCCTCTTTATGCTTGCTTGGATCAGTTACCCCACCCCCTACATTCCAGTTTACTTTGCACAGTTATTTTTTTCCAATTTTCCTTATTATTTGGAAAACCGGAAGTGATCAACCCAGCATCCCCACAAAATAAAGAATGCCCTTCGGTGCTCATGCCTAAAGAAATGATTGTGTTCGATGGAAATCAGTCATAGTGAGTCCATCCATCTATGCAGGATATTTTAAGCAGTGTCTTCGGATTTGCAGCGAGTTTTTTGTGCTTCTTTCTGTAATTGTGAGATAGTGCCGATTTTCTGGTTAGGATTCTTTTTCTTCCTGGAATGACCTTTTGACAATTGTCATTGGCAGAAACGCATCTGCATGTTTGCCGTGTCACTGCGCTTCACTTAATACACATCTTGTGCACAGCAGTGAAGCCAAATTGTTACATTCTTTTGCAGTTACTGGCTGCACTCTGAAGGTTGAACTTGTCTCCTTGCTTATATGCACAGCAGCACCAATTCCTGTATTCACGCAAATAAGTATATTCACCTAAATTTAGGCATGTCCTCCATGAATTAGTGATCTTAAATTTTTATTTGTCTGCTCCAATTCTGCTCCAAAACACAATTTGTTTCTGATCTAAATTTGCTCCAAAACAGACTTTTTTCTATCTGAATAAAGCTAAATTTTACATGATTATAACACTACTTCTATTCTTAAAACACACAACGAAATTTTCCTTAAGGTTACAGAGAATGAGGTAAGATATGAATGACTTAGCATTACACTAATGGCAAGGGGTGATCTGGGAGCAAATTTTTCCTACGAAGTGAAAATTGAGACGTATGTGTTCTGCCATTACACAAAGGGTTAAAACTATATCTACAGTTTGGCAGTTTTCGAATCTGTCTCTTAGTTTATGAAAAAAGTCTTTACTGTTTTTGAAAATCATATGATCTTGACATTACACAGAATACATATTACTTTTCAAAATGTGGCCTTGTGCTTTTCCTCTCTTTCATTGCTTCGATTGTTATTGTTAACCAAAATACACTGCATCATTGGCTCTTTCTATCAAATCGCTCAGTTAGCTTATCCAGTTGTGACACTAAATGTCTCAAATAAGAAAGAAAAACTATACAACCACTCAAGTGGTTGTTCATTTTCTCTTTCTGCACCCTTTCGCCCCTTGCTGGTCCCTGTAGAACTCATTGGCTATAAATGTTTCAGATAATATAAACAACTGTCACTGCATTCTAACTTGACTTGGTAATAAGTCAAGTCAATGTAATTTTTTCATTTCTTTGTAAGTCAGGAATAGAAGTGTTTCGTATGCTTCTTTTATCCATGCCCTTTATAGAATAGGAAAAATAAAGGTGAGTTAAGCAGTTGCGTTCCTGCATCCTACTCATTACAAAGCTGGAGTGCAAAGAGTAATCCACTTTTAGCTGGATGAAAGTTCACTTCTAGATTTCATGTACAATAGTAAATGCTTAGTTTTTTACAAGCCCGAAAATTGGTAGAAAAAAAATTTTCAGCCACTTGTTTATTCTGTATTGCTTTTTGAAAAAGAAAGCATACAAGCTGAAGTGGAATTTATTCTCATCAGATATGAAGATATCCTCACATAAAACAATGAGCGACCTGTGAGAGAAATTTACTGTGCCTGTGTGCCTTGCTACTCCTAGCGTCACTTCACCTAAAACATTATTTTATTTCCCTTTTGCTTTGAACATGAACTATTCAAAGGGACACTAAACAGAAAACAATTTTTTGTGTATTAGTAGAGCACAATTTTACAATCCCAAGAGCACCACTCTTATCACAATTTGACTTTAGATAAGCGAGAAAACGCGTGTAAAGAAAATGCGAGTGGAGAGGCTATTTTCAGATTTCCTCACCAAACACCATGATGTTATAAATTTGAAGATATCTACTGGGTCCTAAAATGCAGTAATTGGCATTTGTTGGTGCTATAGACCTAGTATATGAAGTTCCAGCAAATTTCATTGAGCCTGCACCAGAAATACATTTTGAAATTTCAGATGTCATCCACGAAGATTTCAGCATCATATTTAAAAAATAAAAGAGAGCTCTGATTTTCACCACTATTAATGAACTTTGCTGTGTCTGTGTGCCTTGCTACTCCTAGCGTCACTTTAAATAAAACATTTTTTTATTTCCCTTTTGCTTTCAACATGAACTATTCAAGGGGACACTAAACAGAAAACAATTTTTCGTGTATTAGTAGAGCACAATTTTACAAACCCAAGAGCACCACTCTTATCGCGATTGCAGTTAAAATGTGCAATAATATGCCGCACTCAATATATGGTAATAGTCTCATCACTGTGGAATACAGCAAACAGATGAGGCTCGCAATGGGGTTTACTAATGATCCCAGAGAGGGCAGCTGTGGCAGTCGCACACGTAGTGGTAGAAGAAGAAGTGTATGAGCATTTGACATGGGAAATGACGGTGGAAAAATGACTCAAACAGCTACCTGAGAGAAGCTCTAGGAGTTAAAATGGGTAAGCAGAGATATGGACTCGAGGATCAACCTCCACCACTTGGGACGTAGTACTTTACATGCCTTTATTATGCCTGGAATTACGAGACAACGCCAGTCACAGCTGAGGCACAGAACAAACTTAAGAGGTCTCTCCACAAGTGAAGAAGATGAAGAGCACCATGTGACGGTGGTCTTTATGTACAGGTGATGAAGAAGCGTCTTATAAATGTCCAAAATAATAGTGAAACATATAGCATAGCAGTTTTCAGGGTGCAGTTTATCAATCTAAACCAAGTCATTATTTTTTTTAAGTGTCTCTTTAATGGGCATTCCGAACGGCTGCAAGCATACATAAATAATTTATGTGTCTCCAGTTTGCGTCTTTTCTGTTCATTTCCCTGCTATAAGCCTCTACAAGTTAGCTTCTAACAAAGAACTGCACAGGAATGTGAGCATCTATGGTAGTATCACCAATGATTAAACGGCATTTTAGGGAAGCACACAGTACACATGTAACAAGTTCTGGCCCTGGTTCAAAGAACATGGTTAGACTACTATATGCACATACATAGCAAAGCACACCATATGGCTGGCTGGTTTCGCTGAAGTAATTATGTGTGTGACGTGAGAGACAAAAATGATGAGGTCATGTACCATGCAGTAAAAACAAAACAAAAAAATCCCACCTCTAAGGTAATTAGAAATTATCATGTGGAATTAATACATAGGTATGAAAAATTTGCTGTCGAGTTTTCGAACCCTATTAAAAATTCCAGTGGGTCTTATCCTGCCCCTCCCCTTTTTTAGTGGGTCTGACCAAACCACTGAATCGGTAACACAGTAAAAATGCAAATGGCTGACAAATTAAAGTACTAGGTGCGCATCAATTCTTGCAAAAAAGTGTGCAGTTCTCATTGCATTTCTCAGTTGTGTCTAAAGGGCCTAGACAATCGGGACACTAAAGAGAAAGGAACACTGAAAAGAAAAAGCAAATTTTTCTGTATTAGTAAAATACCAGTTCTTAATTCTGAAAACACCCCTCTTACTGGGAGACGATGGCAGACAATGCGTGTGAGGATTACCGCGCCAAACACTGTGACGTTAGACTTTGAAGGCATTTACTGGGTCATACACAGCTTATAATTGAGAAAAAGTGAAGTACATAATCTTTGTGGGTGCTATGGACGTAGCATACAAAGTTTCAGAAAATTTAATCTAGCCCAATTTGCAATAAGATGAGAAATAAATTTTGAAATTTTTGACTTCATACGCGAAGATTTCGGCACAAACTTTAAACATTTATTTTGACCTTGATTTTCATGAGCCCTTCTTCTCTTACAGAATCCATCCGAGTATCTTGGGCCTGAGAAAGATTTCGCCCCCGCTTGCTCCGTAAAGATCTCTTTGTGCCTAGATGTTACCTAGGAACACGTGTTGAGTTGTTTATTCCCAGGAAAGCCTGTTGCTTCATGGCGCGTGTGTTGTCCGTGAAATTTGTGTGTGCGCGGATGGTGTCCTGCCTTAGAAGTGGGGTGATTTGGGCTAGTTGGTATGACACGATGATAGTTATAGCATGAGAACAGAACGACGACCAAGGGACAAGAATATGAGCACTCGTCTCCTTCATGTCCTTTTGTCGTCGTTCTGTTCTCGTGCTATAACTATCGTCATGGTGTCCTGCCAGCGAGGTGTGTATGATCGTGCACGTACTCCTGTCATGCTGTTGCTTTCCTTCTGTTCCAGTATTTACGACCATCGAACATTTCGAGATCGCTAGTTGCTTGCTTTACATAGGAGGCCTCGCAATTTCTGAAGTCGATCGCATACGCAAACTCTTTGCATGTGGGTATGCACTTGAATTATGTACCGGATCTGAATGAGCCAAGCTTCCGTCCAGAACTCCGGGACTTGTGTTTGCCAAGTCCTGGAGTGCAGGAGTGTGCCAGCACGATATATAGATGGCACAGTTGCAGAGTGGACTGTTAGGGGTCGAATCCCGCGTACATTATGCACTTTCACCACTGACAAACATACGTCCTTAACATGAACGAAAGCAGCTTTGCTACTCAAAACTATAATTTTCCTCCATGAAGATGTATTCTTGTCACTGTAAGTCCACACGCCAGCAGTTTAGCGTAACCAGCATTGCAATTATTTTAGGTTACAAGCTGGCGTCTAAGGACCTGCTCAGTTTTCATTTCTTTTTTTTATAGAAGCACTGACACTTACGTTAAATTGAGTTCTCATGCCTTTAATTGTTTGCATTACAATCACAGGAGTGGGCAGGATAGCTATAGCCGTTGTCACACGGGTACTTTTGATAACGATCAGGGTCGACCGAGACCGGATTTCTTGATCACCATATACAATCATTGCATCTAATCGGTTCAAACTATTCCGGATCGAGTTCGGCACAGCAGTCATTCAAACCTCAATCGGAAGCTAGATCACAGTGCACAAACCGCAATTATTAGTGTCCATGAATTAACACAAAATACAGATCGAGCCTGATCACAATAAACTTTGCTCGTGTGACACGAGGATAAGCGAAATTCTTTTGTTCATGCCAATTCGCTGAAGACTGATACACCATGGCAAAAAACGTATTTGGTGCCGTCTTAGGAAGCTCTCGGAGTGGTACACATGAATAAAAACAAGAACGGACGTTAAGTCATGGCCCGCAAAGCTACAAATCTCGTCGGCAGATCACGTACGCACCGCACCATCTGCCAGCAACATCAACAAACCTCGCGCACCAACCCCAAATATACAGCAACAAGCCTGCCGAGAAATAAAATGTTCCTAGGTGGTACCTAGGCATAGGAAGATGTTTAATGAACAAGCAAGGTGAAAGCTTCCCCAGGTTCAAGTTACCCGGATGTACGGTATTCTGTGATAAAAGAAAGGCTCATTTGATTTTGTGTAGCTGCTAATGAACATGGTCAAACAAACAAGTTCATTATTTTCCTTAGTGGTTCTGTACACGATTCATAGAAGAGACATAATCCGAATGGTTTGACATATTAGGTTAACTGGCCAGGCCATTCTATCCCACTGACAATACCAGTATCCCTGAATTACCGGTCTCGCTTTTTTTTCTCATTACAGATGAATCGATAATGCTATAAAATATTTTATCATCAAGATATAAAAAACACACACTGGTAGAAAAATTTTACCTGGTTCTAGATGGTTCTAGGTAGAACAAGTTGAACTATATTGTGGAATAATGCTCAGCTGGAACCAGTTGCCTACAGGTTGCCCAGTTGTAACTAATTGAAAGCTCATCCTAACCAGTCTTTCTTAGCTTCTGGTCACAACTTGGACCATTGCTGACAAATACCAAGGACACAAGTACCAAGTATTGAAAGAGAGACACACTATCATGAGCAAAGAATTTTTACAAGCACCAGAGATGCGATACCAGCACCAATTGCTGGAAACTGTGGCAAGATGATACCTGCGACATTCTGCTGCATTTTGAAAACATTTTACTATATCTCTGCATATTAATGGGCCAAAGACATAGTTTGTGCTGTATTTCGGAGAAAAACAAGACGGCAGGCACTTGAACTTTACAAGTCAGCAGTGTAATTTTAGTGGTAATTGCAGTATAAAAAAAAGTACGATGTTAGTTGCTTGATGCAAGTCTTCCAGTCACCCATACGATAGAACTTACTGGGTAAATTTCAGTTACTGTTAGTGTTATCAGCCCTTTAATGAAACAAGTAGGGATAGAGGGGCCTTTTCATCACCCCTTTTCAGGAATTCATTCCAAGTTTGTCACCACTCTCTGTTTTCAGCATTTCTTACTTTGTCCAAGCATTGGGTGTTCAGGGAACTTTTTTGGGAAGTCATATCTCACACTGTTTGGGGGGTAACAATTAAACTGATTGTGTGCCTCCGTCAGCCAGCTGGCGTTTTTTGCCTTTCGTTTTTTTTTCACTTCCTAGTCGTAAGGATGTCGCAGCGTTCAGTTCTTAATATAAGTTTTTATTTATTTTTTATTTTTAAAGTACTACAGGCCATAAAAAATGGCCTGTAGTACTTTAAACTAAGAAAACAGTATAATGACAGAAAAATTAAATCAGACAGGTGTACAATATATTTGCGGGTTACAAAACTCACACTTCAAAGTAATATTCTAGAGATTTTAGTACAATTGAAGACTCAAAAATATGGTGTGGCAGCTCATTCTAGTCTGTTATTGTGCGAGGGAAAAAAGAGTACTTGAAGTTGCTAGTGCGCGCAAAGGCAGGTGTGAATTTGTAAGATTGGTATCCTCTAGTAGGACGTGAAGATAACGGAGTGAGGATGGGCGAAAGGTCTATGATAGCGTTTTTCTTAGATAGGTGAAAAACAATTTTAAGTCTAGCTAGTTTCCTTCGGGATTCTAAAATTGCAATATTGTTATTAATTATTAGTTCTGTCGGGGAGTCAGACCGGTGGAAGTGGTTGAAATAAACTGAACAGCTAATCTTTGGACTTTCCCAAGATTATTATCTTTTTTAGCGTGCGGATTCCAGACTTCAGATGCGCACTCTAAACAAGGTCGGACTATTGTGTTAAAAGCAAGGAGTTTCGTTTTAGGGGGAGAGTTTTGAGGGTGTGCCTTGGTAACCCTTATTTTCTACTGGCAGAAGAGCAAATCTTTTCAGTGTGGCAGGACCAAGTTAAGTTGTTGGTGATTGTGACGCCAAGATATTTATAACTTTGTGTAAGTAAAATTGGAGTTCCTTTAATACTGTACGAGTAAATTAGGGGTTGTTTTTTGTTAGTGATGCACATAGATACAGTTTTCTCTGGATTTATGTGCATGTCCCAGCACTCACACCAGGTATTAACTGCATGAACACTTTGATTCGATAACACTTGGTCATCTGTGGATTTAACTGAACTAAATAGAAGGCAATCATCGGCAAACAGCCACATTTTAACACGATATTTAGAACAGGATGTAATATCATTGATATAGATTAAAAATAGTAGTGGTCCCAGGATGCTACCAAGGGGAACTCCGGAGTTAACGGGAAGAGGATTGAAGTAGGTACCGTTTATATCAACAAACTGTGTGCGAGAAGACAGGCACAATGTTACCTATTTAACAATGGTCGCGAGAAAACCAAGCAAGTTAAGTTTGTGAATTAATTTGCAGTGCGGCATTTTATCAAATGCCTTGCTGAAGTCATGGAAAATGACGTCAGTTTGACCTAATTTATCTAGGACTGAGGAGAAAGAATGTATACAGAAAACTAATTGGGTTGTCTTGGATAGACCTTTACGAAACCGTACTGGAATAGTGATAGTACATTGCACTCAATTAGAAAATGAATCATATAGTTAGAAACTATGTGCTCTAGAAGTTCACAACAAGTGCTAGTAAGTGATAATGGTCTGTAGTTAAACAAAAAAGTGTTATTTCCTTTTTTAAGAACCGGAATTATTCGAGGAATGTGCTAGTATAAGGAAACAATGCCTTGAGATAATGATAAACGAAAGATTACTACAAGGAAGCGGGAAAGTGATTCAGCGTAATGACGTAAAAAAGTATTTGGCAGGTTTCCGGACCACAAGAAGATCTTGTTTTACGGTTCAGAAGCATGGAAAAGATACCTGCAAACATTATGAAGTCAGAATATATTGCTACTGAATTACTGCCAATGACACTATAAATGAGCATGGATTGGGAAAACCATAGTGAAAGTAACGTCTGTGGCTATTTGTTTCTTATCTTGAATAATTTGATCCCCAAGCGCAATGCAATCTGTAGTTTTCTGTTGCTTAACTTTTATGTAGCGCCAAAACTTGGCTGGATCACTCTTAAGGAATCGGGGTGATTCAAAAAAATAAAATACAGGTTTGCTGGACCGTATTCTTACTGAAAGCGTTCTTTTTAATTTTTAAAATGACAATCTTATTGAGTTACGCTTCACTTTTGCGTGCAATTTGAATGATTTCTCTAGTTATCCATGGATTTTTGGGATGTTGGTTTTTAGTTTTGTTAGGAATGAAATCGTCAATGCAATAGCTACAGAGTAATCGGAAGGTATTCCACAGATAGTTTACATCATCACCAGAAAAGCGATCATAGGCTACATCAAGGTAATCTAGAACGGTCTCGTCATGGGCTCTAAAAAAATTTTTGAACACTTTCTGTTTCTCGTGCATATTGTCAGATTGATTACCAAGAAGGCATGTAAAGAAAACCAATTTGCGATCATACAAACTATCATCAACAGATACATGTAAGTCAGAAAGGAATTTGCTATGAAACACAAGATCTAATATAGACGATGTATATTCCTGCACCCTTGTCGGCACACTCACAGCTTCTTCGGGATCACATGCCAGCATTAAATCAAAAACACTGTGGTCACTTGAGGATGAAGGACATAGTTTGGGCAAATTAATACTGGCTAATTTAAAAGCACCTGTTAGTATTAGGCGGCTTCCAGAATATTCAACACGGAAATCATAAATTTTAGACAAGAAATCATCATCTGAAGTCGGAGAGCAGTAGGCCACTACTACAATAATAAAATTTCCGAAATGTTTAGTTTCAAACATAAGCTTTCATAGCCATCTATTTGTTTCAAAGGTGTAACAATCACATGAGAGCTCAAAATAACGGCGACACCTCTGCCACGTGATGGTCTGTCCCTTCTATACACTTTAAAGTTGCGAGGAAAAATTTCAGCATCACTGACACCTTCGTGCAACCAAGTTTCAGTCAAGACCATGATGTGAGGAGAGTATGCTAACAATGTGCTCTCTTGTTCAGCGACTTTATTGATAATGCTTCGTGCATTGATATTAAGAAGACGCAAGGTTTGATTACGTGGAGGCGGGATTTGTCAGGCATTTTCCGGGTCTTAAGTGCCAGTGATAAACTTGGAGGGTAATGGTTGGAACTATTACTCGGCAATTGCTGCTGTCATCCCACATGAACGTGTCGTCAATGATTTGGAGCTTATCGTGCAAAAGATAGGGTTTCTTGCCATTAGCCTTATCAATTTTAGCACTGTCCCACAGCAGTTCACGCCTGCAGAGCATGCAGCGGGAGTAATCATTTTGGATAAAAATTTCTGTGCCGTTCAGCTTCTTGGCGTTCATTAGTACTTCTTGTTTTTTGTTGTATTCCTGTAGGTACAGAATTACGGGACGATTTCCAGTTTTCCTTCCAAGTCCGTGTATACGTCTAATCGACTTGCACTCAACGCCAAGCTTTTTGCCAAATAGTTCCTTAACGACCTCATTTTTAGGTGAACTTCCGTTTCATAGGTACATTTCTTCTACAACACTGTATATGACTAAGTTTGAACGGCAACTGCGGTCTTCTATATAAACAATCTTTTGTGATGTTCCTACTAGCTACTGAAGTCTTTATTTCTTTTAAGCTTGAATCGAACAGATCAATCTTGCCTGTTGAGTCTTTTGTTTCGGTGACCATTTTTTCTACCAGAAAAATTTTTTCAGCCATAACCGCAAAAGAAGATTTATGGACAGCCTGTTCGCTTTTCAAATCGATTAGGCTTTTCAAAATTTCACCTTGTTGCGCCAGGATTTGAGTAAGCGTCTTTTCTATTTGAGGACTGGGATTCAGCTCTACATTTTCACAAAGCATAAGTTTGCAAGCATGGAAACAATCATACACAATACAGATGCACTTATGTGGGCATGGCACAACAATTAAAAACCTTATACTAGAAGGTACGCAGCTGTGTTTGCTACTAACCTGGATAGCAAAGGGAACAGACATGGTCAGCATTGCTGTTTTGCTCACTTCGCCATGCCCACTGAAGTGAAAGCGTTGTAGGCCCGGCTTTATAGTCCGCGCTGAGGCTGACGTCACAGGCAGGAGCGCCATGGAGCAGTCGATAGGCGGAAGACTATACAGCACGTGCCTTGGTTAAGGCATGTGCCGTGGTGCGGTAGGTGATGACGAGGCAGGTGAGGGCAGCAACATGAACCTTGATGACAGACGGACTCGAAGAAAGCGCTACCAAGCAAGATTGCCTGGATATCAAAGGGAACAGGCATGGTCAGCATTGCTGTTTTTGCTCACTTCGCCATGCCCAGGTCATATCTGAGTTTTTGAGATCACTGCAAGCTTCCTTTCATCCTGCCACAACAATATGCCCTACCAAAATCTTTGTGAATGTATGCAGACACTTCAATTTCATCTGTGCAATAAATTGTGGTAATAAGGCGAAATTTGGCATTTTATATAGACCATGCAATTTTATATAGACCTTGCAATTACATCAAGCAGGTGCACTTTCACCCATCTATCTGCTTGTCACTAGAACATTCTGGTCAAGCACAGTCAAAGGTACCAAGAGCAATTAGTTGTACCCACTGAACAACGCATATCTTGTGAGTCTAAATTATTTTAAAATTATAACGTTTTCCTCTTCCACTTCATTTAACTTCTAGTTCCTGGCATTCTGAAATTTGAGGCATCTTGTTCTTCACTGCTGCCCTTTCTCTCATCGCTTCTGCAGCTGCCACTGTAATCATGATTGCCAATAACTCGGAACCATAAGAATGTGAAAGATTGGTATGCAAAAGTTTTTGCATTTTTGTTTCAGTCAGGTACAGTGATAGTGTGGTCATCACATGCACAGGTCCAAATTGGGAACATCGAATTTAAACATGTATTAACTGCAATTTAGAACACAGTTTATGCATAAAAATCTATTACAAGTGGAGATCATCCAGCTGTGCTGTCATGCAAAGTGGGTAAAAAAAACTTCGGTAAAGAGCCTTTGAATAATGAGGCACACCAAATAGGACCTACTGAGAACAGCTGCCCTTTCCAGGATGTGTCTGTCTTTTTTCTTTTTTTTTACTGCACAAGCTTTGCTCATGTGAAGTACCTTTGTGCTCCTATTCACTCTCTGCTATTTTAAGAAGCACACTAAGTATTTATGCATTCCAGGTATTTTTCTACCGGCTAACCACAACTATGGTAGCCACCTATATAAGCCACGTTCACACAATGTATGCTATACACACAGATATTACATGTGTTACGAACAAATTCTCATAAGTACTTCTATAATCTTGATTCTGAATATATTTATATATTAATTTAACCATTTATTTATGCATTGTACCCCACTGGCCCCAAAAAGCATCAAGTAGGAGAAGGGGTTATAAAAAAACTACAATAAACAAAGCATAAAAAGATACTACACGAAAGATGAAATGAAAATGTGCACAATGAAAGAGAAAAGAACAATTACTACAATATAATGCAGTAAAATACAAAATGAAAAAAAAAAACAAATGTTTATATAAAAATTAAGAGAACAACCAAACTTCCAAATGCTCATGAAATTTCTCAGGGTCTCTTAACGAAACAATTTCACCAGGAAGATTATCCCAAAGTGAGATGAGGTGAGGCAAAACAGAATTACTAAATGACTGTGCGTGGCCGAAGATGTGTCTGTAACTGAGATGATTATAAAGACGATACATATAAGAAGGAATTTCAATCCGGAGACGACTGGTTCACAAGTACTAGTAGTATTTATGAAAGATGCATTGAAGGCTGACAAAGCGGTGGAATCGCAAGTTAAAAATCGATGTTCCCTAATTTCTCCTTAACATCCTTTGTGTGTCTATGCTATATTGGAACTGAAAAACCACAGAGCAAAGTGTTGGCAAACACTATTATGCATGTTTCACTAAGCACTTGCAGACTTTTCGAGAAATCACTTGGTTAACTAGAATAGCATCTGCTAATCATATTTCCAGAGGTGAAGATTATGTCCACCAACATTACTTGTGGTGAAGGTAAAGGGATCATGGGCTGATCCAAAGCAAATGTGTTCTTCACGAATGATCAATAGCATTCCCAATCGAAAAAGAAAAAAAATAGAGGAAATTTCTAATGTAGTTGAGACTGGCTTCAATTATCAGTGTCTATATGAGTATTAATAAGTATGAGTATTTGTATGAGTATGGGTGGATCAATAGCTTAGTGCCACATGAGTTAAATGGTGCACTTGGCACAAAACTAATGGAAGTATGTATACACCTGCTGGCGTGTGAATCTATAAAACCACAATATATCTTATAAAAAACGAAGAGAAATATCGTTACGTTTAGTAATGTGTTTATTACATTGTGGCCCGCTGGTAGATTTGAAGGGGTCGTGCACCGGAGGCCCATCTCGCCAGCCGAGCGTCCTCTTCTTTAATCTGCCTAATCCCCTCCACCCAGAAGCTCATACCCAAATCACATATGCATAACATTTCCTTCCACGCAGACGAAGACCACCGGGCGAGTTAAAGAGTCTCTCGGGGAATATAGCGCTTCAAATGTGCTATATGGACAAGTTCAGTCTTTGCAAATCGTCGGCCATTTGAATGAAAACGTGCTACGCAGTAAGTTACATCGCTTATGCCGTCTAGAAACACATAAGGTCCCACACAGTGTGCCAGATATTTTCACACAACCCACGTTTCCTATTTGGCGTCCACAGCACCACATGGTCTCCGCAATTATACGTCACGTGCCGACATTGACGGTCAAAACGTGGCTTTGAGCGATCTTGCGAAGTGAGGGTGCGCAGGTAAGCAAGACGTCAGGCTTCTTCTCCACGGCAGACTATCTCGAATATACCGGAATCGTGGTGGTCTATAAACGGGAAGAAGGCATCTAGGGTATGACAAGGTGGCCAAGCATACAGAAGAAAAAAACAAACTGTAGCTGGTAGTCTCATGATATGCGGTGTTAAATGCGTAAGTGATGAAAGGTAGCACGCCATCCCAGTTCTTGTAATCTGCTGCAACATACATAGAAAGCATGTTTGTGAGAGCCCTGTTAGTTCGTTCCGTCAGGCCATTAGTTTGGGGATAATATGGCGTAGAGTGCCGAAAGCTTGAAGCGCATAGACGAAGCATCTTTTCCACCACGTCTGCAGTGAATTGTCGCCCACGATCACTGATTACAATTTTAGGAGTCCCATGTTGTAGAACCACAAAACGCAGCATGAATAAACACAGGTCAGCTACAGTTGCCGATGGTATAGCAGCTGTCTCGTAGTACTGTGTTAAGAGATCGGTACATACCACTATCCAGCGATTGATATTAGAATACCTCGGAAAGAGACCTAGAAGGTCAATCCCAACTTGCTCGAATGGAGTTCTATGGGGTGGAATAGCATGTAGTCGACCTGGAGGAGCACTGGTAGGGCGCTTGCGGCATTGGCACTCGTTGCAACTAGAGACGTACTGTTCTGTCGTCTGGTGCATTTTCGTCCAGTAAAATCTTTCTTGAAGCCGGCAAAGGGTTTTCACTGTGCCTAGATGGCCGGGCGTTGGGTCATCAAGCATAGCCTGCAAGACGGAAACGCGAAGGCTCTTCGGAACCACGAGAAGATATCATAAGCCGGTCGTAGCATAGTTCTTTTTGTATACAAGCCCGTCGCACATGCAGCAGAAGCGAGTCGCCGATGGTCTTGCCTCGGTAGGAAGGAGCTCATGTATGGTGTGGTCTCTTTGCTGCTTAATCTTAAAGGCGTTGGTATCAGGAAATGGCAGGTCCAATGGCGCGATGTAGGTGTTGAAGTTGCCCGCACCGCAGTCCGTCGATGGAAGCGGTAGTCCCGATAGACAATCTGCATCAGCGTGACGACGACCGCTTTTATAGAAAGCTGTAAAGTTGTATTCCTGCAGACGGAGTGCTCAGCGCACTAGTCAACCAGATGGGTCACACAGATTGACCAACCAGCAGAGCGAATGACGATCTGTCATGAGAGTAAAGGGCCTCCGTACAGGTAGGACTTACGCTCAGACTTCCTTAGCGAGCGACTTGCATAAGCAACGACATGTTCTTTGGTATCCAGGCGTTAAACCAGCACGACGCCTACACCGACACCGCTAGCGTCTGTGTGAAGTTCTGTGGGAGCCAGAGGATCAAAGTGTCGAAAAATCGGATGGGATGTCATAAGGAACTTCAACTCAGAAAAAGCGGACATACATTCCAGAGTCCAGTCAAATGGCATGCCTTTCTGAAGCAGGCACGTGAGTAAGTGCGTGATATTGGGAAATCCAAGGATGAATCGACGGAAGTATGAGTAGAGGCCCAAAAAGCTGCGTAGTTCTTTCCCTGAGTGAGGTTGCTTGAACGCCTCCACTGCAGCCGTTTTCGCAGGATCCAGCCGTATTCCTTCTTTGTTCACCAAGTGTCCAAGGACGAGTGTTAGGTGCTCTCCGAAACGACATTTATTTGAGTTGAGCACCAAGCATGCTTTGCTTAGGCAGCTCAGCACGATGTCGAGGCGTGTGTTGTGCTCACAGAAAGTGCACACAAAAATCACAACATCATTCATATAACACATGCATACTTCCCACTTCAAACCACGCAGATTGTTGTCCATGAAGCGCTCGAAAGTAGCAGGCGCATAGCATAGTCTGAATGCCACCACATTGAATTCAAAAGGTCCATCTGGTGTAACAAATGCTGTTTTCTCTTTATCTTCCTTGTGTATTGGAATCTGCCAATACGCTGATTTCAAATCAACAGACGAAAAGTAGGAGGCTGATGAAAGACAGTCTATAGCATCATCAATACATGGTAGTGGGTACACGTCCTTCTATGTGATAGCATTGAGACGGCGGTAGTCAACGCAAAATCGCCATGTTCCATCTTTCTTCTTGACCTTACAGGAGCGGCCAACGGACTGCATGATTTCTGAATCACATTCTTATTTAGCATCTCATTAACCTGTTCATTTATCACTGCGCGTTCCGAAGGTGATACCCGGTATGGCTTTTGTGAGAGAGGTCTATGGTATGCCGTATCTATGCAGTGCTTTACACGAGAAGCAGGGAATGACAGTGGAGCCTCTAGCTGTGCGAAATCGAAAAGACCAATATCTTTGCACAGAATACTCACCAGGTAATTATGCTCGTTGGTGCTAAAAGACTTGTCAATCATTGCCAATATGGAGGTGTCCTTGGTGTGCAAATTATCGGGCAAATGATCGAGCTTAAGCCCGGGAATCGGGCTTATCCGGAGAATCACTGCTCTCTGCAAGAATGGCAAGAGAGAACACCTGATGTTGACGGATCTTAGCAAGTTGTAGACCCTCTGGCAGTACTGAAGGTTCATTGGAGCCGTTGATCACCCGCAAACCAGTATGCCCTTGCACAATGACAATGTACAATAGGGTATTAGAACATTTTTATTTATGCAGCTGAGGTGTATGGGCTCTACGGTGGCATCAAATGTTGTCTCGATTGCAGGGGAATTGACGACAGGAACACACTTGGCAGACAAGGGTGGTACAGTTGTGTCCATGGACACGAAAAGGGTGCTTTCCATACAAGGCGTGCTTTCCATAAACGCTACTGGAACATTTGAATCTACTGTAATCCCTCCTGTGCGGCAATCGACAGTGACACCACAAAGATTCAGATAATAGAGTCCTAGAATTACATCATGTGTTGAATGAAAGAGAACAGTAAAATCAGCGACAAAATTTTGGCCACCCAAACTAACAGTCACTGTGCAGACACCAACAGGTTGTAGATATCTCTGCTCACTCCACGAAATATATCAGCACGATCCCAACAGAACATAACCTTTCATCCAAGGAGTTTAAGTGCTAGACTCATCATTGATATGGTTGCACCTATGTCCACTAAGGCCATTGTTGAGACACCGTCGATTAGCACAGGAACCTTATTTTGAAACATGCAAATTAAAGGAGGCATTTCTGTGGAAATCGAAGACTGTCCAGCGACCTCATCTCCAATGGTCGCGCCGACTAGTTTTCTGGCAGCGGTGAAGGGTAGCGGCACCTAGGAGACGGCGACCGATTGGAGCGAGGCGGGCTGGCGGGGTGTCAAACTGGGGTCAGAGGCCGGAGAACGGTGTCGCAGCGGCCTTGGTATCTCGTGGGATGCGCTTCCAGGGAACGTTGGTCCTCGTGTAAAGCCATACAGGTGAGACCTTGGTGAGCGATCAAACCTTGGTAGCTGCCGGTAGTTGCAGTACCAACAATGTGGCCTTCGACGCCACAGTTGTAGCAGATGGGCAGGGGTCGTTCCCCGAACCACTGCTGAGAGCGCTCCGCTCTGTAAGTTCGCTTACCCGAACGGAGTGGAGCAGCTTGCTGAACGGAGTGGAGCAGCTTGCTGAACGGGAACTGCCCACATCTGTGGAGCGGGGCTGGTACGAAGGCGTCGGCCATACTGCTGGTCAGGCGGGAATGAGTCTCGGCCTGGCCAGGAAGTTCCAGCTTCGCTAAAATCCGTTGCACATACCGATGGTGGCAGAGGAGCGAACGGCGCAGGGTAGTAGGAGGAACAGGTAGGCGGATGATGGATGGTGTCGGCGACCAGTGTGTCTTGTCACTGTAGGTCTTTGTGCACTATTGTCCTGATAGTAGCGGCAAGGTCGGCAGGTGGGCTTACGTAGATGCAGGCGACCGTTGTGACATTTGCCAGCCTACCAAATTTCGGGGCAATACGACGGGTCTTCAGCTTCTCAAAAGTACGGCAGTGATGTTGGATGGCAGAGACAGAAATGAGGTCTTCCCTGGCTATCAAAAAATTGTAGACGTCCTCTGCTATACCCTTCAGAAGGTGTCCGACCATGTCCTTTTCAGACATATACGGGTATATCATCTTGCAGAGCATCAGAACCTCCTCTATGTAGGTGGTACATGTTTCTCCAGGAGTCTGGGCTCTTTGAGCAAACGTGCGCTCCGTGCTTTTCTTTTTCGAATCAGAGTCGGGGAAGCATTTCTTGAGTTCTTCGGCGAAATGATACGTCGTTGTTAAGGAATCTTCGTGGCTTTCGTACCACATCAAGGCAGTTTCCGTAAGAGTCAGCGCGACTTTTCCCAGTTGGTCGATGGGATCCCAGCCGTTGTACTGGCTCACCCTTTTGTAATGTATCGGCCACACATTCAAATCTTCCCCTGCTCTTCCCGCGAACGGGCGGGGTTTCATATAGCGATACCTAGGTGCAGCCGGCACTGACCTTTGTGTGGTTGAGAAGCCATGCCCTTCGCTCTCGGTCATGACAGTTGTTGTCGGTGGCAGACCAGCAGGACGACGGCTGCGACGAAGTTCAAACAGCTGTGGCTCCGTGGTTCGTCGACGTGCTGTACCCAGGACCTCCACCACTCTGTTACGTTTTGTAATGTGTTTTTTACGCTGTGGCATACTGGTAGACTTGACGGGGTCGTACACCGGAGGCTTATCTCGCTAGCCGAACGTCCTCTTCTTTAATCTGCCTGTTCCCTGCTACCCAGAGGCTCACACCCAAATCACATATGCATAACAATATATTATATGAAAGAATGTACAACACAGTAAAATTCATATTATGTGCAATAATGCATATGAGGTTCATGCCTTCTGCTCGTTCATGTCAAATTATGAAAAAATATGCGAACCATACTAGTCTTAGGTATGGTAACAAGAAACTACATGTGACACAGGTGCAATAAATGAAAAAAAATAAAAACTTAAGGGCTAACTTTTTTTGTTCGACCCAATGTAAATAAGAACTGACAGGCAATGATGCCAAGGAAAATATAGGGGATGTTATTAGAAGTAGTAATTGTAACGTAAACGTAAAAAAACCTGGACGAATAGATAACTTGCCGCTGGCAGAGACCGAACTTGTGACCTTCGAATAACATTCATGATGCTCTCCTGACAGAGCTACAGCCATGGCCATTCACATGTTTACTTTATGAGGTATGTATGCTGTGGGCACTTGTAAGACGCTTCTCCATCACCTGCACACAACCATTATCAGATATTGTTCTTCATCTTCATAGTATGTGAGGATAAATCTCTCAAGTCATGTCTCTGGATCAAATGTGGCTGTTTTAGCCACATTTCCAGGCCTAAAGAAGGCATGTAAATCACTACGTCATAAGCGGTGGAGGTTGCTCCTTGATTTCTCGTCTCTACTTGCCTGCTTTAACTCCTGAAGCTTCCCTCAGGTCGCTGTTTGGGCCACTTGTTCACCAGCATATTGCAGGTCAAACTCTCAGAAAATTCTTCATCTACTATCAGGCTCTTACTGCCGTAGATCCTCTCTCTTGGATCGCCAGCTGTGTTTGCTTGACTCTGCAATGAGGACATGTCCGATTGGCTACACCAATATGATACCGTGAATGCGGCAAATTATTTGGATAATTCACAAAAGCTCCGCCACGTCTCTTTCTATCTTACGAGCATGGCAAAGTTTTTTTATCCACCAGATCGACTTTTCCAAATGAAATGCTTTCAGAAACATCTATGACTAGTCTTCGGTATTCCGGCAGTTTAATGCAGCCTAGCGAAGAGGACACGCTCGCAAACAACAAATCAGCGAGTCTTATACCTTTTAAATATAGGATGTTCTCTTACTCTGTCGACGTGTCGATGCTTCCATGGCCGAGTCGGACAAAATGTGTCGTCATCTCAAAAGCATCGAGCCTGTTGCCTCCAATGTTTTGACAGTAAAGGACCCTGCTACATGTTGCTGACATTGAAGCTATATACCAGCACCCGTACGAGATCGAATCTACGTGGCTCCAGCAGGACAACTCTCCTACAGCCATTCCCGTAACCCTACTGCTGACCCCTCATTGCGAGCCATGATCCAGCTGCGCAATCATATGAGAAGAAATGTAGTCGCTGTTTTTCTGCACGTCCGTTTTTTTTGGGGGATTCCTTCAAATTTATCTTGCAACGTAGTGCTTTACACATCTTTATTAGGCCTGGAAGACATGGCCAATTCAAATCACCACCAAACCACCAAGAAGACTCAATAAATATCCCCATAAACAGTCAAGATAAAGAACACTATCTGATAATGTTCATGTACACGGTGATGAAGAAGCATCTTATAAATACTCCCACTATGTGCATTTAAACTTGGGAGTGTTATTCAGCATTGCTAGTAGCCATGATGGCAAATTTTCAACACTCTTTTTTGGCAGTGATGTGACTGCTCCAAAGGAGTTGTAACTATGCTTTTCTCCAAAAAAATCATGTCGCAGTTTATGGTGGTTGTTAGACAGCCCTGTGGATTTCATGGTACAGTGTCGTGGGTGTCCAACTTCGGTTCAAATCACGCTATTTTTCATTTTCTGCACTCAGTATTGTTTCAAGTATTGTTACCCGTTTTTAAATGATAATTGTGTTCATTCATTGGGGATATAACTATCAACCTTCTTTTACGTCCAATGTAAGATGAAGACCTTTCCCAGATGATTTCCAATTGATACAGCGCTGGGCAAGCAAATTTCATTGTATGCGTGTGAATTAAATCTTTCCTTACAGTGCCTATTCAAATCGATCACTGGTGATCGACCCTTCGGTTCGTCGATTTTGGCATGTTAAATTTGTTTCTCGTGATCCCAGCACTTTTTAGTACTGTTGTTAACTCAAATTCAAGAGACCTCTCAATTTTGTTTGAATTATCAAGAAGTTTGAATTATGAGAAGTTTTCAGATGGGTGAAGTGACTGAGAGTAAGGCGATTATGCATTGACTTTATCAGATTTAAAAGTTTTTAAAGCGTTTTTAAACCCTAAATGCATGCAATGAACAGAAAGCAGAAGTATAAGGTCCACAAGTTTATCGGACATTTACTGCTGATCAGACCTCTTGAAGAAATCGTGGTTTGCCAACTGCTTCTTCGCTATATGTACCTTCAGAACAAAGCTCTGTATACCACTTCAAAAGCATCATGGTTTATCATGCATGTGCTTCGTTTCAACATGCATGTGCTTCGAACATCATTACCTTCGACGGTGGCCGGGTCTCAACATGCGTGTACTACGGGGGTGCTATGCTGAGGTGCACCATGTACAGAAAGAAGATCAACGTGTGCCACCAGTGCGGGCGTCTTGGTCATCGCATGGACGTCTGCCCAAACCCCAAAGATCATGTCTGTAGAGGCTGAGGAGCTTCGAACCCAGACTTTAATCACAAATGCATGCCAACGTGTCACCTCTGCGGGGGAGCCCATCCCACTACGGACAAGACCTGCAAGGCTTGATTCAAGACCCCTTATCTTGTCAAAAACGATGCGGTGACCGACAAAGGGCTGCAGCGGAGGCCGCCCTCGAGCTACAGCAGCCGAACTACGATGAACAGTACGCACCGCCTTCCTGTTCCAGCTCCCACTCTCAAAGCTAGGTGTGGTCAACAGGCCCTTGATCTTGCCTGCAGAGCCGGCTTCAGAGCCGGTCCCGGGAGTCATGGTCGTTCCAGGTCGCGGCGTCCGAAGCAAACTGGTCATCAGAACCCGGATCTACCTGACAACGAGAGCTTCAAAGATGCGGTTAAGGGCACGCAAAGACGTGGCGCACAAGGAGCTACTGCCTAAGAACCTAACAATAAGAGGAACCCCAAAGATGCGGCATTAGAAGCAGTACAGCACGAAAATGCGGACTTACGTACGGTAGTGCAGCAGTTAACACAAGAAATCCTTGAGATTAAGCAGTCGATGGTGCAGTCATTAAACATACGCCTATTTCAGTTGAAACTCATGTTGGGAGCGTTAACGATAGTGAAGCGCTAACCGCAAATAAACCAGCGGCAACCAGCTCCGAACCTGAATGGCACGACAATCTTGAAGCTACAGTAAGAGATGGGTGCATAAAACAGGCCACAATAATTGAATGGCGGAATGAACAAGAAGAAATGCAAAAACTGCTCACTGACATTCAATGTGCGATCCACAATATCGGCGTTGCGGTCAACAACCTCACCGCCTGCACACACAGGCTAGAATTTCACATTGACAAATTCAAGACCCACATAGGCCTTTGCCAAGGCCGATCAATGATGCCTCCTGTGGCCCCTACCGTCATTCACAATAGCCCTATCTCAGATAGCGCATACGCTGATCACCACAATGGCCAGCTCCACTAACGAGCTCGTGGTGTGGCAGTAGAACTGTCGGGTCTTCACTAAGAAGCAACCACTGCTGCAACAACATGTACAACACGCGCAACCCAAGCCTCACGTCATAACCATGCCAAAACTTCCAGGTTTAAATGCACACGCTTCCGCAATTCCTATTGATTGAGGAATTTAAATTTTAACACGAAAAACAGGTTGTAAACATTGTGAGACTTTCAATAAAGTCCTTTCCATCTATCCATCCAAGTTCAGGCTGGTGTGACTTCGGGTTTGGGTAAATTACAAGGTGTGATGGAGCCGATGAAACAAGAAAATATAAAAAAATGGGCATGCATCTAGCAGCACTGATGTATCCTATGCTGAGGAAAGGCAGACATAAGGAGCTCGAATGCAGCAGTAAAGAGTAAAAAAAGTTAAAAAAGCAGTAAAAAAATCAGTAAAAAAAAACTTCTCCAATCACTTCTGGAAGAGCAGAAACAGCAGCCTTATATTCGGCCTGTCACTATAGACAGAGTTGTTTTAACAGGCCACCTCAGAATTAAATCATTATAGCTGTATCAATTGTCTCAATGAGATAAAGTCTGTGCATGCACTTTTAATGATTGTGGTGAAAACCATCATTATTAAAGCCACCACAATCGACTCAGCTGATCGTCCAAGTTCTTGCTGGCAAGCGGCTGCTCCCATCACTCCATTGTAGAATGTTACCCTACGCGAATATTTTTTTAAGTAGGCAACATTACTCAAAAGAATATTGAAAGCATAAAAGAAAGAAAAAGTTCAGTTGGTCAGCGCGATTCCAACTGAAGTCGCACAACAATGCATCATGTTGCAGTACACCAGTAACGTACCCACTGCGCTTAGAAAAATCAATGCGGTAGGGCTGTCTAACAACGGGCACAAACAGCGACATTATTTTCTTGTAAAAAAGCAAAATTACCACTCCTTGGGAGCAGTATTGTGATTTTTCAAGCATTCCTTAAAAAATGTAAAAAATACAAAATGGGTTCGAGTTGATGACCTGCTGCACGACCGCTTCCCAACTGCGCAGCAACCCACTACACCACCAGAAGAACTAGATGGTGGCGTCTAAATTGACTACAAACTTATGGCAACAGCCCCTAATTTTTACCTTTACACTGCTGTGACAGGCCCCCTCACTGTAGTCATTGCTTTACGGTAACAGGGCCCGTCGTTATAGCAGCATTGCTATTATGACTGGCCCCATTTCTTTAACGATAGTACTGCACTGACGGGTTCCGTCACCGTAGTCACGACAGTACTGCACTGACGGGCCCCGTCAGTATAGTCACAGCCCTTTTCTTTTTGCCTGTTGCCGTGATATAGCACAAGATCTTACTACGAGCTGGCAGTTGACCAATAATCCCTCACATACTACCTGGAGGCATCAAGTCTGCTAGAATGACACCCGCGCTCTGAATGAAAGAAAAGAGGGGTGGAGTAAATAGAAAACTGAAGTTTTTATTTAAAAAATACATAGTACTTAAGTGCTGCGTCAGACTCGTGGGGCATCCTGTTAAGCGCTACATGTGTAGCTGTCACGCACTCAGCAACCTGCAGAAAATATCAATAAAAGACATTATTTTGTACAGTATGAATTCCGTCACAAAACTTGCTTGCATGAAAATCCGGCCATATATTTACAAGATTGTATTCCATAAATACACCCAGCATTGAACACTTATAAAACTATTCCCCAGAAGAGTTAAAGTAAATTGGTAATGAGAGTTTGGAACTTTTTTTAATATAGTGGTTTAACAATGTGAGAGTTTTGTGAGCACACTCTCTGCTAATTCTCTTTAACAGCACTTGCAGGAGGCTGCCATTTACACTCTGCCTACTGTTCGTACCTCTCCTTATATGCATATTTTCTATACTGTATCCTTCCTTATATTTAACCAACAAGCCAATCAAGTGTTTAGGCATGCATTTAAATAAGAGTAAATGGGTGTTGTTATTAATGTAAAGCAGTAAAAAGCTCTTGCAGACTGAAAATGAGTTATATTTTACACATGTAAAAGCATCATCAATAGCAGACGTTATGGCTTCTGCACGTGACAGTGAAGTTTAGATAACTAAGTGACATAAAACAATAATAATGCTTGAATTTTTTAAATAATTAAAAATTCACAAGGAGTATTTGTGAGAAATTATAAAAAAGGAGTGTTTAAATAAGCCACCAATTACAAATACAGCAGCGGCGTAACTAGATAGGACCGCACACATGGCAAATATATTTTTGCGCCCCTCGTGACGGTATATAGTGATTAATGTTATTATTATTAGTAGTATTAGAGTGCAAAAAATTACATTATCTCCTGCTAAACAGAACTATGTGTGGATGCAAAGGCGCGGTGAGATGGTGAGCGATACCCACAGACACTCGTTCATGTCGCCTTGTGCACGTGCAACAACACTCAAAACATCCACCTTACTACCACTGCTGGTGACTATCACTTCCACCACAAGAGTGACAACGTGTACATGAACATGATGGACGAATTCAAACGCTTCGACAACCATTGCCTGGGCAGCATCAGTCAGCGTTACCTTTGGCCCTTCTTTCAGCGCTGACTTGGGAGAGACAGGGGTGCTCTAGGGAAGGAGAGAGAAAGAGGGAGGGGATGCTCATGAGCAGTGGGGGGGTGTGGACACAGTGGGAACAAGCGAGGCACATGGCCGCTGCCATAAGCTGCCTCGCATGTAAAAAGCAATTTGTCTGTTTTGGGCAAGCGTATGACCAATCTCTTGATTAATTGTCCAATACAGTGAACTAAAGCCATCTTGCACAACCATGCATCAAACGGCCCACCAGAAGTCCACAAGGTTAGATAGAAAAAATGTGAAAGAAATGGATGTTGCCAGTCACTTGTCTAGTTTCCACGAAATATACGAAGTTTGCAAATTACATTCACTCACATGAAAGAAAACGACAAGGCCAACATGTAAATGGTTATTATTTTGCCATAAAAAGTATTGTTCAAAATTATTTATTGCGTTCACCAAATCTGCATACTATGCCTACATTTTTGTGAATGGTAATGATGCATTCAAATCTTCGTTCTGTGAAACCCTATTGTCACATGCACACCAGTGCAAATTTTGATTGTGAACAATGATTGTGAAAAAATAAAAATGGGTACTATATATTTCACATATAACATGCCGCACGCTCATTACAAAACGACCTGTCACTCTCCGGTCATACATTTTGGCCATCGACTGCACTCTGTACCCTGGTTCTCGAACACATGACCCACGGACATCTCTAATGTCAAGCCCTGCCCGCACATGACTGTCTTCATCGCACTTTTCTTCTTTCCATTTTTCCAAATAGGTGTGGTCATGACCTACAATGGCATAACTTGTCTATACCATTTTTTTCCTTGAAGGAACCACTGCAGTCAACATGTGTTGGTGCATAACCCTGAAATGACATTCTAGACTTTCTAATTGTCAGATTTTAGAATTGTCGAGACTTCAGTCTTTTTGAAGGCTGGTTTATGTCATTGCAATACCTGCACTCAATAATATTAATTTTAGTGCAATACCTGCACTAAAATTGACTGATGTATGAAATAAGAAAAAATATTTCAAATTGCAATGTTAGGCATTTCATACATTTTAGCCCTTTGTGGGTGTTTATTTAAAGTCTTATTCAGAGTATGATATACTAGATAATATGCTAATACCTTCTCATGTAGCCACCACAACCCGTTCACTTGAACCAACAAATGCAAAATCTTGAGCTTTGTTAGCAGATTATGAAGTGTCATTGTAGCTTACCGCCTCAACGGAGCCGACAGTGAGCTTGATTTTCATGATCCACTTTTTCTACGAGGTAGTAAGTGAAACATGAGTGTATAGATTTTTTCTGGTCTAACTCTCCTGCTTGGGTGTCCAATATTCACATTCCGTTAGAGACCTTAAAAGTACGCTAAAATAAGTATGAAAAATAGATAGAATGAGCAGAGCAATAAAGAACGTGTCCAGATTTGGTAGGGTGTGAGAAGAAAAGTTATTAGTGGAGATAAAGCGTAGACCGCGTGTCTCCTACTCAAATTCTTTTGCCTCAGACTCAGTGCTGAAGGAATTTCGTCATGAATCAGATTGCTCTCAGCCAATAAGAAAGTGCCATCACACGTCACCGCACATGGAATCTGCCACTGTTTGGCTGCGGTGAAGTGATGCCGTGGTTTATGATTGCCACTTTTAATCTAGTTGTAGACTTTCAACCTTGCCTCGAAGATCACCACATAGAAGGAGGATTGCATTTCATTGAGTGTGCAAGGATCCCTCCCCGCTTTCGCGGTGGCAGCAGCTTTTTTTGAACAAAGCCTTGCTCCAATGGATGGAAAGCAAAGTGTCGTTTTCTTTTACGATGTCGCATTCCTGAATACTGTTTATGATTGCTCGTGTTTATAAATTTCATTTTTATTAACACCATTTTCTTTTTGGAGAACTCGAGCAGAGGCCCAATGCTGTGAAGAAAATTGCAGAAGAGCCGCAAGAGCAGAGCCATGCATAGCTACTCAATCCGCCCCTGGAATACGGCACGCATCAGAAGAGCAGGTGAGTGGGTACCAATAAGAAGAAATGTACCATGAGATCAAAACCATCAAAGCCACATATTTTTTTTTGCGGGAATGCGGCAAAACAAGAGTAAAATCAGCCACAGAATCTATACGAGGCTTGCTCGTTTAAAGGACGTCTACATTACCGGAGTCAAGCTACACCTGGATGCTGTTATTGCTAATACGCTCACCGGCAGAAGCAAGAAATCAAAACAAAGGAATGAGGAAGATATAAAAATAAATAGCTCTTGGCAAATCACGGCTGAACTGCATTTGTGATCGTTGAGACAAATGGAAAGAAGCATTAGTATTATCGGCATCAAATGAAACACAAACAGCCGCAAGCACCTGCAATTTCTAAAGCGTCCCGTCGAGACATCACGGCGAACATGCGCAGTGCTACCAAACAGAACTGATGTGCGCCTATCAATGGTGATGATCAGATGAAGCATACTATATGGTTTATATTACTTGTCACTGTTTGCATTTCATTTGATGCTGATAGTACACGTATATTCCCTTATGTCTCTGGCATTTTCTTCATTTGGTAAAGTTCAGTTGACAGCAATAATGACATGAATCCATAAATATTAGGATGAATTGCCATTGCAACTACACTTCCTGAATTTATTTTGCGCTATTTTACACGAGGCCCACCACTGCAGACAAGGGTGTAGGAGTCGACATGCTGCGACATTATGATCAAGTGACGCCACCTTGCTTCACAGAACCTGGCTCTAAAGACAGGTAGCCAGCAGCCCGAGCGTGTCTTTTCTCAGAGTTTACCCCTTCATGCAGCCTCCTTTCACAACCAGTTCTTGTTCACTGGGATCAAGAAACAATAATAGCTTAGAAAGCATGAATAATGTTTTAAGTGGTGCTGTAAGCCACAATTTGTGCATCGCACATGAAATAGAGCAGGGTACAATTTCACATTTATGGTTTTTTTCTTCCCAAAAATAATGAACATCGGGACGCATGGCTGATAAAGCTAGCTTAGAAGGAGCACTTAGCCAGAGACACACGCAGGCATTTGCTGCACGCACTTCCAAGAATGCGACTTTCTCTGCGGTCTGGTGACAGAATTATCAATTTAGTGAATGACATTTACTTCACACAGGACTTCTCTATTTCTATCAGAAGACGCAAACACCTCGAAGTCTTCCAAAAAATAATTACTTCGGGTAAGTGATCCCTCATAGGCAACTTCAACCTACGCACGCTGATTGAGGAAAATGTAAGGGGGAAAGTACCGATACCCAGAGAAAAACCAGTAGGGGCGACGCAGTTTGATAGAAGAAAGCAGTTTTTGAATGAGTTTGTCACTTGAAAAGGATAATAATGTAGCCTGGCAAGATAGCCTGTACTTAGTTTTATTCTTTCGTTCTTTCATTCAGATATCTGCTCATGAAAACTCGCCGTAAGCTTGGAGGCTGACATGTTTGATTAGTTGGTAAAGAAATTTTTATCACAACTCTTCAAAAAGACTGTGGGCAGCGCTTTTCTTTTTCAATTATCACTGGGGTTATGTACGTGCGGAAGAACCAATAGTGATTGGGCTAAACCCGAAGAAAGCGAAGATTTCAAGAGACCAGTTCAGTGGCGCAGCTAGCAGGAGGCCTGGGAGGTTCGACCTCCCACCTCACGGATATTATTACATTCGAAAATGTATATACATGTCCTTCAATAGCAGTGACGGCGTAGTGGTTAGTGTAGTAGCCTCACATGCAAGAGGTTCGTGGTTTGAATCCCGGATCCAAGCAATTCCCAACTGGATTAAAAAAAAATCTGCGTGATGATGGTACTGCCCTAAGAGGTCTGGGGTGTGGCCTCACCAGTGACCACCACCAGTAACGCACTCCCTCATCAGAGAAGGATTGGCCCCCCTGTGCAGTATTTTCCCACTACCTCCCATATGATACGTCAATTAAAACACAGTCCTCAGTTCGCAGCGGCTGTAAAGCAGCTGACCACGGCGGTGGTCAGATCTGCAAAGCAGCCGAGGTTGCTAAGAATCTCTGCATCTGGACAGGCCGACATTGGAACATGACTTTGGCAACGTTTATCGCTAGAACCTAATCAAGTCAGGCAAGTCTAGCTGTACTATTCGGGGAGATAGAGTGTGTTGAATGGGATTTAATAGGGCTCAGTCAGGTTAGAAGGACATATGAGGCATATACAGGGCTACAGAATGAGCATGTCTTTTGCCATCATGACTTGGCTGACAGAAGAGAACTCGGCATAGGGTTCTTTATCCACAGAAATATAGCTGGTAACATAACGGAATACTATAGCATTATTTAAAGGGTGGTAGGTATAGTAATTGAACTCAATAGGAAATACTACAAGACGAAGGTGGTACAGGCTTACGCGCCTACATCCAGCCATGATGACATACTAGTTAAAAGCTTCTATAAGGACGTGGAATCAGCGATGAGCAGGGTGAAAAAAACAGTATACTATACTGATGAGCAATTTCACTGCTAAGGTAGAGAAAAAGCAGGCTGGAAATCGGGCAGTAAGAGATTATGGCATTGGTACTAGAAATACCAGAGGGGAGTTATTAGTGGAATTTACTAGTTAAAAGCTTCTATAAGGACGTGGAATCAGCGATGAGCAGGGTGAAAAAAACAGTATACTATACTGATGAGCAATTTGACTGCTAAGGTAGAGAAAAAGCAGGCTGGAAATCAGGGCAGTAGAGATTATGGCATTGGTACTAGAAATACCAGAGGGGAGTTATTAGTGGAATTTGCAGAACACAATTATTTGCGTTTCTTGAATACCTTCTACTGAAAATGAAGGAATCGTAAGTGGAACGGTGAAAGTAAGAACGAAACAGACTTTATGCTGAGTTCATATCCAGGCATTAATCAGGATGTGGAAGTTTTTCACAAGATAGGATGCAGTGACCATAGAATGGTAAGGTGTCAAATTCGCCTAGACTTGAAAAAAGAACGGCAGTAACTGATAGTTAAGAAGCATATCAATGAGCTAGAGCTGAGAAGGAAAGTACAGGATTTCAAAGTCTCGCTTCAGCATAGATACTCGGCTTTTATCGAGGAAACCAGCCTTAGCGTTGACGAACTGAGTGATCATCTGACAAGTATCATTACGGAGGGTGCAGTAGAAGTTGGAGGTATGGTACTTAGACAGGATACTGGCAAGCTGTCCCAGGAGACAATGAGTCTCATTAAGAAACATCAAAGCATGAAAGTCTCAAACACAACAGACAAAAAAGAACTGGCAGTGCTTTCAAAGTTGACTAATAAGCGTAAGGTATCAGATACAAGGAGGTACAACGTGGAGAAAATTGAACATGCTCTAAATTACGAAAGAAGCGTCAAAGTAGTGAAGAGGAAACCTGGGATAGGCAAAAACCAGATGTATGCACTAAGAGACAAGGAAGGCAAAGTAACTACCCATATGAATAGGATAGTTAAAATAACAGAGGACTTTTACAGAGATATGTACAGTAGCAGAAAACACCACGACCGTAATGTAAGAACTAGCAGTATTCTATATGACATCCCGCCAGTAATGACAGAAGAAGTCAGAAAAGCCTTGGAGGGAATGCAGAGAAGCTAAGCTGCTTTTCAGGTTCGGGTAACATCAGATCTCCTGAAAGATGGAGAACAGCTTGTGTTAGATAAACTAGCCACCCTGTTCACAAAGTGTTTCCTGATGGGGAGGGTACCATAATTTTGGAAGAATGCTAACATCATCTTAATGCATAAGGATATGACAAGGACTTGAAGAATTAGAGGCCGATCAGCTTACTCTCTGTCATATGCAAGGTATTTAAAAAGGTAATTGCTAACGGAATTATGGCAGCATTAGAATTCAGACAACTAAAGGAACAAGCAGCATTTCGAACAGGCTACTTAACAATAGACCACATTCATACCATCTATCAGGTTATAGGGAAATGCTCAGAATACAGCCAACCACTATACATAGCCTTCATAGATTACTGAGAAGGCATTTCTTTAATAGAAATATCAGCAGTCATGCAGACACTGCGGAATCAGGGCATTGACAAAGCATTTATAAAACATCCTGGAAGAAATCTACAGAGAATCAACTGCCACCATAGTGCTCCATAAAGAAAGCGACATAATTCCAATCAAGAAGGGTGTAATACAAGGGGATACAATTTCCGCAATGCTATTTACCACGTACTTACAAGGGGTTTTCAAAGGCCTAGAATGGAAAGGGTTACATAAGAGTTTATGGAGGGTACCTAAGTAACCTGCGCTTTGCACATGATATTGCATTTTTGAGTAACTCAGTGGACAAATTGCAACTCATGATTACTGAATCAGACGAGGAGAGCAGGAAGGTAGGTCTTAAAATTATTCTGCAGAAAGCAAAAATAATGTACAACAACCTCAGAAGAGAACAGCGCTTCAAGATAGGTAATAGTGCACTTGAAGTTGTAAAAGACCACGTCAACTTAAGAGAAGGTAATAACCATGGAGCTGAAACTCGAGATTGAAGTAACTTAGAAGAATTAAGAATGGGGTGAAGCACATTCAGCAAGCACTCAAATTATGACTGATAGATTGTCACTATCCCTCAAGAGGAAAGTATATAACAGCTGCATTTTGCCGGTACTTACCTACGAACCAGAAACCTGGAGGCTTGTTCAGCTTAAATTGAAGATGACGCAGTGAGCGATAAAGAGAAAAATGGTAGGTGTACCTTTAAGAGACAAGAAGGGAGCAGAGTGGATCAGGGAACAAACCTGAGGTTAAGGTTATCACAGTTGAAATCAAGAAAAAGAATTGAACGGGGGCCGGGCATCTATCGCGTAGGCAGGATCAACCACTGGTCATTAAGGATAACTAATTGAATTCCCTGAAAAGGCAAGCGGGTTAGAGAGAGTGCACAAAGTTATGTGGGCAGATGGGATTAGGAAGTTTGCGTGAACAAAATGGAAGCAGCAAGCACAGGACCGAGTTGACTGTCAGAACATGGGAGAGGCCTTTCTCCTGCATTAAACATAGTCAAGGCTGATGATGATGATGACACATGATGCGCACAAACATATGCCAGATCACCAATATAGCAAAAGTACAGAACTCCTAGCATAATGTTTCTAGTCTCCTGGCCAGGGATACATATGTTCATAAATATAATTGTGCTCGTGTGGAAACAGGCTAACACCAACCTATTTACTTATTGCTTTTTACAGAATTGTCTATGAGAAAAAGCCATAGGCTTCTTGCTCATATGAGCCACAAGTTTTCAGAAGACACAGGCTCCCAAAAGATTGCGTTTTGTTTGTTGAAGGTCAGGAGCACCATTTAGCCTCTAGCTTCAAATGTGGTAGTAGCAGAGAAGAAGTTGAGGAAGAGAGTGTTGAAACAGTGTGATGGCATGCCCTCACTGAAGAGTGAACTTGAAGGGTGACCCTCCCACTGGGCGAGGGGAGCTAGCACGCTGTTTGGTAGTTCAGCAGGTCCAAGAGTGCATGTTGAGGAGACTTGACTAGGCGCCCCCTCAAAAATGACACCCGGGGCCCTTGTACTCCCTTGCACCCCCTTAGTTATGCCACTGATTCACAGTGTATTTAAGAAGTTTCATCACAGCAAATATAATAAGAAGAGGTACACTAAAACCTCATTATAATGAAGTTGCATTTTATACAAAATAAGCTTGTTAAAACTGAAAGCCCATTATAAAAGTATAGTCTAGCTAGCACTATAACCATTGCAAAACTGTTGTTTATTTGTTTCGTCAAAACAAATATTAGTTATATCTGGGTTTGTTATATCGACGTTTGCATGTATAACTGATCTACGAAAACATTTATGATTAATGGCAACATATCAACAGAGACGCAAGAGGATGTTGATGCAATGCAGCGGACATGCATGCATGTGTTCAAGGGGGGAAAAGGGAGTAGAATTGCTAGGTTTTGAGTGAATGTCTAAGGCGCATTCAGTTGAACGACCACTGGACATAATATTGTTAGGATCAATCTGAAGATTATCGCTGTAAACTATCTGATATAATCCTGCTACTCCCCTGATATATATATGAAGTGGATTCAAGGAGAAAAAACTAATGAAATCATTCATAGGCAGCCAATTTTGAAAAAAGAAAGACACATAAGCTTGAGGTGTTTTTATTTAGATTTATAATTATCGAAAATGTATTGGTAAATGTCTCAAGAGTGAACAATTGTACAAGTTTGCACAATAGATGAAGAGGTCACGCGAGTTCTGTAAAAGTAGTTTTGTTGGTGCGATTGAATAAAAAATTGTTCTTTGTGCATAAAAAAATATGCCATGAGAAGAACCTTGATGCTCAAGTGCTGCCCTTCTCTCAAACTGTGCCTACTCAGCTGGTGTGTAGTTGTGCAAGTGCTGCTTCTGTACCTTATCAAACTTCACTTTAAACCTGCATTTTGTCAATCTTGTCATCAGCTCATTATGTGCCTCCGGGATTGCAGTAATCGTATTCGAGCAAATAAGAATTACACTAGAACCATTAAATTAGTTTGTAAAATTTGTTTGTGTACTGCAAACTCAAGAAGATGAATGACTTCTGTATGCCAGGAAAAGTTACTGCAGAATGTGAATCTGCCTTCACTTTTGATATCACATTGTGGATGTAATTGGGCAATCACACTTGCAAATGCACTATACTATCAAGAAATTGAGCCTGCTTTATCCAGCTAAATTTAGGTGAAAATGACCAAATTTGTGGGGTCATACGCATTTTTGTATTTTCTTAAAGGCAGTCAAGAGCTAAAAATTCAAACTTCAGTTTCAACTCATTTTGATTCCCTATGCAAGCAGACACGGGTGGGTGCTATGTATTTGAATTTACTAAAGGGGCTATGTAGAGTTTCATTGTTTTAACTCACTGTACGTGCAAGCAAGGAAATTGCATCTGCCATCTCTTGATAAACTATGCGTACCATGATATCCATGCCTAAC
This sequence comes from Rhipicephalus annulatus, assembly GCA_013436015.1. Lineage (NCBI taxonomy): Eukaryota > Metazoa > Arthropoda > Arachnida > Ixodida > Ixodidae > Rhipicephalus > Rhipicephalus annulatus. The sequence continues at coordinate 171,199 of WOVY01003469.1, read as the reverse complement.
CACTAAATTCATAGAGTGTTGCCCAATAGAGCCCCTTCCCTAACTTCATTAAAATGCACACACAATTCTATAAACTGATGACATCAGCATCAATGCATGTGCCCTGCTGTAAATTGCACTCATGTCATTTGTGGAGTGAGAGCACTTGCAAAATATTTTCGATATATAAAAATACCTGGAGCCACACAAAGACATACAAACTTTCAGCTTGTGCGGAAGCTTTATGTACAGCCACAGCCACATCTATGTGGAACACGCCCACAATTAGTTTTTACTCCGCGGTGCGAAAACTCAACACAGTTTCTGGCTCTAAAGTGATGTACCAGGAGCGTTCGTGTCCTAGTTGTGAGGCTGACCACATCAGAGCCTGATACCAGCTCAAGGTTTTGCTCCACAGAGCAAAAACCGGCCACTTGCCTGCTCTACACAGACGTGGCGGTGGCTGTACTAGCCTAGACAGTGATGCCTAATAAAGGTGGAAGTTGGTTTTTCATGCATTGATATACATACAATAGAACATAAATTCTTTCTATCAATATTCGAAGGTGAATTATGAAACAATTATTCCGAACATGCCTAGAATCAATTCAGTCAGTAGTCCTGTATCTTTTGAATAAGGTTTCTAACCGAGCACAATCTCAACAAACATTTATCATTTGGGCCTGTTAGAGGAAAAAAGGGACCATTTCCAGCTAGAATATTGAACCAGAAATCTTTCCACATTGAAATGGAACATATTTAATATCAGCATATTGTGCAATTTCTCTATTAGGTGGGGTAAATAGAGTAAATAACTAGAATTAGGGCATATCAAACATGGCACAATCACAAGATTTATAAAACAGCAGAATAACCAATTATGTTAGTTCTGTTTCTCGACTGCAGCAATATTTCTTGTAAAGGAACTTGTTCAAATTGGACATGAAGACTCCAATTAATGGGATTCTGTAGATCTCTATGCCAATTTAATACAACAAAGACCAATAAATTATTAACTCTATATCTTTTTCTCAATACCTGTCCGCACAGTTCAATTTCATCTATTCTGGACCAAATTGTCACGTCGTTGACAGAATGGCCATTCTCGTATTGGAAACGCGCCAAATAGGACGGAATCATAAAAATTTCGTGTTGAAGGAAGTAATTGTGGAGTTCATATTCATGATGCTATACTACACCTTAACAAGAGCACTGTGAGAGGACAGTGGTAGATATAAAAAGCATGTTTTTTCAAAAACGGTAGAACTTGTTTCACTCACTCATTCCCGTTTATGGACCAGCAGCCCAAGACTTCTGCTCATATAATGGGACAGCTGGGCTCCACCGCACAACTTGAATGACTAGCTTGTACTGAAAGCAATAAACGTCTTCACAAATAAAGTTCTTTTTGATACGACAAGGCACAGTTCGCGCTTTAATACTGCAAATAAAACAACAGAGACCCTCAATGAATTACAATATGCAGTGATTATCAGGTTTGTCTGAGGTCAAGAAATTAAAAAAACCTAGGGCTGTTAACATAAAATTGGACATCAGTAAGTTTAATCTTCAGTGCTCCTCTAAATTAGGCATGCATAGATGTAGGTATAGGTGTATGCAGCCATAGATGTAGACCAGTTCATGAGAATTGTTTATTGGCAATGAAAAAGGCACAAGCCCAACGTGCCACAGTCATTGAAGACTTGAATAGAACAGTATTAAGACAAGAGGAAGAAGAACAAGCAGTTGGTAATGTTGGTTTCAATAGCAGGAGATATGCTGAAATAAAACAGGAGAGATGCCGAAATAAGTGGTAATTAAGTGGAAATAAAGAGATGCCGAAATAAATTTGAGAAATGTGTCGTATTAGCCCAATGGACCACTGATATCCTGTCAACAAAGAAATAAGATCCATACATCTACATCTATCGATAACATCAAATCGACATTCCCATAATGGGCCATCTTTACAGTTTATAGAGCCTACGTATTATCATGATCGTATGCACTTCTCTCTTAGACAAAAACTACACGTCGCAAATGATGTCACAAAAACTTGCTTTCAACATCAGATGCATCGCAGAACTTTCTGCCTTTCAGAACCGTTTTAGTTGACGTTTAGAATGATAAATATATAGTGGCACGTAAAATCTAGCAAGTGCTCGAACATAAATGGACATGTAGCGAACATAAATGGACATGTAGCAGTCGATCATGCGTAATGCATACACTTACATGTGCGAGGAGATAAAGCGTGCGAATCACTATAAAATTGACATGCACGTGGCGTGCTGCCGTACATGATAGCGCGAAATTAAACAGCCCGAAGCTGCTTTCTAGTTTGGAGCACTTTAGGAGCTTGGGCTGTCGTTGCTTAGTGTAATTAATGCAAGCAAAACCATATCAAAAATAGAATAGACTAAGCAAGTGTGAAACAGAAAGAGATAGAAAAGGAAGAGATAGGAAGAAAAACATAAAGGGCAAGACAAATAGATTGAAAAATAGAGAGGAAATAAAGGCAGAAAAAAACTGAAAAAAGAAAAAAAAGAAAGAGGAGATCAGGAAGCTCAAGAGAAACAAAGCAGACTTATTCCCTGCCCCACACTTCTTTCAGGCATGCTGCATGTACAGTTTTGTGTGCTAAACTTACACAAGGCATCAATGCCATAAGGCTGGCTTTAACGGGTACTGACACAAAGTTTCGGGGCCGAGATAGCCTGCGGGGTCCATTCTCGTGAACATTCGTATATCAACAGGAAATATAGCAGGTAGTTTAAATTAATTTTGAAGTTTGCGTGAGCGACCGACTCCATAACGGCATAGACACCCTCGAAGGGGACCCCTAGGGCACTGCGACCTACTTCGCCCCCTTCCCCGCTTGAAGGGGAACCCTGCGTACACTTATGGTTTAAACACAAACTTGTGATAGTCTCAGCACAGCTACATAATGTAGGACAAACCTGCATATGTGGAATCAATTTCAATTAGGTTTAAAAAAAAAAGAAACTGAGATGCAGCGTTAATTCTTGTGCTTCGTGTTGTTGACCTCGCATAGCAATCTGGTAGCCTCCGATCCGATGTGACCATTATCAACTAATAGATAGTGGATGGAACTACTGTTCGAATGGTAACTCTGATATCTAAACTAAAAAAAAAAACAATAAAAATGTTTTCTCAAATGGGAGTGTTACTTTTTGAGTAATCACTGTCCCTTTTCGATGCAGTTTAGTGCGAAAAATTCTGCATTTGCAGCGTTTTAAATGTCTTCATATCAATGCTTAGTTATAAATAGACGCGGTCGCTACTAAACTTCAAAGAAGAACTATATTAACGAGAACATAGTACACGTTCGTTTGCCAGTTTTTCTCTTTTTTTTCATTGGCTGCAAAACGATAGCAGCTGATATGCGGTAAAAGTTACTCATCTAGGGGTGGGAAAAACGCTACAGGCCAGATGAAGTCCTAGATTTGAGGCAAGGCACAGTGGTGGCGGTTTTCTAGATGAGAATTCATTGGCGTTTAGCTAGGTGTAGACGCCGGAGGTACGCAATTAGTGCTTTGGAAAACACGTGTTTCAAGTGATAAACCTTTACGGAAGGCCACCACTCGCAAACGACTTTCACCGTGCTTCGCAAAGCGTACATACCGGACAGATGACTTGCATAACTAGCGCAAACAGAACTTGACAAGCATGGTGTTCGCAAGAAACCGTACGAAGTGATATTTCCGTTTGGGAAGTTTCAGACTAGCGCCTTTTGGAACAGGCGCGTCGCGTGTACTGCGTACTTGTGCCACGTGTGCCGTGAAGATCAGTTTATAACAATAATACAACGAACACACCGGCGTGCACTGAAAGGCTTGAAAGAATTTTTGTTGTTGTTGTACAAAACTTGAAACAATAAAATCAAAACTGAATATTTATTTAGTTTGTTCAAAGTTTAGGCAACCATGCCAATAGTTATTCATTAAAAACAAGCAACAGTGAAAAAATAAAGTTTTTTGTGAAATAATAAATACAAGATATCCATATAAATTGTTTTTAGTGTACAAGTGATAAAGTAGTAACACTTTATTTTAATTATCAGTTGTTTGTATTTTGTGAACATGAAAATCTGGCAACAACAAAACACAGAAGTTTGTTCACATTGCTATTAACGCATTCCGTCACACCTTTCCTTCCTCCGTGGCATTCGGTAATATATTGTATGGGTGTCATTGCTTAGAAAAATGTTATGTCTTAAACCTGCAAGTTTTCTATTGCTATTATGTTTTTTTTACATAAATTGACGACAAAATATTGCTTAACATCCCTTGACCTATGTATTAGTGGTTTCGTTTCTGTGGCTTAAAGGGTGTTGCGGCGAAAGTTGGCAAGAGCGTGATCGCGTTTCTAGGACTTTGACGGCGTCTGACGATCCTGCAATAAATTTTCCCGACGCTGCAAGACGTATGATTCCTTCTCACGAAACTAGAAGGTTGATCAAACTGCACCGAAAAAGCTTTATCGCTGATTAGCGCAGCGGCATTTTTAAGCAGACGACAGACATTACTGCGTGTTTGCGACAACGATGGCAATGGGGCGAGTTCTGCATTCGTTACCTGCATGTGCCACGCGTGTTTTTGGGGCGATTGCCGCCCGCTTACATTCAAGTCAGGTAGATGCATTGTCTATGCACAGACGCTCGTACATTTGGGAAGTCATAGAAGAGTGCTGGGGTTTTTGGTTTTGCATGCAGCAGTGAAAGCGTAACCAGCCGGTATTTCACAAGTGGCGGGTTTTTGGAATTCCCAAAGCGCCGATGCGCTGTTCGCAGGAGGGACTTACATCCTCTTGTGTTAACTGACCGCGTGCCTTATCTGATGAAAGAAATGAGTAAATAAATATATAATTATCTTCAACTACGACCGTAAATAATGCGGTAGGCGGCGAGTAAAGGTGTCGCAGAACCCTTATTGTGAGTATTTTCGGACACGTTTCTTGAAACGCAGTGCGGATGTAAAAGCTTTGCGAAGTATAGGAAGGCCGATAACTCGTGTTTCCACACTAGTGACAGCTGACAGCACACCGAACAGGCACCTTGGGGATGCCGGGAGATGCAAGGGAGCTTTTCGTGGAATATATCTGCAAGTCGTATAGTTGACACGACAGGCGGTTGGGCCCGAGGGACAATATTCTGGGAAAAATGGGACAAGGAATTAATTGGCAGCGTCTCTGTTCATGGGTTGTGAGTGGCAAATGTCGTTACAGAATTTACAAACGAGGATAACTGTACGGCAACAACAAACCTTCCTGGCAAGCACTTTGTTCACGGCGGGCTCAATAGACATATTCGAGAAAGACCACCGCACAGCGATTTTTTTGTATGCCTGAGCGCTGCACCCGACCCTAATAAATTAGCGCCTCTTCGCTCATTTGGTCGCATATTGGGCAAGACCTTTCATATATGCGTGTGATGGGCCAGAATCGGGGAAGGGGGTACGATCTGTAGCATATTATCTCTATAGTCTGTACCTATTATTTTCTTTTGTCATGTTAGATGCGCCATACTCTGCATTTCACTGGCCTTTAGGATGTGTACGTCGTTTAATTCTTCTTTCGACTGCTCAACAGTTGATGCTTTGCATCCGCACTGAATACCAGCGCACCTCAGTCATCTTGCAAGCAATCCTAAAATTAATACAGCTGGGTAGTTGAGGGCAAGATATGGTACGGGATTTACTGGTGATGGACGCTGAAAGCGGGCGGCGACAACCGGCACGTGCGAATATCACAGGGCAGGTCACAACAGCTCGCGCTCGGCTCTTCTGGCTGAATATCAGAGCAGAGTACCATTCCATGAATTAGTGTGATAAGAGATATTAGGTCAGCGCGATTTTGTCTGCAGTGATGGCAATGAAATGCCAATAATAACAATCTGGCAGTGCTGGAACTGGATGCTGAGTCATTTCTTGAGAAACGATTATTGTAAATGCTTATAAATTTTTCTGGGCTCGCTGAATGGCGGCACTGCCATATTTAGCAAAGAGATTCCAGATCACAAATGCATATTCAAGTTGAGAAAGACATATTGTGGTGCACAATTTGTGGAAGGCTGTAGGAGAACTCAATTCTCGACCCTGAGATTCTACACATGCGGCCTAGAGAACGAAGACCACACATGGCAGCACGTTTAGCGCGAGGAGAAAAAATTAGCAGGCTGTCAAAAAGATCACCTGATATCACTGCATTCATATACCTTACATAAGGACATGGTATTGACAGAGTATGGAATTGACACGGTGAATGTTTTGTGAGATATAGTCATGAATTCAGTCTGAGGTAATCAGACAAGGATACTGTCATCCCACCATTCAGAGAAAGAACACAAATTTGACTGAAGCAAACGACAGTCGTTCACTGAATGAATTTCCTTAATATGTTGATGTCATTAGCATAGACAAGAAACGAAGAATAAGAAATTGCAAAAGACTCGTCGTTAACGTAAATAAAAATAACAGTGGGCCAAAAACCGACACTTGAGGAACTTCGTAAGTCTATTTGTACAAGAAAGATAATTGGCCATTTACGGCTACTTAACAATATCTTTTATGCTGTTAGCTGTGCAGGAGATCGATAACAGGCAATTCAACATCAACGTTTGTAAGTTTAAACAAAAGCAATCAGCAGCTGACTACGTCGAAAGCCTTGCTCAGGTCTCAGTAGACTTCAAACCTTTGCTTGGGAGAAGAGATTGGGAGAAGAGATTTGCGTCATGAAATTAGCAAGATTTGTGGTAGTTGAGTGACCAAGAAAAAAAACCCGTGTGGATTACGAAAAAATAAATTATTCATGATAGCATATATATGTAATTGTGAAAAGCCAGCTCAAAGACTCTTCGATGTGGCACACAGTAGCGAAATCGAGCGATAATTAGAAGCGTCAGTTTTGCAGCCCGACCTATATATTTGAAAAGCACGCGCAATTTTCCACATGCTGGGAAATGTGGAAAAGTTCAGACAGTTGTTATATATTGTAGTCAGTAATGGTGCAATACTGCCATAAACATTTAGTATGGTGGTAGGAATGCCATCTAGGGTACGCTATATATATAAGGACGGCTTTAAGGTCCTAATGCATGAGCAGATGAGATTTTTATCCATGGATAGGCCACTAGATGTGCTGACTGCCTTGGCCTGTTTTACTATCGGAGTCCGAGAGTCTGATGCTTTTTAAATGGATGAAAAATTCGTGGCAATACAGTCAGCGATGGCATGCACTTCGACACCATCTGGGTCCAGTAGTGGGAAGGACTCTCCTATTTTGCTGGACCGTTTGCGTACATACTTCCAAAACTCAGCTAGCCGTTGAGAATTTTGTTCTAATAATGCAACTAATATATAAACAGTGGTCCCGTTTTCAGGGTGCCCCAGCTATCTTTAGCCAGAGTTGAGAAAAGTGCCGACACACGCATTTACGACGCCACCAAACGCATGCTACTGACTGGTTCCTGGTGATAGTCAGACTATTTTTGTGCACTAAAATATTGAATAATTAGATCAGTTCAATAAATGAACTTCGGAAGGAAGAGGGATGGATAAAAATTGATATGAGAAAGTTGTAATCCGTTTGCAAAACTTCTGATTAGACAGTTTCAAACATTATATCAGTTAATTGTTAGTGTTTTCTGCCAACTACAAATGCCAGTGAAATAGAAAAAAAAAATACCACGTGACAAACCAGCTCGGCGCCAGTGCGCACAATCATTTTGGTGTTCCCTAACGTTCCGCTTCCGAACGACCAAGTATTTGCCCGATTGTGCTGTCTCGACAGGGCCGCAACAATGATGGTGGCTTTGCGATGAACAGGTTTGGCTATCGACCATAAAATGGATAACCACTGTGACTGCTTATAGCTGTCATGAATCGGTGTTAGGCAAGCGTTAGGGAGCACAAGAATAGACCAGATACAGAGGAAACTACTTTGTTCGCCAATCACCAATATATTCAAGTTTATTTCGCGAGAGGTGGTACGCAAGCCAAAATTACGAACACATGTACTATCTGCGTCAAACGAAAACCAAACAGCGGCAAGCCTTCGCGATGGTATAATGCACACCGTCCACTTCTCATCCCGATCAGCGCACAAAAATGAGAAAAAAAACAAGAAAGTGCACGACACAACCGCTGATCACTTTCTTGTTCGTTGTCCTTTTTGTGCGCTGATCCGTAAGGAGTATCTTCCAACTAGTCCAATTTGCTACTTTACTTCACCACGAACGGGCACGCATATATGCGCAGGGCAGCCGTAAAGGATGCGCGCGCCTGCTAACGGTGACAACCGGACGGTACGCACAATGCTACCGCGAAGGCTTCCCGCTGTTAGCGTTTCGTTTGACGTGGATAGTCAGTACATTCATGCATGATAGCCCTGCACAGCCGAGCAACAACTTCTGCCTCTTCTTCCAGCCACGTTGTTCGCAATGCTCCCGGGGCCCGTAGTTGCAAGAATTTTTTTTTATCACCCACGTTTTGCAAGACGTGGCGTGGCGTCTGTGTTGTTCATACGACCTTCGAGTGGCTCCTGCTTCCGACAATGATCTTCAAGTGAATTTTTCGAGTGCGCGTTCAGCTTTGTTTTTGTCGCATCAGTGAAAGTGCCAGGACTATTTTGATGCCAAAACCTGCTGCGTGAGTGGACTATTTTCATGTTTTGGAACGTTTTTTTCTCCGGAGCCGGCCCCCGCCTGGGCTAAGTTTAATGAGGTAAGCCCACGCCGCCGCGACGCCAGCTGCGTCGCCGTTCCCGGGTGCCCTTTTCGCTCTTCTCAGGACTTATTTTCAGAAAAAGTGGAATATCAGGTGGTGGGGGAGGACATAACCCCCGAAGAGGTGACAGAAGACCAAGGTTGGCAGTCTGCAGGCGCCAGAAGAGCTTGCGCGCGCTCGGCAGGCGCTAATCCTAATGGCGCTACTCTCAACGAGACGAAGTCGACAACGGCCGAGGCCCCGCGCGGCCGCAACAGTGACAATAACATCAAGGCTAGAATCATCCGCGCTGGCCGGATGCCCCAGCTCCCCAGGGAGGATACCAAGATCGTGATTTGGCCCCGCGGAGGCCTCAATATTGTCAAGACCGGCTGCACCGTGGTGGCTGATGCAATCCTGGTGGCCACAAGCATCTGCGCCGAAGATTTGCGGGGCGACATGCTATGTTACAACGTGCAGCAGAATATTATGGTTGTCAGCACACCTAGAAGGTAAAATGCCAACCACTACGTCAAAGTTCGGCAGATCGTCGTCATGGGAAACATACGAGGTCAGTGCCTACGAGGCCGCCCCTCATTCTACGTGCAAGGGCGTGATCCGAGGTATTCCACTCGTAGACGGCCCGAATGATATTGACAACAAGATCGTAAATGAAAGAAATCCGCTCGCCCTGGCAGCCAAGCGCATAGGCAGCACCGGTACGGTAATCGTCGCCTTCGACGGTCATAGAGTCCCAAACTTTGTACGCTATGGCCCCACACTTGTGCAATGTTCGCTTTATCGCAAGAAAACAGACATTTGCTACGCTTGTGGACGGCTCAGTCACCGTGCTGATGTGTGTCCCAGCTCAGGCGACGTCGTATGTCGGGGCTGCGGGGCTTCAAATCTTGACGCACAACACAAGTGCACCCTCAAGTGCAGGCTGTCTGGTGGGCAACACCTCACGGCTGACAAGAACTGTAGGCAAAGATTCCAGATCCCGTATATCGTGCGGCGAAGGCGCCGAGAAAAGTCTCGAGCCATCGATCAAGGCCAAGCCACGGCACCATTACCACCCCCCACGGATGGACAGGACTTCCAGCAGTCATGCGGTTCCGGGGGCCGTTCCAGGCGATGTTCTCGGTCACATTCCAGGGGCCGTTCCCGGTCCAGGAGCTGCTCCCTGTCCCGAGGAGGAGCGCGGCGCTACAAGTCTGGTAGCCGTTCCAGGTCTCGATCCTGGTCTACCGGGCGTCGATTGATATGTGGGGTTTAACGTCCCAAAACCACTATATGATTATGAGAGACGCCGTAGTGGAGGGCTCCGGAAATTTAGACCACCTGGGGTTCTTTAACGTGCGCCCAAATCTGAGCACACGGGCCTACAACATTTCCGCCTCCATCGGAAATGCAGCCGCCGCAGCCGGGATTCGAACCCGCGCCCTGCGGATCAGCAGCCGAGTACCTTAGCCACTAGACCACCGCGGCGGGGCATCAACAGCAGCCTAGCGGGGTGTCATCGAGAAGCAAGAAGTCGGGCTCTATAACCTGGGCTAACACGGTCTGAGGAGGGCCAGCCGAGGTACTGTCGGGGTCACTCCCAGAGCACGCGGAGAGCGCGCGCGAGATTTCCCAGCTGAAACGCGAGAACACAGCGAAGAAGGAAACCATGAAAAGGCTTATGTCCGAAATTGCCGAGATTAAGAACGCGAGGAACCCGCCACCGCAACCCACCACCGCATGCGTCGCCGATACAATGCGCCTATCCATGGAGGTGCACAGCACTGAAGCCGGCGACAGCAGCAGTGAGGGTCAAAGTGCTCCCAAGAAGAGGGCCGTTGCCTACGAACAGGAAGGTGTAGTGATTCGAGTCAGGTCTGAGCTTCGAGACACGCTATCCGCACTCAGTGAAAGCATCAATAAGCTCGGGGATAATTTCGCCCAACTGCAGATCACCCTGGCCGCGCAAAACGCCCGAATATTCAAGGTAGAGTTAGTTCTCTAAAGCATAGTGAAACCTGCTTTGACCTCAACCGCCGTCGTACAACCCCAGCCTGGCGCTACGGGCCCCATCGTTCACGCTATCCCATCCGAGGGCAGCACCAGCCCACAAAAGCACCAAGATGGCCAAGCCAAGTGAGACGTTTCTCATTTGGCAATGGAACTGCAGGGGATTCCCTAGTAAAAAGGCGTCCTTGCAGCCGTACATTCGATGCTCTAGCGAAAAACCCCACGTCATTCTGCTTTAGGAAACATTAACCCCAAACGTCACACTGACTGGTTACAAGCCCGTCTCGCGTTATTCTGATGGCCGGGGCGTCTGTACCTTGGCCAGTAACAAGCTCACACACATCTCTCACGACCTCAAAATGGCCACCAGCAGCGCTGAATATGTCATGACCGAGATTCTGCCGCGCAGCTCAGACCGAAGCAGCATCTTTTTTCTCAACGTGTACAGTAGCCCTAAGGACCGACGGCAGCGCTTCAGCGCCCTCATAAAGAAGGCCGTCAACTTGGCGGGTCCCAACCCCCTGGTTGTGGCGGTCGATTTTAATGCTCCGCACCACACTTGGGGCTTACCCGTACAATATCAGGAAGGGCGCGGAACTGTGGCAGAACGCGACGGACATGGACCTCACTCTAATTACCGACAAGGCCTTTCCAACTCGGTTGGGCACCTCATCCTGCAGAGACTCGACTCCCGACTTGACCTTCGTCAAGAATCTCCCCGATGTACCACGGGCCAACTCGAACATTGACTTAGGTAGCGACCATTACGTCCTGGTGACGCGCAGTTCTTAGTGGTCCGAAAGAGGGCACGGGAGTTTTCTTGGACAAACTGGGACCAGTTTCACAAAGTCCGCAACGACCGACCCCTACCTGCAACCAGGCCAATCATCCAGCAGTGGATTAGCCAGCTCAGAGAGGATGTCATAAGTGCCACGAAGAATATTAGTACTGACGTTCCGGTTGAAAAAATGGACAGCCACCTTGCCCACCTGCTCGAGGCCAAGCAGTCACTTCTCGCCGGCTGGAAAGGCCAGCGCCTTAATCGCATATTGCGCAAGAAAATCTCCGACCTAAACAAGACCATCAAGGAGCACTGTCGCGTCCTCTCCAAGCAGCAGTGGGACGAGGTGTGCAACTCGGTAGATGGCCAGATGTGTGATGGCAAGACATGGAACCTGCTCAAGCACCTGCTCAGCGAGACTATCACCAAAACTAATCAGCGGAACGTACTAGCGCGAGCCATGCACGAAGCCAAGCAGTCCTCTTCAGAAGAGGAGGTGTTGAAGCAGCTGGTGCAAAAGTACCTCCCTGTCGACTCGAACTCCGCAACAACGTACCCTGAGTACTCAGGACCGGCCAACACTGAACTGGACGTCGAGGTATGCCAAGAAGAGGTTCGGCAGGCGCTCCACGGGCTAAATGGGAGGTCTGCCGCAGGCCCCGACGGCATAACTAATAAGACCCTGCGCAACCTGGACGACCGGTCAATCGACTACCTCACCAACGTCATCAACGAGGCATGGAAGAGCGGCGAGGTCCCCGAACCCATGGAAGGTCGCACGCACCGTGCTCATTCCCCAGCCGGGGAGGTCACCCAACTTGGACAACATGCACCCCATTTCGCTTACATCCTGCGTGGGAAAGGTAGCCGAGCATGTGGTCCTCAATAGGTTGACTCGGTACCTGGAAGACATTGGGCTCTACCCATACACCTTGATTGGTTTTCGGGCCAAGCTCTCGACGCAAGACGCTATGAAGCTGCCCAAGCACCAAGTCATCGACTGTAACACTCGAGACATGTGGGCCATTCTCGGCCTCTACTAAGAGAAAGCCTTCGACAATGTTACTCACTCTTTCGTGTTGCGGTCGATTGCTGAGCTCGGCCTTGGAGTCAGATTCTACGAATAAGTCAAATCGTTCTTCACCCCTAGGGGAGCCACCCTCAGTGTGGGAGACCTTGTCTCCGAGGAGATAGAGCGGGGATCACGCGGCACGCCACAATGGTCAGTGATATCACCAACCCTGTTCAACCGTGTCATGGTTGCCCCGCCGCGGTGGTCTAGTGGCTAAGGTACTCGGCTGCTGACCCGCAGGGCGCGGGTTCGAATCCCGGCTGCGGCGGCTGCATTTCCGATGAAGGCGGAAATGTTGTAGGCCCGTGTACTCAGATTTGGGTGCACGTTAAAGAACCCCAGGTGGTCTAAATTTCCGGAGCCCTCCACTACGGCGTCTCTCATAATCATATAGTGGTTTTGGGACGTTAAACCCCACATATCAATCAACCTTGTCATGGTTGGGTTGTCCAAGAGGCTATCATGTATCGAATGCATTAACCACGCAATTTACGCGGACGATATTACCATTTGGTGCACAGGTGGCAGCGACCGGCAAGTCGAGTGCTCCCTGCAGGAGGCCATAGACACCACGGAAGATTACCTCCGTCCCACAGGCCTGAGATGTTCCCCAAGCAAGTCTGAGCTCCTCCTCTACCAACCCACTAGGCGAGGGCCCAAGCCTAAAAACTGGCACCCGATCTCGAAGAGTGGTATCAAGCTCTACACCGGAGATGGCAGCGCAATACCCAGAGTCGACTCCATTCGGGTCCTCGGCATGACCATCGAGTCCAATGGTTCCAACGGCAAGACTATACTCAACCTCGCCGCTAAGACGGATAACGCGGTTCGGCTGGTTCGGTGGGTGGCCAACCGCTACGAAGGCCTTACGGAAGACAACCTAATCCACCTGGTCAATGCCTTTGTGCTCTGCCACTTTTCATATGTCGCGGCCACGCACAATTGGCAGCGTCCCGAGCGTGACAAGATCAACGTATTGCTCAGAAAGATTACCAAGCGGGCCCTCGGTATCGCGATCAGGACGCGCACAGAGCGCCTGCTCCAGCTCGGAGTACACAATACGTTGGAGGAGATTGCCGAAGCGCAGGAGCGGGCCCAGCTCGCGCGCCTTTCGAGCTCCCAGACCGGCAGACATACTCCGAGAGCTCTGTCACTTTGCGGCTGAAGTGGACGAGAAGATGAGACAGGTGCCCCGTGAGATTCGCGACCTCATCACCGTGGCACCGATACCGAGGAATGTCCATCCCGAGCACAATCGTGGTAGGCGACGGGCTAGAGCTGCCACTCTTCTCAAGCAGATTCACAGTGAGGAGCACGGCGTCAGCTTTGTCCACGCGGCAGCGTACCGTGGGAGCCGCGCCTTCTTCGCAGTCGTCGTCGACTCCAAACAGCAAATCACCAACTGAGCATCGGTTCACACTGACGATCCGACGATTGCCGAGCAAGTGGCCATCGCCCTGGCCATCCTGGAAGGTGAAAGGGAGGTCATCTATAGTGACTCTAGGTCAGCTATTCGTGCTTTCGAGCACGGTGTAATCTCCAAGAAAGCCCTGCGCATGCTCCAGAGTGGTCGCCGCGACGGCATCAAGCACCACGTACTGATCTGGTTTCCTGCACATGTTGGACTGGTCCAAGGCGCTCCCCCGAACCTCAACGAGTCTGCCCACGAGGCCGCGCGCGCACTAACCGACCGTGCCGGTTCCGTGCAACGTTTCGGGGCCAACGGGGTTGCGGAAAACAGGGACGCGCCTAGCACGTACAACGAAATAACAAAACATTTTTACCTCGCACGGAGACTATATCCACTTTCTCATCTAAATCTTAATAGGCCACAGGCCCTTACACTAAGACTACTGCAGACCGACACGTACCCTAACCTCAGATCCTTTCAAGCTATTTATCCTGACGTGTTCCCCAATGACGCTTGCCCCGCATGTGGGGATGTATCCACGCTGGCGCACATGCTCTGGGAGTGCAAGACAATGTACACTAACCCCAACACTACATCGGTCAGGTGGAAGGTGGCCCTACGCAGCTCCCTCCTGGCCGACCAACTTTGGGCCGTCCAGCAGGCCCGCGGAGCGGCCGATAGGCTTGGCCTAACGGTCCCGACGTGGGAGTCGCCCGCTGCGCGCTGACGCGCGCCTTGCAGGACCTCAATAAAGTTTCGCAAGCAACCCGCGTTTTGCGTCAGAGATGAATTCAAAAAAGTTCCCGTCTTTTGTTTTCTTGTGATTCGTTTTGTTTGCCTCACCCGACTGTCTACGGTGCCGTCTGCTTTGCGCTTCTATACGCGCTCAGCACTCGTTCCCGCATGCGACCGCTTTCCTAGGATCACGTGACCATCACGTTCAAGTTTCGCCAGCTCTCTCTCTTGTAGCGCGAATATTTGAAATGGTAGACTGCGGCATCCATGACGTTTACCTGATCGTCAGCGCCATTTTATTGGGCAAATGGACCAGTTAGTTTCTATAGCGAAAACCAGCGATCCTCCAGCCAATACGATATTGTATGGACAACTTAAGGCGGCTTCGCTACCTCACAGAATGCAAGAAAAGTGATACATTTGTTGGGAGCTATTTGTTGCGGATTGATGCGGAAAATACGCGTGCAGACAGCTCGGCAATATCTAAATTTTGTACATAATAAAAAGCAGCATTAGTAGATGAATATAAAATTATGGAATGTGTCACAAAGCTGGGCGAAAAAATCTGCACTAGTCGCTTAAGAATAAGGCGTAAGTATTGCGTGCCACTGACGTAATACTGTCGTGATTGAGATGTAGGAGTGTTCTGTGTTTATTTCATATAGCCATCTACAGCACACAAGTGAATACCTTGGCACTATTGAAAACTCATACATATCACAGGCTTCCCAATTAGCAAAGTTTCTCTCGTATTTTCGGCCGCACCCAATCCTTTAACGCATCTGCGCTAGCACGTGTCATTGCTCATTAGAATGATCTTCCTTATGATGTTTTCTGCATTCGCGATCACGTGGAGTTTAGGAATAATATACTATTTACGACTGTCTTTCCTAAACACATCTTTCGTATTGGAATTCATTGTAGAACCAATTTAATTATGTATAACACAAATTTCGTATTATTTGTGCATTTCTTGGTAAAGAAGTATTGCATAGTTCCCTTTACATAATACTGCTACATGGAGCCAGTGAGGTACTAGTAAATAAATACATGTGTTTGTCAGTCTTTCAAATATACATACATATATATATATATATATATATATATATATATATATATATATATATATAATAAACGCCATAACAAGTTGGTGGAGAGTGCTACGATCCCCTTCGATGCCCTCGGAACTACGCTCACGTACCCTGCAATCTACCATGTACCACGACGCCTCTCAGCAAACGCCTCCTCCCATGCCACCCCCTTGTCCCGGTGTCCCCAGGATCCGCGATCCACCCATCTTCACTGGCGCTGATGGCGCTGACGTGGAGGACTGGCTCGCCATTTACGAGCGCGTGAGCGTCCCCAACAAATGGGACGAGGACGGCAAGCTGACCAACTTGGTATTCTACCTTACGGGTGTTGCCAGTTTGTGGTACAACAACCACGCGTCCGATTTTGCCACCTGGTCCGATTTTAAGACCGCAATCATCAACGTCTTCAGCCGCCCTGCTGTTCGCAAGCTGCAAGCCGAGCAGCGCTTACGGGAACGTGCTCAGGAGGCTGGTGAGTCATTCACCAGCTATATTGAAGACGTCCTGGACTTATGCAACAAATCATATCACACCATGTCCGAGTCTGACAAGATCCGGAACATCATGAAAGGCATTGATGATGATGCCTTCACAATGCTGCTCGCCAAAAACCCCGGCACCTCCACCAACTTGTTATGGCGTTTATTAGCCGGCACACAGCGAGTATACACAATGGCGACAGTAACGGCCAAGCACGGACTCTCCGCGCGAGCGGCGTTCTTTTTGGGCACACCCACTAGAAAGCACTTGAGGGTTCGACCCATTTCAGTGTTCGGCGGCTTCTCTAGAATATACATACATACATACATATATATATATATATATATATATATATATATATATATATATATATATATATTGAGCACCAGAGGCCCTAAGATGCTACCCTGAGGGGCTCCATTTGAAATACTTTGCAACTGTGAAGCATAGTTGATAATTAATAAGTATTGAGACCACGAACCCAGGTACGACTTTATTATGTTAAGGGCGTGGCTACATACACCATACTGCTCTAATTTCGCAAATAGGATGTTGTGATTCAAAGAGTCAAAAGCTTTGCTGAAGTCAACAAAAATACCAAGAGTTCCAAGCTGCGCCTGAAAATTCTTTAATATATATTCTTTTTGAACAAGCAGCGCATGCTCCGTAGACCTGTTTAGTGTAAAGCCATACTGACAGTCAGTGATTATGGAATGTTTGAGAAATGAATCCGTTAAGACGAACGCGGACGAGTTGCTCTAAAAATACGGAAGTATATATACTGCAGGCCTGTAGATTTCTAATATGTTCCCATCTCATTTTTTATAAATCACAGCCTCCCTCGCTTGTTGGAAGCAGAAAATTTGGCTGTGGTAAGTGCGGTGCTATATATGTACACGTTAGACATGACGTCATAATATCGAGAACATATTTCACTGGCCGACGTCTATATTGCGTGCATCAAGACTACAGGTACCTTTTAGCTTTCTACATGTCTATTGGTATGCGGCCCGAAACAAGCACGCTATCACTGTTAGTAATCATAAGGTCTAGCGCCGAAGTTCTAGTAGCAGTGACTCGTGTGGGACTACTGATTACATTATGAAATCAGTGGCTTGTATGAGCAATGACAACTGTGGAGGCGGAAATGTTGTAGACCCGTGTGCTCAGATTTGGGTGCACGTTAAAGAACCCGAGGTGGTCAAAATTTCCGGAGCCCTCCACTACGGCGTCTCTCATAATCATATGGTGGTTTTGGGACGTTAAACCCCACATATCAATCAAATCAAGCAATGACAACTGCTTCTGCGTTGGACTGATGGTGCCCAAGTCTGTGAGTCTGTGTTAAAGTCTTCAGCTATGCAAAAAGAAAATTTTTCTGCATTGATAAAGAATATCTCGCATTCAAAACTTGTGGATAGGTTTCTCTGAGGCGGGCGATAAACAAAAACGAAATGCTTGACAAGCCGACTGGATGGTAAGCATTTCAATGTCAATGCCACAAAGGCAGTGATCAGGTAACAGTTCACAGACATATTTGTTTTTAAGCAGCAGGGCAACGCCTCCCTCACGTTTCGCTGCACGGTTGACATAAAAATAATTATAACCAGGCATCAGTGGAACAAAACTATCTTGACAATACCACGTTTTGGTTAAATAGATGACGTCAAACGGCATTGCAAAGCCCACCAGATAATCGATCAATTGATCAACTTTATTCACAGCAGATTGCACGTTGAAATATACTACGGTCAACCTAATAATTTTCTCTGTGCCAGCAGATGCATCAAGCTGCGAGGGCGTGAAAAGAGGTGTGTTATCCGAGCGATATTCTAGTGGCGAGAAAAGAACAACCAAGTTATGTATGAGGTTCAGTGACGCCGAATTACGTCATTTTCAACAAATTGGCTTGACAGTTGATCCTAATAACATCGGAAGTATCTATTTTGCGTGCTAGTATGCACCCCTTCTTTGTCCATACGCACTTCCAAAACATTTCCCTTTTTCTTCCGATACCAACACCAACAAGACGTTTGTTGTGGGGTGTCAGTAGTTCGTTGACGTAGATTCGTTGCTTAGGCCCCGTGAAGCCAATGTCAGTAGTCGAAGGGTGTGCCTTCTTTGCTGCCTCAAGGAAAAGATTTTGTTTCGTTCTGGCCGTGAACCTGACAATTAGATTATAATTATAGCGAATTTCCGGCTGTGTTCCAAACTGCAGTATCAGCTCAAGCCATACATCCACCTAGACCACTACGGGACCAAGAGAAGTGCAGCTCACTCTTGAGGCTCCTCAGAGTAACCGCCTGGATTTCTAGGTTCGTTTCAACGCTTCCAGAAACAAGCCATCCTCCTCTGGACCGTTGACGTCTCCGCAAATAGATAACGCATAGCAATACTCCATCAAATTTGTCTAGAAAACCGCCTTCCCAGCAGACGTCGCCGCGCATGCGCTGGCCAGCCTTTGCCATCAGGTTCCACTGTTCTGACACTAAAGACAGATATTGACCAGGTTGGGTTGCTAAGAGTTGCAGGTCGCTTACAGGAACTTTATGGACCAGAGGAACTTAAACACCCAATCCTATTACCAAAATACAACGTGTTTACGAGGCTCCTGGAACGCGCGACACATGCCCGCCTTTTACACGCCGTTGTTCAAGTTATACGCTGCTGGACCTCCAAACAAGGTTTTAAATTTTAAAGGGCAGACAAACAGCTAAAAGAGGGCCTCAGACGTGCTTGACATATTGTCACGACGTCAAAACAGAGGTCTTGCCGTAGAGACTGAGACGCCAGAAGCTGGTCGATCTTTTTAATTAGAACGCGCAAGCGAGTTCTTCTTCTTCGTCCAATTCGTAGTCCTTCGTGGCACATGCACAACTGTCATCGTCTTTCTTGGGCGAGCACGTGACATTTGCCTCCCTCCGAAAGAGCATCGTCCCGATGCGCAACTTAGGTGCTCTACCAGGCGTATGAAGTGGTCGTACGAAAACGGTAACCGGGAGCTAATTAACTAGATAAATACGGTTTCATACGCACGACGTGCACGACTTCGGGCAAATGCTTTTGGCGCTTAGAACTACTATTAGTGTCGGGAATGACTTCGTAGTTCACGTCGTTCAGGCGTCGCGTGACGCTGTATGGACCAAAGTACCGCCTTAGCAGTTTCTCAGACAGTCCACGTCGACGTATCGGAATCCAGACCCACACTTTGTCGCCTGGTGAGTAGCTAACAAACTTGTGTCGGGTGTCGTAGCGTTGTGCATCTTGATGCTGCTGATGACAGATGCGCAGGCGCGCGAGCTGTCTGGCTTCTTCGGCACGCTGAGTGAATTCTTCGGCGTCTACATGGATGTCGTCACACTCATGCGGCAACATGGCGTCCAATGTTGTCGTGACTTCGCGACCATAAATCAGACTGAACGGTGTCATTCCAGTGGTTTCTTGTCGAGCGGTGTTATAAGCGAAGGTCACGTACGGCAATATCTGATCCCAGTTTTTATGTTCCGTGTCAACGTACATACTGATCATGTCTGTGAGGGTCCTATTGAGGCGCTCCGTCAGTCCATTTGTCTGCGGATGGTATGCAGTTGTTCTCCGGTGAGCTGTACCGCTGAGTCTGAGAACCGACTCCAAAAGCTCTGCGGTGAAGGCAGGTCCTCTGTCTGTGATCACTGTTGTCGGAGCGCCATGCCGAAGGACGATGTTTTCGATGAAAAACTGAGCAGCTTCTGCTGCTGTGCCACGCTGCATAGCTTTAGTCTCCGCATAACGGGACAGGTAATCAGTGACCACAATAATCCATCTGTTCCCTGTTGTGGAAGTTGGAAAGGGACCCAGGAAATCCATTCCAATCTGGGTGAACGGCTTTTCTGGTGCTTCGACTGGATGTAAAAGACCGGCTGGCTTGCTGGGAGGCGCTTTGCGTCTTTGGCAGTCGGTGCACGTTCGCACGTGATGGTTAACAGCAGCAGATAACTTTGGCCAGTAGTACTTGCATCGTAGTCGGCACAATGTTCGGGTGTAGCCTAGATGACCAGAAGTTGCTTCATCGTGGCACGCTTCCATAATTTCTTTTCGAAGAGAGGCAGGCACGACGAGCAAGTGTGGGTTACCGGTTGGTGAGAAGTTTTTCTTATAGAGAACATCGTTTCGCAAGCAAAAAGATGGCAGTCCTCTAGCAAATAACCGCGGCACGTCTTTACGTCGTCCTTCTAAATATTCAATGAGTGGTAACAGCTCAGGGTCACTGCGCTGCTCTCGTGCAATAGTGGCCGTGTTGACAACTCCCAAGAATGCCGCGTCGATGTTTTCGTCATCAGGAGCGACAGTTTCCACTGGCGACCGTGAGAGACAGTCGGCGTCGGTGTGCCTCTTCCCAGATTTGTAGACGATGGTCATGTCAAACTCTCGAAGTCTTAGGCTCCAGCGCGCCAAACGACCAGATGGATCTTTAAGGTTGGTGAGCCAGCACAAAGAGTGATGGTCGCTAACAACCTTGAAGGAGCGGCCGTACAAATACGGACGAAATTTGATGACTGCCCACACCACGGCGAGACACTCCTTCTCGGTGGTCGAGTAGTTCTCCTCCGTGCGAGAGAGAGTTCTGCTAGCGTAGGCTATTACTTTTTCACAGCCGTCTTGCCACTGCACCAGAACGGCACCTAGACCTACATTGCTGGCGTCAGTGTGAAGTACTGTAGGGGCGTCCTGGTCGAAGTGCGCAAGGACTGGAGGTGTTTGCAAGCGTTGTCGCAGTTCATTGAATGCCATTTGCTCCTGTTCACCCCAAAAGAAGGGGACGTCCTCACGTGCGAGTCGTGTCAATGGCGCCGCAATAGACGAAAAGTTCTCGATAAATCGTCGGTAATAGGCGCACAACCCTAAGAAGCGTCTCACAGCCTTTTTGTCACGGGGTGCAGGAAATTGCGCTACGGCGTCTATTTTGGCCGGGTCAGGTCGAACACCCTCGTGACTGACGACGTGGCCTAGGAAGCTGAGTTCGTTGAAACCAAAATGACATTTTTCTGGTTTTAAAGTCAGGCCGGCCGAGCGTATGGCTTGAAGTACGGTGGATAGACGGCTGAGATGTTCCTCGAATGATGCTGAGAATACAACAACATCGTCTAGATAGACCAAGCATGTTTGCCACTTTAGGCCCGATAGTACGGTGTCCATGAGACGCTGAAAAGTGGCTGGCGCCGAGCACAACCCAAAAGGAAGCACCTTAAATTCGTAAAGGCCATCAGGCGTCACAAAGGCTGTTTTTTCACGATCTCTCTCGTCGACTTCTATCTGCCAGTAGCCGCTTCGGAGGTCCATTGAAGAGAAATAGCGCGCATGACGCAGCCGATCGAGTGAATCGTCTATACGAGGCAGTGGATAGACGTCTTTCTTCGTGACTTGGTTCAACTTGCGATAATCAATACAGAAACGCAAGCTGCCGTCTTTTTTCTTGACCAAAACCACGGGAGACGCCCAAGGACTTTTCGAAGGTTGTATGACGTCATCCACGAGCATCTTCTGTACTTGCTTCTGAATCTCCTCGCGTTCTTTCGGAGCCACACGGTAGGGGTTCTGCCGAATCGGTCGCGTGTTGTCTTCGGTAATGATGCGGTGCTTGGTCAATGGTGTCCGCTGGACCTTTGACGTACGCGAAAAGCAATCTTCGAATTGGTGTATAAGTCCAAGCAGACGCTTCCTATCAGAGGGCGGTAGCGTGGAGCAGATGTCCACCGACAAAGTTGTCGAGGCAGGGACTGTCGCGTCATCTGGATGCAAAGCACAGCAATCCCCGGCTTGGTCTATATCGTCGAAGTAGGCAATTGCGGTACCCTTCTGTATTTGACGGCGCTCGTTGCTGAAGTTTGTAAGGAGCACTTCTGCCTGTCCACCAGTAAGCGTTAGGATGCCTCTCGCGATGGAAATGCCTTGTGTGAGAAAAAGAGCGACTATGTGCTCCACTATCACATCCTTATAGGAAGGCCGCCCACTGGACACAGACACAAGGCAGCAGGATCTCGGTGGGAGCGTCACATCGTCGGCTATTCGCAAACTGCCGCGTAGTTCGTCGCTGTTGTCGTCGACATACGGATGTGCGCAAAACGTCACCATGCGTTGAGGGATGTTAATAACAGCGCCATGATCTCGAAGAAAATCCATGCCCAAAATTAGCTCTTTACAGCAGTCTGGCAACAGGACGAAAGTGGCCACGAAGCTAGAATTCCCAATGCGAAGTCGAGCGGTGCATTTACCCGTGGGAGTCATCAGCTGACCACCAGCACTTCTTATGTGTGGCCCTGTCCACGGTGTCTTGACCTTTCTAAGGCGGTCGGCGAGTTCTTGTCGCATGATTGAAAAGTCGGCGCCAGTATCGACCAGTGCTGTGACGTAATGTCCGTCAATGAAAACGCTAAGATCAGCACGTACAACTTCACCGGCATTAGTATTCGTCGTCGTATTCGTCGTCGTATTCGTCGTCGTATTCGTCGTGGTTGTCATATCTTCTTGCGATGATAGGGGGAACTTTTCGGTGTCTCGACGATTGGCAACCTTGCCCCCGGAGGTCGCAGCAGTTAGTTTCCCCGGCGCGGGCTAGGCGAACGGCCTCTGGTGACGTCCGCGTAGCTCTGAGGGAAGCCACGGTGACGCGCAGGAGATGGAGATCGCCAGCGACGCGGTGTAGTTGCTTGGCCAGTCGACAGTTGATCGGCATTGTTGTCACGACGGTCTTCAGAGCTGAAAGAAGCGGGACGAGAAAAGTTCCCGAAGCCGGAATTGCTATGACGGCAATAGCGAGCAATGTGGCCTGGTTCTCCGCAGCGGAAGCAAATAGGTCGACGGTCGGCCATGCGCCACAAGTCAGTTCGGCGAACTGGTGGTCGTCTCATGGAATCCCTTTGCCACCAAGGTACGGCCGCGGGTCGTGGCTGGAAGGGTGTCGCCACAAATGACGGTGGAGGACGACGGACCACATCAGCGTAGCTCGCTGGATGTGGCTCAGGACTTGGCGCCGGTGGTGTAACGGCTTGCCTCAACTCCTGGCGGACGATTTCGGCAACAGATGCGACGGGCGGTTGGTTAGGAGGGACGCAGAGGGCCCGAAGTTCCTCACGCAGTATTTCCCTAATCATTTGTCGTAGGGAACTTTCACACACGGCAGTGTTCTGAGCTGCAGCACTTACTGCCGTGTGGTTCGGCAGGCGGTCAAAGTGTCGGTATCGTTGTCGCAGTGCGCGCTCGATGACAGTCGCCTCTCTTATGAATTCATCTACGGTTGTAGGTGGATTTCGTACAAGGCCCGCAAACACTGGTTCTTTGACACCCTGCATTAGCTGACGCACCTTCTTTGCCTCGGGCATGTCAGGGTCAGCTCGTCTAAACAGACGGATCATACCCTCTGCGTACATGGCGGCTGTTTCGTTGGGTTTTTGTGCGCGAGCCTCAATCAGTTGCTGTGCGCGATCCCGTCGGTCCGTGTTCAAAAATGTTGCGAGGAGCTGTCGACGGAAATCTTCCCAACATTGGAAAGTAGCCTCGTGGTTCTCGTACCACGTGCGAGCGCTATCTTCCAGGGCGAAATATGCACGGCCAAGTTTGTGCTGTCCTGCATCCGGTTGTAGGCCCCAGCACCTCCACCAGTGTCACGACGTCAAAACAGAGGTCTTGCCGTAGAGACTGAGACGCCAGAAGCTGGTCGATCTTTTTAATTAGAACGCGCAAGCGAGTTCTTCTTCTTCGTCTAATTCGTAGTCCTTCGTGGCACATGCACAACTGTCATCGTCTTTCTTGGGCGAGCACGTGACAATATCATCGCTGATGTTCGCGTCCAGCGTCGGTCACAGCTGGCACCATTGCCGAAAGACCGCATAACGGATGCGTTACCGTTCGACGTCATGGGAGTAGACTTTTGCGGCCCACTGTACTACCACTCTACTCAACAGTCTGCGAAACTTTATGTTGTCGTTTTCTTCTGTGCGATGAAGCAGGCCGTGCAGTTACAATTAATCTCGGACTTGGCAACCCTCTCACTCATTTATTCTTGCCTTTCACCTAATTACGTCTAGGAGGGTCGTCCCATCTACCGTTTATTCGGATAACGCAAAAACCTTCCGCAGTTGTTCCAAGCAACTGCCAATCCTGCTAAGCGAGACCGTGCAAAACCATGCATGTACTCACCGAATCTACTGGAAGTTCATCGCTGACCGAGCGCCGTAGTGAGGAGGTTTCTGGGAGCGAGTCATGTGGTACTCCACTCGCCTGGTAGTAGCAAGCGAGCCACACGTGGTGCCGAGAAAGCGCCGCGTCATCATGTGGTCCGGCAAGAAACCGCGCATGAAAGCCCGAGGCTGGCCGCCGAAGTACCCTGTGAGTAGCCGCAGGTGCGTGGCGTAGCTGAGGCGGAGAAGTTGAGGCTGAATGCATGTGCCGGCCTTAAAGCAGCACCGAACACTTGCCTCGTCGACGTGCCCATGGTAGCGATTCCACAAGGGACGGGGGTGACAGCAGGACACGACCGGAAGGCGTTTCGCGAAGAAGGCACAGGTGCGGAGCCAAGGCACTTTGTGATTGAGCTCATGGTCATGCATGACGATGTGCCATGCATTTCGCATGAACAACGCAAGTAAGAAACGGTGCTTCTCAAACACAAACACCAGGTCTTCCCCGTCACCCTGTGCTCTGCGCTTCGAGGTGGTGATGCCGCACTGGTACTGTCCGGTTCGAGCACGGTGTCGCTGGGTAGGCTCGCGAAGCAAAGACATGCGTACTCTTGTGTCTTGACGACGCTTTACGTCAAACGGGGGAGCCAACAAGGTCTTAGTCGTGCTTGTGGTCAGCTGGCGAAAGTCATGACGGGCACATGCTCAGAAATGCAGGTCGAAGACTTGATGTGGAGGCTCCAATATGATAACGAGCGAGCTCACGTGGAATGCCTTGCAGAACGAACGACCACGCGCATAAGACACGCATGCTCGCTAAGATCTACGTAGCAATTAAGAAAAAGAGGAAGGCAAACGAAAGCACCGTGGCCGATCTACCGTTGTGGGTAGTGCTATTCTTACAGGAATCATCATCATCATTATCTAACGTGCAGTTCAGGCCTCGTGGTGGCTAGAATAACGCGTGCGCGTGCCAGCTCTGCAGCAAAAACTCAATCTTTATGTATGCAGTCGCGAAAATTTAGCTATATATCCTGTCTCTGGAGCACACTTCAAGCACTGAAATATATTCGAACTTGCTGTGCACTTACTACGTGGCCGTAGAGGTATATGTGCAGTAAAGTATGTGCCTTTTGTAGTGGGCGATCGGCTTTAGAGCATAAAGTCGTTATCATTATTCACATGGTCTGACACTCTATTTCATCAACGTCACTAGATTCTTCTTTCAGTTTGCAAGCTGCGCCGCCACAACTAGGTGTCACCATTCAATGCACCACCACTAGGGGTCGTGCTCGTCGTTTTTTGACCGGTCTGACGAGGCTCTCAGTGGTGAGACGCACGCCACCGACCACGTCTGCGAAGCGAAGAAACAGGTGCTTCTCTGTAGCGTGCTAGTGTAGTGCAAGAGTGTTCCGTGGCAATCGCTATCATTGTGTGTCTCGGCGAGATCAACGACACTCGCGCAGTTTGTCCTCCCACTGCTGCTTACAGCGATATCATGGTGGCAATTGACGTTGTGTCTCACTTGCTGTGAGGTCTGTTGTGTTATCACGCCGGTTGTTAGCTGCATAGCTCTCATGCATCGTGTGACGGTTTCTCGATGTTATAATACTGCCTCGCTGCTATGTCACAGGTTACCGAAGCGGCTACCACTCAACGAAATCTGCGACCGAAAAAAGGCATTTTTTTCAAGCCAACCGTTGATGAGGTAAGTCATCATGAGTGGCAACGAGCAATACCGAGATTGCATTAGGAACTATCAAGATCTTGCGCTGTGTGCGACAGCGGCTTCCAGGAGGACAATATCTTGAAGGACTACGTGCACAATTTTCAGTGTGAAGTAATTTTGATACCGCATTAACATAAGTGACTTCCAGTGTGTTTGTTGTAGCGTTCAATAAATTGTGTTATATAAAACTTTGCTGAACTCATTATATTTAGCATTTTAAAGCCTTATAAGGGACACGCATCTATCGAATTCGTGTGCTATCTTTTCTTCAAAAAAAAAAAACGTGAGTTGTTCTAGGCTCTACACTTCCAATATATACGGCGGCATCAGATGAATGTGGTGTGTGCCTCATCATATTACAATAACTAAGGTTATACGATTACGAGGCACGTCGTCTTGAACAGCTTTCAAAAATATTGCCACCTGTGGTTTCTGCACCTGAATTCAAGTGTATAGTCCTCCAGCGTTTACCCTTACGCCCACTGCAACAATTTTTTAATATACGCCGTTGAATTTTAAACAACAAGAACGCAATACGGCTAAATTAACACACAACCCGCAATATTCAGGCATCGCCCTCGCATCTCCGCCATGTGGCACCACATTAGCCGCACAACTGGTGCTTTGATTGCCCACTCGTAATAACCCTAGTGCACTATCACGGAAAATAACTCCCGCAATGCCAAATTAACGGCAAGAACTCCGTTTAACACAGTGCATACGATCCATTACGTCGCGCCGACCGGTCAAATGACATCGCGAGTGCCACCTAGGGATTGGGAAACGAAAGGGGCCGCGTTTTGCCGCCTCGTCCCAGCGGAGTTTGACCACCGAAGAAGAATCTAGTAACGTGGTTCTTTCACCTTGTATTGTTGATCTTGCCTACAGGACGCGCATGTTTGTAAAGAATTAGAACTACTTTCACTGCATTTCAAAGTAGAGCAAGTTCTTTTTGCTGTATTCACAAGCAGGAGCTTGGCTGTGTGGTAGAATTGAGCATATCACGGAATTGGCTGGCGAGTGCTGGCTTATAAAATTGGTGCATCTTGCATTAGTGGCGGAAGGCATGACTAACTTTGAAGCTGGGCGGCTTTCCTTTATCCTCTTTATTTTTTCTCTTCGCTCTGTTTTCTGAAGGACAAAGCTCCTCAAGGTGTCGCTCGTTCGTCCCCGTTATCGCTTTTAACCACCGCTCATTGATTCTCCAATTCGACCATAGATGGCACTCCTTGTACTATATAACGAATACATATACGCTGAGAAATGCAAAATCGCCACACACTAGAGGACGCTTTGTAGCAAAAGGTAGCAAATAAGGTGAGTTTTTTGGAAACAAGATTTATATCACAGGTACGGAAGGAGCGAGAGATGATCGTGCCACTGCGATTGCGTGTTCTTCCGTGGCGCCTTGTTGGCGCGCGCGCCAATTGAGGCTCGTCAACGGACGATGAACAAGGCTTCCAAGCGGCGTGCGTGCGGGGCAGTGGCAGCTCGCGCTACAAAAAGCGACCCCTCGTGCAAGCGCGGGAGGTCGAAGCTAGCCGTCATCCTGCGAGGCCGTGCCGCGAGGACCCTGCACTACGGGCTAAGCCCACTCATCATCATTAATCCTGGGGATATGCTGTCATTTTCTTTGTTCCTTCTTTATCTCCATTTCTGTCTATTTCTATCATTCCCCTATCTGTATTGAATTTTAACTCTTTCGATCTTTTTTCTTTCTCTAACTAGTGCTTCCTTTTTTGTCTCTCTCTGCATTTCTGGCTGTATGTCTGTTTTTTTTTCTTCATATAATTCTTTTCATGTTTCTTTGTATCTCTTTCTCATCTTTCCTGTCTTCGTTTTCAGTCTGTTTGTAAGTATTTCTTGCGCTCTGTGCTGGTTATATCCAACATTCGTGTTACTGCATCTCACGCCAGACAAGTAAGCACGCCCAGCGGGTGAGCGCACGCCAGGTGATCGCGTTTGGGTGGCGAAGCAGAAGATGAAGGAGAACGCGAAGCAGCATCATAGTGTTTGCTAATGCGAATCGGGGACTTGCCCAGGAGGTGAAAGCCTAGCTTGTCAGACATTTTAGCCTGTATTTTTTTTTTGCCTTCTACCGAGATTTATTGTATTTTTTCCTATAGATGAAGGGAAGTAAAATGTTTAAACAGCTCTGTGGTTACTTAAAAGGAGACGTCGGTATTGAGGGCGACGGCTGTAGGCGTACGCAAGGGGCGGGGACGGGCGCAGGGGCAGGAAGGGGGGGGGGGGCTCTGCTAGTCCATTCGGGTGCAAGGGCTGCCCTGAATTTGCATAAAAAGGGAAGGGGGCGCTGCGTTGACCTTTGGCTCAAAGGCCCCGAAAATTCGCAAAATAGGAACACTCTCCTTCTTCACTCTAGTTTTTCCTCGGCCTCCTCTTCTTTGCACTCTATTTTCGAATGTGGCGCCACTTGGCTTGCTCCTGCATAGCAGAGGGCTTCTCTTGATGAGAGCGCTTGCTTGCCATACAGCGCGATGAGAGTAATCGCGCCAGCTGTCCGACTCATTCTAAAATTATATAAATGTGTGCAACCTTGGCGCACGACAGTTTTTTGTAGTGCCACATATGGTATACAATGTGTGCGGAGAGCACACAAAATGACTGTCGGTGGAAACAACAGCTCGCGTCAACGCTTTCGACGCGGGATGGCGAAGTCGCCGATGGACAAATAGCGTTTGTTGAAGCATCTAAGTTTTTCACCATAATAATGTGCCATTAGGCGTATGCCATGTATAGTTGATAGATTAGAACAGCTGTAGTTGTTTTGTGAAGTGGTTAGACGCTATAAATTTATTTTGCAAGTGCGAATTGAGGACGTATCCGACTTGCAAACTGCATCATTGAAAGAACTAGCTAGCGAGTGAATTAACTAGCATGTCACCGCACCTTGTGAGAGCTCCTGTCGCAAATTTACACTTTCACACGAAATAGTGCGTTAACTATCGTACAAAATGGCACGTACACGTGAGGTTCGTAAACGATGCAAGCACAAACGACTCGAAGGCATGCATTCTGTGCTTAGCTGCTCTCTAATCAGAATTCCCCTGGCTTACCAGTCAATGTAACAGAGCCACGGAAAGCAATTTCCTCCATAATATGCGACCACACAAGAAAAGCCAATTGAGGCTATACCCATTTTGAGTTTCTGCATTCAATTTTTGTTTATTCGGAAAAGCTACACGGTATCAGAAGTTTCACAATAACATTCTCGATCGTCATTTCGCGTGCAGGCTAAGCGCACAAACCGGCGCCGATTATCAAGCAGTAAACGTAATATTGTATTGTGAACAAAAAAATAGACCTCGCAAATAATTATTGAAACCTGTTTGAAAGGTGGCAGCGTACTGCACAATAACTGCGACTTGTCTGGTGCACTAGAGCGAAAAGCTAATTAAGCAAACTTCGACGCATATTCAAAGTGACAGACTCGCCACTTCGCAAAATTGAGTCTAAAACGGCCGGATTCTATGCAACCATGTTTTTTGTCACAACTCGTTGCTCTTACCCGGGCGGTAACATGGAGAGCTTTGCGGTTGCAATACTTTCTGGCATAAGAAGATGCACCAGCCGCACATGGCAACCAACAGCGACATAATTATTCGGTGAAAAGTATTTCACAGCACATAGCACCCGGAAGCTCAAGTTCGTATCCGTTAAATGATTTGCGCTTTACCATGGCGAGTCCGCGTTTCGAGAGCAAAGATGGTAGTCGGGAGCGACTGTAACAAACCAACGCGCGTCGAGCTGTATCACGTGACGGCATGTAGCCAATAGGGGGTATACATTAACGCGCAGTGCCCGACTCGTTATGGGAGAATTCACCAATTTGAAGTTCTCAGTCAGCCGGTGGAACACGGGAAACACGTTGACGGGAGCTTTTGGGAAACTTATCATGGTCGCGTATTCTTACCGCGTGCGACAATGATTTACTGTGCGATAGTCGGTTGCACCAGCCGTACGCAGAGCAAAGAGATGAAAATTGAAAGCAGCAGCAAAGGAAGTCCCGAAAGTGCGCGCAACGGAGTGCGAGAATACAAGCCTCCTGTCGCAAGAGCATTGTCGCGAGTGGATCGCACGGATGAAGCGCCCGGTAACGACTGACCCCGACAAGTACCGAGGGTGTTAAAGACGTTTTATATCGGATACGTAAGCGTCATTTCGCTAATTTAGCACCATGTGTAAAAAAGACAAAAAAACAAGAGACCAAGTGGCAACACCACTGTGCTCGCGGCATGAGGAAAGTTGCGATGCGCCTTTAAAATGTGTTTAGGGCGTAGCGGGGTGAAAAAAATATGTATCGTGGGAGCTTATGTTAACAGCAGCTTATGTAAACAGCAGTGTTAAATATCCGCATAATAAATGTAATTAACAAGAAAAATTATCTAAATCCGTCTCAAATTGACTTCAGATCAGGGTGCTTGATATGGCATGCACATATAGAAATTGAGAGTCGGATTCGGTTAGCTCGGCGTGAAAGAAAGTACGCCGCATTAGTTACGTTGGACATCGCGAAAACATAGTACAGCGTTGAACATGCAGTTTTAGTTAAGCAGTTGCACAACATGAACCTCCCAAACTACATTACGGCGTGGATTGAGGAATTTCCGAGTAATCAGACATTCTTTTGTACCAAAAGCAGCATTTCTTCGTCCACGTACACGCAAACACGAGGCGTTCCACAAGGGACAGTTCTTTTTCCTGTTCTATTTAATTTACTAATAGGTTCTATACTACGACATCAGAATGTACACACATATGTTTATGCGGATGACATCGCATTTTTTGCCGCCGCTGAGTATATTCATATTAGCCGACTTATCAGTAAAGGGTGTTCAGGTGGTCGGTTTGTTACACAAGATTAGTCAAAGTTGATTTGGCATGGGAAGGCTAACGCTTTTATCAATGTACTGCACGTACGTTCGGCTGGTGCTGGAATTTGAATGCATATTGTACGCTGGTGCTCCTGCTTATAAGCTTCGGCCGCTTGTAACGCATGAGAGCCAAGCCTTGCGTCTCTGTTTTACGTCTTCCTAAGTTTGCAACAATTAAAGTCTTGTATATAGAAGCTAGACTCTCATCACTTGATTCACGTTTCAAATATTTGCGGTACAATTAATTTTAAAGCTCTATCACCCCCAGCCAGGCGTTCTGAAACAGTTTTTGTCTCCCGGCCTGAGTTGTTTTTTTGAACATATTGACCAAGACTCTACACATCTCAAGTTCTCCATATACGGAGCTTTCTTGACAACTTAAATTTCCTCGACAAGCGCCACCTCTCGGATCAGTGATAGCAACAGTTCCATTGTAATACAGTTTGACGAAATTTTTTCCAAACAAGCAAAACTAATGTCAGACCGCACTTTCAATTGTAATCTGAGTGATTATCTAGTTCATTCATAAATAAGGATCGTCATTGCGACAGATTCTTCGTGAAGGGAAGAAAAAAGTGGAATTGGTATATTCGCCCCTTTTTTATTTATTTATTTATTCGAGTACCTACAGCGCCCAATTCGGGCATTACAGTAGGGGGGAGGAGACATAAAACTTGAAATTGATACAGGGTATGAATACCGATAACAAAACAAGTAAGCATGCTCAGTTTATACAGTGTGTACACATTCTCGGGAACACGAGGCAATCAAGGAAAAGTAAAACACAAACAGAAATGCAGACAGAAATTGGCATCTTTCATTTCAACAAAAATTGTGAAAGAGCATTTTGAAATGAGGGTGGCGGGGTGGATACAATATATTCTGGTAGGTTGTTCCATTCGTGTGTGGTTTTCGGGAAGAAGGAGTTTTTGTAAGTATTTATGCGACATCGGTATTCGCGAACTTTGCGGGAGTGATCTAGGCGAGAGGATACATAAGTGGGATCTTTAATGTACACGTCTTTATTTAAACCAGTGCTACCAATATAAATATTATGAAATAGATTTAATCTTAAGAATTTGCGCCTGTCCTGCAGGAGAGGCCAACCCAAATGTTTACGAATGCATGAAGAGTGGTTAGTGAAATCATAGTTACCAGACACAAAACGCGCTGCTCGTTTCTGAACCCTTTCTAGCGCATTAGTACATATTTTAGTGTCTGGATCCCAAGTCACACAACCGTACTCTAACATTGAGCGAACGTTAGAAAGATAGAGCGTTTCCTTTAGTTTAGGTGGGGCCTGTTTAAAGTTACGCTTCAGGAAGTTCAATACACGGCTCGCTTTAGCACCGACGTATTCAATGTGGTCGTTCCAGGATAGGTTGCTCGTAAAGAAAACGCCTAGGTACTTATATTTAGACACAACTTCCAAACGATTGTCTCCAAGAAAGTAATTCGTATTTAGAATGTTTTTTTTTGTTTGTGAAGCGAACGGTATTACATTTTGAAAAGTTAAGTGTCATGTTCCATGTGGTGCACCATGATAACACAGCATTTAGATCACTTTGTAGTTGAGCAGAGTCTTGAGCAGACGTGACGTCACGATATATGCAGCAGTCATCTGCATACATGCGCATGCGGCTGGATACTTGTTGGGTTATATCATTTATAAATATCAAAAAAAGAAGGGGTCCCAGAACAGATCCCTGCGGGACCCCTGATAAGACATCGACTTCAGATGAATTCACTCCCTCGAGAACAACCCGCTGTTTTCTACCAACAAGATAGCTTCAAGCCACTTCAACAAAGAGAGAGGGGTATTTAGAGCAGACAGTTTAAGTAATAATAAATTGTGTGATACAAAATCAAAGGCTTTTTGAAAATCTAAAAATACACAGTCCACTTGGCATCCATTGTCGATCGAGGCAGCTATATCATGACTAAATTCAATTAGTTGAGTATCGCAGGACAACCCTTTTCTGAAACGGTGTTGCGTAGTGCAGAAAAAGTTATCTTGAAGATGGGAGATTAAATTGGTATAGATAATGTGTTCCATCAATTTACATATTACACAAGTTAGCGAGATCGGTCTGTAATTTTTTGTTCGCGTTTTGTCTGCAGCCTTGAAGACAGGGGCAACGTTGGCACTTTTCCAGTCGTCAGGTAAACAGCCAAGCGCCATTGATTTTTCGAAGAGCAAGACTAGAAATGGTACAAGTGAAGCAGCACAGTTTTTTAAAACATAATTAGGAATAGCATCAGGACCAGGTGCCGCAATTACCTTAATTTTTTGTAGCAGAGCTAAGACTCCACGTTCAGTAAAACATATTTCAATCATTTCTGAATTTTTTCTGACTAACTGAGGGCCGCTGGGTATGATTGATTGATATGTGGGGTTTAACGTCCCAAAACCACTATATGATTATGAGAGACGCCGTAGTGGAGGGCTCCGGAAATTTAGACCACCTGGGGTTCTTTAACGTGCACCCAAATCTGAGCACATGGGCCTGCATCATTTCCGCCTCCATCGGAAATGCAGCCGCCGCAGCCGGGATTCGAACCCGCGCCCTGCGGGTCAGCAGCCGAGTACCTTAGCCACTAGACCACCGCGGCGGGGCGAGGGCCGCTGGGTAGGCAAACTGATTGGGTGAAAACAGACTGAAAATAAAAATTGAATCTCTCAGCTTTGCCCTTTAAGTCTGCGCTGAATTTGAGGTCATCTATAACATCTGGAATCGTTTCCTTCACAGCCTGCTTGCTTTTAACGTACTTCCATACTTCTTTCGGGTTATTTTTGATCCTATCAGTTAGGCGATCCAGATGCTCAAGTTCAGCACAGCGCATCTGTTTAGCAACACTCTTGTTCAGTTCTTTTAACGTTTCATGTAGCTCGCGTTGTGGTGTCTGGCGGCACTTCCGATACACGCGGTGCCTGTGATTATTCAAGGCCTTGAGGCTGCTGTTCATCCAGGGCTTACTAGTTCTACGCTTTGAGGAAAGCACCCGTGACGGAACATTAGTGCGTATCTGTGATAAAAGCTTAGTTTTGAACAAGTGCCATGTAGTATTCAAATCCAGGTTGGTAGCATGTTGTCTGAACTCCGGTAAAAACTGATCTAGCTCTCGGGAAAGAGAGACATAATCACCGCAATTATAATAAAACACTTTTCGCGGTAATGGATTCGGGCGGCGCACGATATCGCAACTTATTGTTCCAACAACGACTTCGTGGTCGCTTATACCTGGTATTGTTGTGACAGAAGAGATTAGAGTTTGGTCATTGCAAAAAATTAAATCAAGCACATTATTGCAAGAGGAACCTAGTCTGGTAGGACGAGATACAAATTGAAAGAGCGAATGAGCGTTAATCATTTCACAAAAAGCAGAGTACAGAAGCGACGACGTGTTAGATTTAGGCTGAAGATGGACCCATTCGATGTTTGGCAAATTAAAATCGCCCGCCAAAATAACACGCGTTGCATCTAGAGCTAGTAAAATATTGCTAAGCTGAAACAATGACTCGGTGCCTTTCTGTGAAGGTGGCCTGTAAAACGACCCGATAGCCATTGCGGGGCCGTTAGCGAGGATAACCTTACACCAGACCGTTTCGCATGATGGGGTATTTAGGTTTATTGGCACGCTACTGATAGAACTGTGGACAAGGACGAAAACGCCCCCACCATGCACATTGCGATCTTTTCGATATGCCGTATAGTTCGGCGGAAAAATTTCGCTGTCAGTTATGGTGTCATCCAACCACGACTCGGTGCCCACAACGACGTGTGGCTTTACTAGTTCAACAAGTGCACCAAACTCCTCCTTTTTGTTCTTGAGGCTACGGCAATTTACAACAATTATTTTAAGTTCCGTTACAGCATCTGTCTTTTCGCGCGATACAGGTTGTGTTCATGGCTATCGGACATTGCACTTCACGCTATCACTAGCCGCGTCATACCTAAAAACTTGTGTGCCAATCTTGAGCTTATTGAAGTTCAGCTTGAAATCACCACTGCGTTCTCGAGCAAACTGGAGTAACTTTTTACGCTCCAATCTAACCTTTTCAGAGTAGTCTTCGCTGATAGAATAGTCGGTTCCCTTTAGTTTTCGTGCAGCGGCAAGCACCCGTTGTTTTTCTTTAAATGACACGTACTTCATTATTATCGGCCTGTTGTTTTGCTGTGAAAAACGCCCAAGCCTGTGGACTCTTTCTATCGATGTTACAGAAGCATCAACGCTTAGTTTTTCGGAGCAAAAAGTCAAAATTCGTTCCTCAGATTCCGCCCACGTTTCACCAGCGGTATCATCAAGACCATGAAATAGCAAGTTATTTCGGCGTGCACCTATTTTCTAGATCGTCTTGGCGTTCGCGCATGGAGGCAAACGATGCAGCAAGTGATTCAACGCAAGCCGTCACTCTCCCTACTTCTTTCAAAGGCGGAACACATGATGCGCTGGCTTCAGCACGCTTGACCTTAGCCGCGAGATCAGATACGTTTTGTTTGATAGCTTGTTGCTCACAGCGTAGGGTGCGAATTTCATCAAGAATGTCTGACTGCTTCTGCAACATGTGAGGGATTTGCATGATCGCAGAAAACATTTTTTGTTCTTGCTCCTTGGAAAGGGGGCCAGGATTCTGCTCGATATCGCCGGACAGCAGCAAAATCAACCCAACAATAACATCTCCGCTTTCCGAGTAGTTTGTAACAACATGAAATAAATCACAAATAAGCACACTGACACATGTGGGATCTGACGCCAGCTTTCTAAACGCTTTTCCATATACACAACGATAGGAATAACCAACCTGCAGAAACAGTAGGCGTAAATGCCTGGCGTCCATGGCAGCGCCAGATCCCGGAGTGGCAGGTTGAGGTGCCTGCTTAAGTAGTATCCCATCCTGGTGTGACCAAGGTTGCCAGAGGATGAGACGATCGGCAGCCGGCAGCGCTGTCATGTCCAGTGGCGGGTTGCGATCCCAAGGGCATAAGAAAGCGGGGCACACGTGATTCATGTCGGCATTCTTGATAGGAAACAAGCACGCTGAGTCGAAGGTGCCGCAGACGGTAGTCATCACCTGCATCAGCTGCAGAAACAGTAGGCGTAAATGCCTGGCGTCCATGGCGGCGCCAGATCTCCATTCTAGATTGGTCATTTTCTCTACGCATTCCAGATTTCGTACCCGATTTTGTATAACAGAGTTTTTTTTGCGATAATTTGGGCTCTCTGCAAATTAACTGCACCAACTAGTTCAGCAAAAATTTTAACTGCGTCACTGTCGCTATCTTGCTGCAAATGACAACTCCCACGTGCTGAGTACTTTTGAATCGTTAGTTCCACCGTATATACAGTTGGTTAAATTGGTTTGGGTACCAGGGCATAAGGGAGTTTTCCTCAACGAAATCACGGATGCATTAGCAAAGTCATCATTAAATGGCCCAGTCATTCACATACTTCCAGCATCTAAATTTGTTATAGGGGCTAGATTTAGGAGGAAAATGATGCTGGAAGAATTTTTTTGCCATCCATAATAAATACATTGGAATCTCAACACCTAAATTATCGTTGAAAAAGCGAAATATGTGCCACACGTGCAGTTGAAGTCACTATCACAAGGCTGAGGTGTCATACTAATTATCTCAATTTTTATTTATATAGAGCTGGTCTGGCTGCTTCCCGTAATTGTTGGTTTTGTGGAGTCCCTGAGACATCAGAACAATTTCTGATATATAGTAAAAAAATACGCTGTATTGCGCAAAATCACACTAGGTGCCATTTTTCGTCTCGTAGGATTGGAGTTTACCACTCGAAATGTACTTTCTCTTGGGGCTTTGTCCCTAGAGTTCATTGACGGGAAATGTCCGATGCCTTGCAGTTTATTAAAGCTTCAAAGAGATTCAGACTGTATAACCTATTATTACTCCTAAATTACCTTTTTTCCAAATTCCTTTATTCATTCATTTACATTTTGTTGCTGTTGAAACCATCTACTTCATCTTGGATATTCGTTATTTCTAATTGTCAATTTCTCATTTATTTTTGGCCTTTTCTTCACAAGTTTAAAAACCATGAGCTAACAAATCAACAGTATTTCCTCAGAACTAACCAGTTCTTGGCCAATCCCCCAGCGTGAGTGTGTGCCACAATTTCAAGGCACTTTCTTCCTTCCTTTCCTCCCTCTCTCCTTTCCTTTCTCCCTCCCTCCTTCTTTCCTCCCTCCCTTCCTCTCCCTCCCTCTTTCCTACTTCCTTCCTATCTTCCTCCTTTCCATCCCTCCCTATCTCCCTTCCTTCCTTCCTTCCTTC
Organism: Rhipicephalus annulatus; assembly: GCA_013436015.1. Taxonomy (NCBI): domain Eukaryota; kingdom Metazoa; phylum Arthropoda; class Arachnida; order Ixodida; family Ixodidae; genus Rhipicephalus; species Rhipicephalus annulatus. The sequence goes on along the minus strand of WOVY01003469.1, from coordinate 133,835 downwards.
CTTCCTTCTTTCTCGTCTTTGTCGCAACATATTGGCGCCGAAAGCCCGGTAGAAGGCCGACATACTCAGCATTGAGGCGTTCCCAGGATGGACAAACTACAGGGCATCGCGGCATCATCCGCGATGCCACAACCCGACTTCTGTCCGAAGCCAGCGAGGTCCTTCTGCGAGACACATTACCGTCTACCACCGACTTGCAGGAAATCCTCGACGTGCTCCGTGACGAAGATTAAGCTCTCATAGAAATGGATAAACAGACTGTCCGCATCTTCGACGGGGAAGAGTTTGGTGAAAAAGCTCAGGGCGCTCTTGACTACCACGAGAAGTCCGCGAACGCATCAGCAGGCTTCGATCTGCGATGAACGCACGTGTAACGGTTGGCTCTACCGTCCTTGAAGCCAACCAGTCGGGGCATGCGGGTACGAGCGACGGATCCAACCAATCTATGGGAGCTGCCCACTCGGACACTACCAGCCAAACCCTCATCGTTCACAATAGGACACGCGCACCAAGCTTGCTAGTCACACTGCCGAAGCTTCGAGTGCATGTCTTAAACGACGAGAACCGTGAGTGGCAGGGGTTTTGGGAGCATTATTACGAGGCAACCATTCACACGCACCCCGATCTCACCAGCATCAAGATGTTCAAATACTTGAAGACGTACTTATCCGGCACTGTGAAGCAGACCATTGAAAGAATACGCCTTGCAAAAGCGAACTACAACATCGCTGTCAAGTTGCTCACCCAAAGGTTTGGCCAAAAAGATGTCCTCGTCGACGACCGGATTGACAGCCTTCTAGCTATCGAGCTAAGCGAGAAATCATCGCACGTATCAAGGCTGCTGGACCTGTACGAAAAAATACAGTTCTGTACCAGCTGTTCGGAGAGCTTTGGTATGCAATCTTCTGAATACGTGGTTCTTCTGCAACGGGTTCTGATGGTCAGAGGACCTGGCTATCCAGTACCGAACCCGCATGAAAACCGAGACAGATGCCGCCGACTCTGTAGTCTAGTCGACAGACGAGCAAGTGAAGGCAATCCTGAAGTTCCTTCTAGTGGAAGTCGAAAGTAGAGAGGAGAGCCGTGGTCACGCGAGAAACCCGGATCAGCGAGACCGTCACCGAACCGTAATATTACTGTGAACACCGTGATGCCTTCGGACGTCCGCTTTAGCAATGACAGCACGGTCATCATTGGCCGGTTCGAATTCAAGGCCTGACCCCGCCATGGTGGCCTAGGGACTAAGGTACTCGGCTGCTGACCCGCACGTCGCGGGATCAAATTTCGGCTGCGGCGGCTGCATTCCCGATGGAGGCGGAAATGTTGTAGGCCCGCTAGCTCAGATTTGGGTGCACGCTAAAAAACCCGAGGTGGTCAAAATTTCTAGAGCCCTCCACTACAGCGTCTCTCATAATCATATGGTGGTTTTGGGACGTTAAACCCCACTTATCAATATATCAATCGAATTTAAGGCCTGAACAGCTTATACACCCACTCTGTGGCATCTCGGGACACATGACCCGTGATTGTCGGGTCATGCTATCAGCAGAGTAAAAGCGTCAACGTCTTTTAGCACCAGCATCTGCTTCAGGTACGGGAAGCAAGCACACATTACTCGCAGTTGCCAAACCGCACCCTTGCTTAAGTGTGAACGATGCTCCGGACGCCATATCTCTGCTCTATGCGTGATCTCGAGCCAAAGAGGAACTGACGGTCCACAGTTGACTGCAACCGAACCTCTAGAGGTGACCTCAAAACAAGAAAAGCGCGTAACAACGGCTCCTGCAAGCAGCACGCACTAGTCATCTGTGTTGCTCCAAACAGCCACAGATTAGGCGTTCAGAACCGATGGGCATGTACCCGTGCGACTGCTGGTTGACACTGGCAGCCAACAAACGTTCCTCCGTAAGGACACATCGCAGCAGCTTCACCTATCCTGCATTGTCCCCGAAGAGGTGGACGTCTTTACGTTCGGCGGCTCAAAAGATCCACAATATTACCTGTGCCGAAGGGTAAACGTCACGCTCTGTGGATGTACGGAGTCTATCGACATCAATCTTGAAGCTCTGGAGATTAAATTTCAACTTCAATTTTAAAATTTGTTTTATTGTTTTCTTGTACAAGATACAAGAAACAAAACGATGTTGGGGCTAAAGGCATATAGCCTGACAGAGGACTCAACACCCTTGTACACAGTTTCGTACATAAAAAAAAAATAAAATAAAAAACAGCTTTCGCGGCATCAGTCCTTCAAAAACAAAAGAAGCAACAGAGTAAAGATAGCTGCCAAAAAGTATCATGTTACATTGAATCTGACTGACTTTACAAATCTTGTAACATACTTACTACATAACATACTTAAATAACAATCACTCAGAAAAGAATCAGAGTAGAACATTAGACACATGTGATACATACCATTATATTTTATAGTTAATAAAATACATTCAGTACAAGATATCCAGCGCCCGACTACTACCATTGCTAACATCAGTATTTTTAAGATCCATCAAAAAGTATGTTGTCCTGCATTACCACTTCTTTAACTTGTACCTTGAATGCTTTTGTACAATCAAAGTTAAGCTTATGTTCTAATTTGTTGAATATGCAAGTTGCTTGATGGGTAAAAGTTTGTTTACCATAATTTGTTCGTGTTTGTTGTGGACGGCGTAAGATTTGGCAGATAGAGGAGAAATAAATGAGGAAGGACAGAGTGGTTAGCCAGTTTGGCAGATAGGATAATTGTGTTGTCTTGCTCCTTCGTTGGGCTTATACAATTGAAAAAAAAGATTCCAGAGGTCTGTACTGTAAATGGTACCACGTTAGAGCCGAGCGTTATCGCTATGATGCGCGACCGCAATCAGGCATTTGCTGATGCACCTCACGGGTACCAACCCCAAGACTCAATCATAAGCGCTTTGATTGGCTCAGACCACAAATGAAGGGTAGTGACCGGTCGTGTCGAGCGTTTCATTGACACTCTGTGCACAGTTGAGACCATATTTCGCTGGGTAATTCAAGGAGTGGGCGCTTACGTTAACTATCCGTTGTCCTCGCGTAACATCAGTGTCACTGCCTTGTTCCTGGCTTGTTCCAACAACTGGTGCACTGAAGTTCTACCTCGAGACCCATCAGCCATCTGGCGCTTGGACGCCATCGGTATCACTGACGGACAAGACGACGTCAGCAAGCGCCAGCGCTCCTCCACTTTCGTAGCAGAGTACGCAAGAGTGCAGGACGCTACGAGGTACCACTGATGATCACGTCAAAAGGTCTCACGTCATGTACGAACCGAAGTGTGGCTGAAACCAGGCTCAAGAGTCAGCTTCAGTGGCTCGAGAATCACCCAGACTTTCTGCAGGAATACCATGCCATATCAGCGAGTACTTTAAGGAAGGGCATGCGGAGAGAGTAGCACCGTTAGAACCTCTTGGATACACCTTCTACTACATGCCTCATCATGCGGTAGTCCGACGAGAGGCCGTGACTACAATGGACTGTGTCGTATTCGACGTCTCGTAGCATGTTACAATGAACCGCCTTTGAATCACATGCTATAAAGGCAGCAAGTTAGGTCCTGAACTCCTGCAGTTGCTCTTGCAGTTTTGGAGCACTGAATTTGTTCTTACTGCAGACATCCGAAAGTCATTCCTCCAGATATGCATCCGACCGGAAGACAGAGACGCGCTCATTTCCTGTGGATTGACCAACTCCCCTCCTCTGACCATCCCATCTCGACAATCGTCGAGTGGCGCATGACCAGAGTCCTGTTCGCAGCGTCTTCTAGCCCGTTTAGGGTGTCAGCAACCCTGAAGCACCACATTGGACACCGCCACCCGTCTGTTGTTACCCGCACACATGATACCTGCAGATGGGTGGCAGTGTCCGAGGTGGTGCTGATACCACCACCCGTCTGCAGCGGTCATTTCACGTTGACGACTTAATCATGGGTGCGCCTTTCGAAAAGAAGGCATTGAAGATTTACAGGGATACATATGCTATCGTTGCCGACGCCGGAACGGAAATGTAAAAGTGGTGCTCCAACTCGCGCCTTCTATGCGCACAGTTCTTGAAGGATATCCTCTCACTCGAGAATGTTACTGAAGAGAGCACCAAGTCCAAGTTGATTGGTCTACGTTGGGATCGCTAATCTGATCATAGCATCATCACTTCACAAGCCGTATTCGCATTCATTGCAACCAAACCGTCAACGGAGTGAACCATTTCGCAAGCCTTCGCCAGACTCTTCGACCCGCTAGGCTTTGTTGCTCCATTTCACGGGACAGAACAAATCCTGTTTCACCAGCTATGGCGACAAGACATCGACTGGAACGAGCCCCTTCCACTTGACATTGAGGAAATATGGAAGAAGTGGGTGCCGAAACTGCATATTCGGTCTACCATTCGAATTGCACGTTGTCTCACAGTTGCATCCCAAGAGCATGGACGCACAATGATACACTTGCTTGCTGACGCCAGCCCTCATGCGTATGGAGTCGCTATGTTTGTGCGCCAACTACTCGAAAACAGCCGTTTTACAGTGCGACTGCTCATGAGCAAGTCTCGCCTTGCACCACTGAATAGAATCACACTACCATGTCTAGTGCTTTTGCCTATCTTTTAGCGGTGAGGTTATGGCATTACATCCAGAAACTGTCCGAGTTCCCATCCTGGGTCACCTCTTTCTGGATGGCTTCAATGATATCATTACATTGGGTCTCTTGCGACGCGACCTTCCTAAGGAACCGTTTGCAAGAGATTCAGACTTTGACTCGAGGCTACACTTGGCGGCACTGCGCGGGCGCAAATTATCCAGAACCTTTTGACGTGCGAATGTCCGCAGCAGTTCTAATACAAGAGACCAAGTAGTAGAATGTACCTCCTTGGTTTGTGAATCAGAAGGCATCTGGCCTCTGAATCCTCGCCCTGCGCTGACGGTGCAGAAAATCAAAAGCGAATTGCCGGCCGTGTTCCCAACTGCAGTATCAGCTCAAGCCATACATCCACCTAGACCACTACTGGACCAAGAGAAGTACAGGTCACTCTTCAGGCTCCTCACAATATTGGCCTGGATTTCGAGGTTTGTTTGCAACGCCTCCCGAAACCAACCATCTTCTTCTGGGCCGTTGACGTCTCAGGAAATAGAAAACTCAAATCGATACTTGATCAAATTTGTCTAGAAAACCGCCTTCCCAGAGGACGTCGCCGCACACCGCGCAGGCCAGCCTTTGCCATCAAGATCCAATGTTCGGAAACTAAGGCCGGATATTGACCAGGACGAGTTTCTAAGAGTTGCAGGTCGCTTACAGAAACTTGAAGGACCAGAGGAGCTTAAACACCCAATCTTATTACCTAACAACCACGTGTTTACGAGGCTCCTGATACCCGCGACGTATGTCCGTCTTCTACACGCCGGCGTTCAAATTACGCTGCGGGACCTCCGAACAAGGTTTTGAACTTTAAATGGCAGACAAACAGCTAAAAGAGGGCTTACGTGCTTGACGTGTCATCGCTGATGTTTGCGTCCAGCATCGGTCACAGTGGCACCATTGCCGAAAGAGCGCATAACGGAGGTGTCACCATTCGACGTCCTGGGAGTAGACTTTTGCAGCCCACTTTACTACCGCTCTACTCTACAGCCTGCGAAACTTTATATTGCCGTTTCCTCCTGTGCGATAACACGGGCAGTGCAGTTAGAATTAATCTCGGACATGACAACCCACTCACTCATTTCTTCTTGCCTTTCGCCGATTTACGTCTAGGAGGGTCGTCCCATCTACCGTTTATTCAGATAACTCCAAAATTTTCCGCAGCTGTTCCAAGCAACTGCCATTCCTGCTAAGCGAGACCAGGCGAAACCACGCATGTACCCACCGAATCTACTGGAAGTTCATCGCCGAACGAGCCCCGTGGTGGGGAGGTTTCCGTGAGCGAGTCATACGGAAAATCAAGGATGCGCTCGAGCACTGCCTTGAAGGAAGCAGCCTCAGTTACGAAGCGCTGCTCATTGTGCTGGCGGAGGTGGAAGCGATCGTCTACTGCCAGCCTCTCACCCAACTCTCCGAGGCCGCGGAGGATGCAGAGGCACTGACGCCATCGCATTTCTTAAGCGGCAAGCGTGTTGTAGAATTCCCAGCAAGCACAAGCGGTAGTTTGCCTAGTTCAACCGCACATGAATTGCGAAGGAGGGCGACATACAGAGACAAACTTCTGCACTGATTCTGGACACGTTGGAAGAAGGAATAGTTACTCCTCCTGCGCTCCGCCATTCTCCTGCGCTCCTGCACTCTGACAGCCGTCGTCTTCGTCCTAGCTGCATGTCGGTGACTTGGTTGTTGTTAGGTACGACAATGTGCCAGCACTGCAATAGAAGCTTGGCTGAGTAGTCGAGGCGTTTCCAGGCTGAGATGCCCTCGAGAAGTACTTCAAGATTGCCTTCCCCAACTGGCAGCAAGTTCATTGCACCGCTCAATGGTTGTACCCTATGGAGGCAAGCGACCACGCCGCGGTCCTGGGAAGATGTTAAATTTACCACGGGAAAACGTTGGTGGGAAACGCTATGCTGTGCCCCGGACGCACGAAGAAGTGAGCGTAGGGTGGGGGGCACGTGAGCACGCAATAAACAAAAGAAGAGCGATGTGTTCAACCAGGGCGACGCGGGTGTCGGTCTCGTCTCTTTCGAAACAGCACATAAAACGCGTATGGGAGACACATACCAGCATACCCCCCCCCCCCCCGCGACAAAACATCTGATTACAACTTTGTTGTCATGACTAAATAAGCAACGGCATTGGAAGCTGGTATTTACCTATAGAGTCAACACCCTCGTTTATTGCAAGTATATTATAGCATTCTCAAAAATACACATTTTGATGGTCTTCCAGAGACGTAGTAGCTGGCCTACGTTAATGTACAGTTGGATTACTAGTAACATGCGGGACTCAGAGGAGCAACCACAGCGCAGAGCAAGCACTTGTTTAGTATATTGTGTTTTACTCCGTAGCATACATTACTTGCGTAGTTTACACGTGTAATATCTGTGCCGTTTCGCTGATAAACCTGTTTCGATTTGCAACCTGACTATTAACTGTTTGTTTCTCTGCTCTTATTGCCCTTTTAGCGAGACCAGTGCGTAGTCCAAATTTCGAAATTCGCGTGAAAGGAATGAAATGAACTCACTTACGGTATTCAAAAGATTATTCGGACAGGCTTTCGTCTTCCACTGGACATGGAATCGGTCGACGGTAAAGATTATGATGGTAATCAATATTTGATTTGTTTATTTGTTTGGTTGTTCAATTCTTAGTTTTTTCGTTTATTCATTTGTTCTTCCATTTTTTTGTTTCTTTGTTTGCGAATGGAGAATAAATTTCTTGAAGCAGGTGTCGTCTACTTTTTCGAAATCCTTTATGGTGGAAGATTCCAAGAGGAAACTAATAGACTTCAGTTCGTGCTGTCGTGTAAATAGTTTGAAACGCTAAAAACTTTGGTAATTGGTAACCGCAGCCGTGGCCTCGTGGTAGAGTGTCCGCTTCGGCTGCGGGAGGTCGTGGGTTCGAATCCCACTGCCGCCGGATACCCACCGGTTTCTGGAAAATGGGCACAAGCACTCCCCCGGCCTGACACTCGGCTGTGTTCAGGGGTGAGCCGCTTGGGAAGGGAAGCCTAGGCCATTCAAATCCCGTCGAAACATGTGGGCACAAATTGAACCTCGAAGAGAGAGGCAAGGGAGGTCATTGAAAAGAGAGGTAAAGGAAGACGAAGTCTAAAAGCGTCAAGGAGAGATTAGGGGTGATGAAAGCAGATCGCTACGAGAAACCAATGATCAGCGTAGTCAAGAATTCAAGTACTTCGTTGGATTCGGTGAAAGCAACCGCTTTGAATATCAACCAACGAATCCTCAAGATTGAGCAGGCGGAGGACAAGAGCCTAGATCTCTGTAGGAACAAAGTTGGGCAGGACACGATACCCAAGTTTGCACCAAGAAACCCGCCACGTATAAAAAGGCTTCATGTATATTGTCCGAAGAGAACTCTAAAGACAATGATAACGCATCCGGCGACCGGGCCCTTATTCTACTCCCTACTACGGAAAATAAATTACTCATGCAATGGAAAGGACCTTTTAAGGTCACAGGGAAAAAGGGCAGTCATGACTACTGGTTGGACTTGGGACGTGACACCAAGTTGTTCCACATCAACATGTTAAAGCGTTACGAGGATCGCGAACCGGAGAGGTTTACACAAACAGCGTCATTCGTAGTGATGGAAGAAGAGGAGGCAGATTCACCTATACCAGTTTACACCATTGACCAAGGGTCCTGAGGTGGAGCCTGGCATTGCAAGAATACTCATTTAGCATTCAGCATATAAAAGGGTCGGAGAATACCGGTGCGGACTTCATGAGTAGATTGTGAGCCAAGAGTTCGGACTTCATGCACTGTGATATTGGGTGTTGGACACTCGAAGTATGTCAGTGTATTTAACGGTGTTCTTGTGTATTTAGTAAATATTGGACCTCGACATGTGAACTATACAGAGGACATATACAGTGAAGGGGCTTACAGACCGCGCACGTGTCAGCAGTTTTTTTTTTTTTTAAAAAGGAAAAAAAAAAACTCATTTAAGGGGGGGCTTTTGTGATATGTGTCGTGCGCGAAGCTTCAAAGTGCGCGCCATTCAAAGTGCGCGCCATACAAAGTGCGCGCTTGAAGCAGACAACGACGAAGGTAGCACGAGCGCTGAGTAGCGTGGCGGCGAAGGTACGAGAAGGAACGAGGAAGACGGGGCTCTCGACTCGGCCGTTGGGTTCCGGACCCGAGCCTAGTAACAGTCGAGCCCGGCCTACCTGCCACGTTCTACCTGCCACGGCCGTGCGTCGCTGACGTGCTGCGGCTTCAAGGCATCCTGTGCTTGAGGACACGCGGAGCTGTCGGGCTACGGGCACGAGTTCCAGCAGAGGTGTCCGGCCGGGACGCGGCCGGTGGTAGTGCCTGGTCTACCGTGCCAACTGGTCCACCTCGTCTACCGTGCGAGCAACGCGGAGCTGTCGGGCTACGGGCACGAGCTCCAGCGGATGTGTCCAGCCGCGACGCGGCTGCGGTGGCGGAGCCTACCCATCAACTAGTCGCCTGGTTGACCGTGCGGACAACGCGAGCCAGCTCAAGACGTAGCAACGAACCTCGGTGAGACCGACCTCAGGTCTTGTGTCCATGCTAAAAGGAGGGACGGTTAGCTTAGGACTTTGATAGTTCACAGAGACAGTGAAGGATTCTTTAAATAGCCTGTCCATGTTATGTGTGTTCGTTTTTTGTGTGTATAAAGTGTGGCGTACAAACGGCCTCGTCTTTTCGTGGGAGTCTGGGGCGACGGCTCGGACACCCATTAACTAAGAACCTGCAATGTAACACGGACATACACCTCTCTTTCTCGAGAAAGTAGTCGAGAATGTATTCGCCTTCCCCTGAAGTAATTGAGCTCAAGGAAAACCATTCCGTGATCGGCCACCGTCGAGATAAACAATTTCGTATCGCTTAATGAAACATGTACACGTGTTAGAGTGTTCCTCTCCCCATTGTCATCCCGGCTGTGGCGGCTGCATTTCCGATAGAGGCGGAAATGTTGTAAGCCCGTGTACTCAGATTTGGGTGCACGTTAAAGAATATCAGGTGGTCGAAATTTCCGGAGTCCTCCACTACGGCGTCTTTCATAATCATATGGTGGGTTTGGGACGTTAAACCCAACAAATCAATCAATCAATCAATCAATCTCGCCAGTGTCGTCAAGCAGTTTGAGACGCTTGATTGTTCGTCTTTACTTCCGTGAATTGAATCTGCGCGGACGGAAACAAAAAAAGGATCGAGCACGAAGGGAACTAATAGTTACAATGGGGGCTCTAAATATCTATTACTTAAGCTTCATAAGATGAAGTAATCGTCCTTGTTGATTTCTAAGAACAACAAAAAGAGATTCATTTATATTTTTTACAGAAGGCAAAGAGATCGGCCGGGGCTACAGTTTGCTCTGGCCTGCTTCTCTACACTAGGGTAAGGTGACTGGAGAGTGAAAAAGTGCTGATTAACGATGGTAATGTAGGGAGATGAGAAGATGGTCTTGTTAGGCTGGGGTAATTCTACAGACGTGCATCCAGTGTAGTCACTTCTCAGAACACGACGAGGACACCTATCACCACAATTCTGCTGCTGCCGTCAAGACAAGCATTCAAAAACCATGTACTTATCCCCTAAATACATGTATTGCCCACGTTGGCTTCATCACTGACCTAAAAGGTACAGCACTTACCTTGCAAGTTAGCCGTTACAAACAGATTGGCTTTCTAAAAATGCCTTACAGTTTATTAAAATTTGAATATTTCAATTGTGATAGTTCTGTTACCCTGATGTGTTTTAATCACATCAACGGTAATGATGGCTTTCTTTACAACAGTGCTTTTTCAGTGCACTCTATGTAGAAAGCCACCTTCTTCAATCACGACCATCCTTGCCTCCGTAGAGCTGATTACTCTAACTTTCGATATTCATAGCGACAATATGGAAACCTGGGTGCCAACCCTTGTGCCCATCATAAATGCAGTGTAGGAGATGACAGTGGGAGATGAAAGATGCTTCGAGAAAAAAGAGCTTTTCAGCTTTTTGGGGAACACTCTAACCAGGCCTAACGTAACAAGTAATCAGGCGAGACTGCAATATTATTATTTATTTATAAATCTAGTGTGACAAAATGATAAACAAGTTCCCCGAAGCAGTACTTGCTACTGTACGATGTATCATAACGCATATCCGTGTTGGTCATCCATATATAACATTCAATATGTCCAAGTACACGGGGAATCCATGCCGTGAGTCCCCTGAGCAGCCGCTGCACACATGGCCAACACACATCCTGGAAAGGCGCATTGCTATCCCGAAGGAAGCCTTCAGGAAGCTGGAAGTCACTCACAGTGAACTTGCTGTCTACGCTTTTTCAAGATGGTTGGCCAGGGTCTCGCGGCCCACTTCAAGAAAAAGGAAATGTGGTACTCGACTCGCATGGTGGTACCAAGCCATCCGCACATGGTGCTGAGGGAGCTGTGCGTCATCATGTGGCCCGGCAAGAAACCGCACATGAAAGCCCGAGGCTGGCCGCCGAAGTACCCTGTGAGTAGCCGCTGGTGCGTGGCGTAGCTGAGGCGGAGAAGTTGAGGCTGAATGCATGTGCCGGCCTTAAAGCAGCACAGAACACTTGCCTCGTCGACGTGCCCATGGTAGCGATTACACAACGGCCGAGGGTGACAGCAGAACACGACCGGAAGGCGTTTCGCGAAGGAGGCACAGGTGCGGAGCCGAGGCATTTTGTAAATGAGCTCACAGTCATGCATGACGATGTCCCATGCATTTCGCATGAACTCCGCAAGTAAGAAACGGCGCTTCTCAAACACAAACACCAGGTCTTCCCCGTCACCCTGTGCTCTGCGCTTCGAGATGGTGATGCCGCAGTCGTTGCAGTCCGATGCGAGCACGGTGTCGCTGGGGAGGCTCGCGAAGCGAAGACATGCGTAGTCTTGTGTCTTCGCGACGCTTTACGTCAAACAGGGCAGACAAGAAGGTTTCGGTCGTGGTTGTGGTCAGCTGGCGAAAATCGCGACGGGCACTTGCAGAGAAATGCAGGTAGAAGACTTCATGCGGAGGCTCCAACCTGATAACGAGCGAGCTGACGTGGAACGCCTTGGAGAACGAACGACCACGCGCATATGACACGCGCGCTCGCTAAGATCTACGTAGCAATTAAGAAAAGGAGGAAGACAAACGAAAGCGCTGTGGCCGATCAACCGTTGTGGGTAGTGCTATTCTTACGGAAATCATCATCATCATTATCATACGTGCAATGCAGGCTTTGCGGTGGCTAGAAAACACGAGCGCGTGCCAACCCTGCAACAAAAACTCAATCTATATACGTGCAGTCGGGAAAATTTAGTTTTATATCCTGTCACTGGTGCATAGTTCAAGCACTGAAATATATTCGAACTTGCTGTGCACCCATACGTGGCCGTAGAGGTATATGTGCAGTAAAGTATGTGCCTTTTGTTGCGGGCGATGGGCTTTAGAGCATAAAGTCGTTATTATTATTCACATGGTCAGACGCTCTATTTCATCAACGTCACTAGATTTTTCTCTCAGTTTGCAAACTGCGCCGCCGCAACAAGCTGTCACCCTTCAATGCACTACCTCTAGGGAAGCACTCGTCGATTTTTTACCGGTCTGACGAGCCTCTCAGCGGTTAGACGCACGCCACCGACCACGTCGGTGAAGCGAAAAAACAGGTGTTTCTTCGTAGCGTGCAAGTGTAGTGCAAGAGTGTTTCGTGGCAATCGCCATCATTGTGTGTTTAGGCGAGACCAATCACACTCGCGCAGTTTGTGCTCCCACGGCTGCTTACAGCGATATCATGGTGACAATTGACGTTGTGTCTCACTTGCTGTGAGCACGGGCGCAAAATATCCAGAACCTTTTGACGTGCGAATGTCCGCAGCAGTTCTAATACAAGAGACCAAGTAGTAGAATGTACCTCCTTGGTTTGTGAATCAGAAGGCATCTGGCCTCTGAATCCTCGCCCTGCGCTGACGGTGTAGGAAATCCAAAGCGAATTGCTGGCCGTGTTCCCAACTGCAGTATCAGCTCAAGCCATACATCCACCTAGACCACTACTGGAGCAAGAGAAGTACAGGTCACTCTTCAGGCTCCTCTCAGTATTTGCCTGGATTTCGAGGTTTGTTTGCAACGCCTCCCGAAACCAACCATCTTCTTTTGGGCCGTTGACGTATCAGGAAGTATATAACTCAAAGTGATACTTGATCAAATTTGTCTAGAAAACCGCCTTCTCAGAGGACGTCGCCGCACACCGCGCAGGCCAGCCTTTGCCATCAAGTTCCAATGTTCGGAAACTAAGGCCGGATATTGACCAGGACGAGTTTCTAAGTGTTGCAGGTCGCTTACAGAAACTTGAAGGACCAGAGGAGCTTAAACACCCAATCTTATTACCAAACAACCACGTGTTTACGAGGCTCCTGATACCCGCGACGTATGTCCATCTTCTACACGCCGGCGTTCAAATTACGCTGCGGGACCTCCGAACAAGGTTTTGAATTTTAAAGGGCAGACAAACAGCTAAAAGAGGGCTTACGTGCTTGACGTGTCATCGCTGATGTTTGCGTCCAGCATCGGTCACAGTGGCACCATTGCCGAAAGACCGCATAACGGAGGCGTCACCATTCGATGTCCTGGGAGTAGACTTTTGCAGCCCACTGTCCTACCGCTCTACTCTACAGCCTGCGAAACTTTATATTGCCGTTTCCTCCTGTGCAATAACACGGGCAGTGCAGTTAGAATTAATCTCGGACATGACAACCCACTCACTCATTTCTTCTTGCCTTTCGCCGATTTACGTCTAGGAGGGTCGTCCCATCTACCGTTTATTCAGATAACTCCAAAATTTTTCGCAGCTGTTCCAAGCAACTGCCATTCCTGCTAAGCGAGACCAGGCGAAACCACGCATGTACCCACCGAATCTCCTGGAAGTTCATCGCCGAACGAGCCCCGTGGTGGGAAGGTTTCCGGGAGCGAGTCATACGGAAAATCAAGGATGCGCTCGAGCACTGCCTTGAAGGAAGCAGCCTCAGTTACGAAGCGCTGCTCATTGTGCTGGCGGAGGTGGAAGCGATCGTCTACTGCCAGCCTCTCACCCAACTCTCCGAGGCCGCGGAGGATGCAGAGGCACTGACGCCATCGCATTTCTTAAGCGGCAAGCGTGTTGTAGAATTCCCAGCAACCACAAGCGGTAGTTTGCCTAGTTCAACCGCACATGAATTGCGAAGGAGGGCGACATACAGAGACAAACTTCTGCACCGATTCTGGACACGTTGGAAGAAGGAATAGTTACTTCTCCTGCGCTCCGCCATTCTCCTGCGCTCCTGCACTCTGCCAGCCGTCGTCTTCGTCCCAGCTGCATGTCGGTGACTTTGTTGTTGTTAGGTACGACAATGTGCCAGCACTGCAATAGAAGCTCGGCAGAGTAGTCGTGGCGTTTCCAGGCTGAGATGCCCTCGAGAAGTACTTCAAGATCGCCTTCCCCAACTGCCAGCAAGTTCATTGCGCCGCTCAATGGTTGTACCCTATGGAGGCAAGCGACCACGCCGTGGTCCTGGGAAGATGTTAAATTTACCACGGGAAAACGTTGGTGGGAAACGCTATGCTGTGCACCGGACGCACGAAGAAGTGAGCGTAGGGTGCGGGGCACGTGAGCACACAATAAAGAAAAGAAGAGCGATGTGTTCAACCAGGGCGACGCGGGTGTCGGTCTCGTCTCTTTCGAAACAGCACATAAAACGTGTATGGGACACACATACCAGCATACCCCCCCCCCCCCCCGCGACAAAACATCTGATTACAACTTTGTTGTCATGACTAAATAAGCAACGGCATTGGAAGCAGGTATTTACCTATAGAGTCAACACCCTCGTTTATTGCAAGTATATTGTAACATTCTCAAAAATACACATTTTGATGGTCTTCCAGAGAAGTAGTAGCTGGCCTACGTTAATGTACAGTTGGATTACTAGTAACATGCGGGACTCAGAGGAGCAACCACAGCGCAGAGCAAGCACTTGTTTAGTATTTTGTGTTTTTCTCCGTAGCATACATTACTTGCGTAGTTTACACGTGTAATTTCTGTGCCGTTTCGCTGATAAACCTGTTTCAATTTGCCACCTGACTATTAACTGTTTGTTTCTCTGCTCTTATTGCCCTTTTAGCGAGACCAGTGCGTAGTCCAAATTGCGAAATTCGCGTGAAAGGAATGAAATGAACTCACTTACGGTATTCAAAAGATTATTCGGAGAGGCTTTCGTCTTCCACTGGACATGGAATCGGTCGACGGTAAAGATTATGATGGTAATCAATATTTGATTTGTTTATTTGTTTGGTTGTTCAATTCTTAGTTTTTTCGTTTATTCATTTGTTCTTCCATTTTTTTTGTTTCTTTGTTTGCGAATGGAGAATAAATTTCTTGAAGCAGGTGTCGTCTACTTTTTCGAAATCCTTTATGGTGGAAGATTCCAAGAGGAAACTAATAGACTTCAGTTCGTGCTGTCGTGTAAATAGTTTGAAACGCTAAAAACTTTGGTAATTGTCGGACATACACCTCTCTTTCTCGAGAAAGTAGTCGAGAATGTATTCGCCTTCCCCTGAAGTAATTGAGCTCAACGAAAACCATTCCGTGATCGGCCACCGTCGAGATAAACAATTCCGTATCGCTTAAAGAAAAATGTACACGTGTTAGAGTGTTCCTCTCCTCAGTGTCATCCCGGCTGTGGCGGCTGCATTTCCGATAGAGGCGGAAATGTTGTAGGCCCGTGTACTCAGATTTGGGTGCACGTTAAAGAATCCTAGGTGGTCGAAATTTCCGGAGTCCTCCACTACGGCGTCTTTCATAATCATATGGTGGTTTTGGGACGTTAAACGCCACAATTCAATCAATCAATCAATCAATCAATCTCGCCAGTGTCGTCAAGCCGTTTGAGATGCTTGATTGTTCGTCTTTACTTCCGTGAATTGAATCTGCGCGGACGGAAACAAAAAAAAAAGGATCGAGCACGAAGGGAACTAATAGTTACAATTTGGGCTCTAAATATCTATTACTTGAGCTTCATAAGATGAAGTAATCGTCCTTGTTGATTTCTAAGAACAACAAAAAGAGATTCAATTATATTTTTTACAGAAAAGCAAAGAGATCGGCCGGGGCTACAGTTTGCTCTGGCCTGCTTCTCTACACTAGGGAAAGGTGACTGGAGAGGGAAAAAGTGCTGATTAACGATGGTAATGTAGGGAGATGAGAAGATGGTCTTGTTAGGCTGGGGTAATTCTACAGACGTGCATCCAGTGTAGTCACTTCTCAGAACACGACGAGGACTCCTATTACCACATTTCTGCTGCTGCCGTCAAGACAAGGATTCAAAAACCATGTACTTATCCCCTAAATACATGTATTGCCCACGTTGGCTTCATCACTGACCTAAAAGGTACAGCACTTACCTTGCAAGTTAGCCGTTACAAACAGATTGGCTTTCTAAAAATGCCTTACAGTTTATTAAAATTTGGATATTTCAATTGTGATAGTTCTGTTACCCTGACGTGTTTTAATCACATCAATGGTAATGATGGCTGTCTTTACAACAGTGCTTTTTCAGTGCACTCTATTTATTTATTTATTTATTTATTTATTTAATACTGTAAGCCTTTCTCAGGCTCATACAGGGTGGGCGAGCAAATATACACAGTCGCGTACAAACCAGGCAATATCGCACATAGCGGAAGAAACAGAATCACAAGATGATGGTGAAAATAAAACTTGTACGATGAAAGCAATTGTACAAAATCATGGACAGGTCACAAAACATCGAGGTATCAGCAGGGGGTACTGTGATCAGTGTGTTCGGAAGCGCTCACAAACATAAAAAAAAATAAAGTTGCTTTTAGTCTTCATAAAACAGGCTTTCTACATTCCGAACAAATGAATCTACAGGGGAAGCGCTCACAAACATAAAAAAGACAAAAGTTGCTTTTAGTCTTCATAAAACAGGCTTTCTACATTCCGAACAAATGAATCTACAGAGGAATGATTAACGCATTCACGTGGCAATTTGTTCCACTCTTCCACTGCTGACGGGAAGAATGAATATTTAAAAGTGTC
Organism: Rhipicephalus annulatus; assembly: GCA_013436015.1. Classification (NCBI taxonomy): domain Eukaryota; kingdom Metazoa; phylum Arthropoda; class Arachnida; order Ixodida; family Ixodidae; genus Rhipicephalus; species Rhipicephalus annulatus. The sequence goes on along the minus strand of WOVY01003469.1, from coordinate 117,093 downwards.
ACAGCGTGACATAAATGGTCTAATGCACTTATTGTGGTTGGTACGACGGGAGTGATGGTTAGGCGGCTTTATATAGTTGTCTTTATCTATGTTTAAACCGTTGTGATACAAAAGAAAAATAAACTTTAAGGAAGAGACACGGCGACGGGCTGCAAGGGTTGGCAAGCATGCCCGCCTGCGCAGCTCAGTGACACTGTCATGCCTCGAATACTTAGAATAGATAAAGCGAAGGGCCTTGCATTGGACGATTTCTAATTTGTTGGAAAGATATTTTTGGTGGGGGTTCCAAACAATGCTGGCGTACTCAAGGATCGGCCTTATGAGAGATTTATATGCTATCATCTTTACATTAGGAGGCGCCAATGCAAGTTTTCGACGCAGGAACCCCAGCTGGCGATAGGCTTTTGTGTATGTGCTGCTTAGATGTGCATCCCACTTCAGTTTACTTGTAAAGGTAACGCCCAAGTATTTAACAGCGTCGTTTCTTGCAATGTTTGTGCCGACCAAAGTGTAACTAAAATGCTGGATTGTTTTTCTGCGAGTTATGTTAAGGCAAGCTGTTTTTGACACGTTAATTTCCATTCCCCACTCAAGACACCAACATGCAATATTAGCTAGCGTGGTATTAAGTCTAAGCTGGTCATCAGTTGTGCGGATAGTGGGGTAGATCACGCAATCGTCAGCGAATAATCTCATTTTAACGTTAGGCTCAAGGCACTTATAGATATCATTACCATATATTAGGAACAAGGTGGGTCCTAAAACAGAACCTTGTGGTACTCCGGAAAAAACTTCTAATGAATCAGAGGCTGTGTTGTTTACGGTTACATACTGGCTTCGATTTGATAGATACATTTTTATCCATGCTATTATGTTACTGTTAATACCAATAGACACAAGTTTGTCAATCAATTTACTGTGAGGCACCTTATCAAAAGCTTTGGCGAAGTCTATAAATATGGAGTCGGTTTGCAATTGTGAGTTAATAGTAGTTACGAAGTCATGCGTTATTTCCAAGAGTTGAGTAACGGTAGACAGGTTTTTACGGAATCCCTGTTGGTTTGGGTGCAATAAGTTGTTGTCTTCTAAATAAGTAATTATTGCCTTGTTGATTACATGTTCCAATAATTTACAGCAGCAGCTAGTTAGCGAGATAGGCCTGAATGTTTCTATGGACAGCTTGCTCCCGCCTTTATGAATTGGAATAACCTTTGCACACAACCAGTCGGCAGGTAAGGAAGCTGTTAGCAGGGATGCTTTAAAAATTGCTTCAAGGAAGGGACATAGTTGCTCTGCGTAGCGTCGAAGGAATACATTTGAAATATTGTCAGGACCCACTGATTTCTTAACATCGATCTGCAACAGCAGGTTCAGAATACCTTCCGTAGTGACAACGACATCGGGCATTAAAAAAGGATGCACCGGAGCAACAGGACTGCTTGGTGCGCATGCTCGTGTAAATACCGACTGAAAATACCTATTGAAAGCATTGGAAACGGTCTGCGCGTCCTTTACGATAGTACCCTCAATTTCTACTTCAGTTGTTGGGTTTTCAGGCCGTGCCAAGAAACGCCAAAATTTTTGCGGCTGATCCGTCATGAAGCGAGATAACGTATGTGAAAAAAAGTTTGCCTTGCATTTCTAATTTCCGCCTTAAGCTGAGATGCAAGTTCCTTTAAGATGATTGGATTCCTCTTTTTCTTACGCATTCTCTGTACCCTTCTTTTAAGGTGAATAATACGGCGATTGATCCATGGTTTTTTTCTTTGTGTGCGTTTTAGTTTCGTTGGGATGAAATTTTGTTCACAGTACGTAATTATTTTTTTCAGTTGAATCCACATACCATTAACACCCTCACATTCCTCTAGAGAAAAAGTCTCTAGTGCTGTGTCGAGGTAATCAATAACGCAAACATCATTAGCTCTGGTGTAGTCTTTCACGGCTATCCGTGAATTTGTGCCATCGGGTTTGGTATTTAAGCATTCAAGGTTAAAAGTTATGATTAACATTTTGTGGTCAGATATTCCATCTTCTACAGTGGCTTTACCGGATAGCTTATCGGAAAGAAAAGCTAGGTCTAGTATGGAGCGAGTGTTTCCTTGAATTCGGGTTGGTTCTTGGACCAACTGGGACAATGAAAAATTGAACATTAAATCGTATAATAGCTCGCTGTTGGCGGTATTTCTAGTACTTGTTAAGTTTTCCCAGTCAATAGCGAGATTGAAATCTCCAGTAAGTATCAATTTGGTACGGGGGGTAACCTTATCAACCAGATAGTCATGTATTTGTAAAAGGTAATCATCAGACGCATTTGGCTTTCTGTAGATGCCACCGATCAGTACTGGAGCATCGTGAGCAAATATTGTGCACCAAACGCTTTCGTGATTCGCGATACTCTTTTCTCTACGATATTGCAAACCACGTTTTATTGCAATGGCGACTCCACCCCCGCGACCGTCACGATCTGACCGAAGTAGGCAGTATGAAGAAGGAACAATTTCAAAATCAAGAATGTCTGGGTGCAGCCACGTTTCAGTTATCACGACAATATCAGGAGTGTACGAAAATAACAGTTCTTCTAGCTTGTCAGTTTTGTTAACAATGCTACGGACATTCAAACATACCAATGAAAACGGTGTGGTGGCTTGCGGGTGTCACGCGTTGCTTTTCGCGCGACCATCGTGACGTGCCCTTCTCAGGGAAACTCTTGCATTTTTTGCTTCATCCCATACGTACAAGTCGTCATCTATCTTTAGTTTATCGAATACAAGAGTGACCTTAGCACCATTGTCCCGATCTTTCTTTGCTGATTGCCATAGCTTTTTGCGCAGGTCCCGAACTCGTGCGGAAAAGTCTTCGGATATCGATATCACTGTTCCCTTCAGTTTGTTGCAATTACGAAGGACTAACATTTTTTCAGAGAAATTGTACAGCTTAAGAATTACTGGCCGCTCTCGATTTTGTGTTTTCCTGCCAATTCGGTGCATGCGTTCTACAGATGTAACATTCACCTTGAGGATGTCTTTAAAAATGCCCTTAACAATACGCTGTTGTAAATCTGCATTTTGTTCGTTATCACCCTCTTCCACGCCATAGATTATTATGTTATTCCGGTGGCTCCTGTTTTCCAAGTCTTCTACCTTAACTGATAGCTCTCGCACCAGTTTATTAGTTTCTACGGTCATCACCTCATGCTCGGCGAGTTTATCCTCAAATTGCTGTAGGCGAGCTAACTCTTTTTCCATAGCGGTCAATCTTTCCTGCACGTTGCTTACTGTAGTTTCTACGTGTTTTAAGTTTTCAGAAAGAGCAGTGAGCACTTTATTCGTCTTTGTTTGTTCCTTTAGAATTTTTTTTGAGGAACTGGCTATTTAAAGTGGCTTCTGAACCAGACTCTGAGTCTGAGCGGGGTCCAGGGTTTAACTCCACATCACCTGATGTTAACAGCAGTAGCCTAATAACAAGAAAACGATCACAAAATAAAGAAAGCAGACTCTGTGGGCCCGGCAGCACTACTAAAGTGAGCGAATCGTCTCTAATAGAGCAGACAGAATGTTTGTCACCCACCTGGACGAAAAAGTAGAAATTCATGAGCAACCGCCCGAACACGGTGCTGCCAAGCCCACTCCACTATGTAGCCCACTATGTAGAAAGCCACCGTCTTCAATCACGACCATCCTTGCCTCCGTAGAGCTGATTACTCTCATTTTCGATATTCATAGCGACAATATGAAAACCTGGGTGCCAACCCTTCTGCCCATCATAAATGCAGCGTGGGAGATGACAGTGGGAGATGAAAGATGCTTCGACAAAAAAGAGCTTTTAAGCTTTTTGGGGAACACTCTAACCAAGCCTAGCGGAACAAATAATCAGGCGAGACTGCAATATCATCATTTATTTATAAATCTAGTGTGACAAAATGATAAACAAGTTCCCCGAAGCAGTACTTGTTACTGTACGATGTATCATAACGCATATCCGTGTTGGTCATCCATATATAACATTCAATTTGTCCAAGTACACGGGGAATCCATGCCGTGAGTCTTCCACAACGGCCGAGGGTGACAGCAGAACACGACCGGAAGGCGTTTCGCGAAGAAGGCACAGGTGCGGAGCCGAGGCATTTTGTAAATGAGCTCACAGTCATGCATGACGATGTCCCATGCATTTCGCATGAACTCCGCAAGTAAGAAACGGCGCTTCTCAAACACAAACACCAGGTCTTCCCCGTCACCCTGTACTCTGCGCTTCGAGATGGTGATGCCGCAGTCGTTGCAGTCCGATGCGAGCACGGTGTCGCAGGGGAGGCTCGCGAAGCGAAGACATGCGTAGTCTTGTGTCTTCACGACGCTTTAAGTCAGACGGGGGAGCCAACAAGGTCTCGGTCGGGCTTGTGGTCAGCTGGTGAAAGTCCCGTCGACCACATGCTGAAAAATGAAGGTCGAAGACTTGATGCGGAGGCTCCAACATGATAACGAGCGAGCTGACGTAGAATGCAAGTCAAGTCAAGTCAAGATCCTTGACGATGTGGCGCATACCCATGCTGGGGGATTGGCCAAGAACCTGAAAGTGTTCATGGATTTCTTGTTTAATAGCAGATTAAAATTAGTCCATTTACGAGTCATAAATGAAAGTCGCAACAAGACAAATTTGATGATTGAATTGTAAATAATCTGTAGTGTAATGCAATAAAGCGTCGTATTTGATTTAATATAAATTTGGAAATTTCAAAATCTACCGAACAATGATTTCAACGCTTAAACCTCTTTGAACGTTTGACGAACTCCTGCAATGCGTCAACCATCTTCCCGTCGCTGTGGCCTAGACCCAAAGCCCCGAACGAAAGCACATTTTCAGCATTTAAATCTATTCACAAAAGGTGGCAAACGGCTCCTGAAGTGTTTCTACGTAAGACAGAGAATCTATTACAATAAATGAGATAATGTTCAGTTGACTCATTTACTACACAAACAGGACAATGAGGGGAGGCTGCCAGACCAGCTTTGTGTAAATATAAATTCAGCTGTGGAAGTTTACAACGCAGTCTAGTGATTGCGACCTCCATTCCTCGCATTTGACATATTTTACTATTCCAATGGTATAACAAGTGCTTGAATTCTGGTGTGGCTGTTAGTGAAGGTGTAGAAAATTCCTCTAACAGTAGTTTCCTTCTTAATGTACCGCCTATTAAGAATTTCGATGCTGGTAATACATCAATAACAGGCCCATTTAAATATGACTTGGCCAACGCATCTTCCATTTCATTCATATAAATGCCCTTATGTCCAGGAACCCAGACCAGTTTGATCAGATTGAGATGCGAAGGAACTAATGCTTTGAAAGCGTTCTGAGAATGCGAGTTCTCATCTGCAGTAAGGGAGGCATATACTGATAGTGAATCTGTTAAAATTATTGCGGTTCTTACTGAAGCAGTTATTTTACAGAGAGCTAAAACTATCGCAAACAATTCTGCTTCAAATATGGGCACATAATCAGGAAGGCCAAGCGAAAAGGACCAGTCTAGGGCAGGAGAAAAAAAATACCAATTCCACATTTTTCTACCCTTTGTGACGCATCAGTTGCTATGACTGCTTGTATTGGCAGATGTTCCAGGTAATCTCTTGATATAGCTTCTAAAAAACAAGCGGCATCAATTTTGAATTTTTCGGAAATATATCATCAAACTGTTTTAATAGCACTGTTAGCGGTACTGATTAAAGGAACAGCATCAATTTAAACATCTAAATCATCTAGAAAGCGCTGTATAAACGAAATTTGTGGTATACGAGATCTCGGCCAGTATTGTCCAAAAAACAACTCAGGACGGTCAATAAAAACTGTTTCTAAGCGCCTTACCGGCAATTCAGAGCCTAAGAAACGCCTGTGTAGCTAACAATTTAAAACGGGTCACAAGTTTGGGAACCCTAGCTTCAAAATACAAGATTTTGATTGAAACAAACTTGGGGAGACCTAAGCATAGTCTCAAGGCTTGTCTCTCTATGACTACCAGAGGATGTATCTTGTAGGCAGGTGCCCCCGCGTATAAAACACACCCAAACTCAAGCACCGGGCGAATGTACATACAATACACTGAGATAGGAGTATTTCTCCGCATACCTAAGCGACTATTACTAATTTTGCTTAATATTCCCATCGCACGACCTCCCTTTGCTGCAATGTTTTCAATGTGTGTCTTCCAAGACATTGATTGGTCATAGGTCACCCCCAGATATTTCACATTCACTACTTGAGGGATATGATCCAGGTGATTGGAGAGCGAAATATGAAAAGGGTCGTTGAGTGGAAATGTTAAAACAGAACATTTCTTGACATTTAAATACAGATGTAAGCTATCAAGCCACTTTTTTATGGCCGATAGGTATGTCTGTAATATTTTAAATAGCCTATGAATGTCCTCTGCTGCTAAAAAGAACGCGATGTCATCCGCATATACATAAGTGTGGACGTCCTGGTGCCGACGTACAGAGCTCATCAAGATATTGAACAACACCGGGGAAAGAACGGCCCCTTGCGGGACACCTCTTGTTTGCACATATTTAGAAGACGAGATGCCGTTTTTGTAACACTAAAGCGTTCTATTGCGTAAAAATTCTGCTATCGATGATTGTATATATATTGGGAAGTTAAAGTTGTGCAGCTGGTTGATTAACACTCTATTCTCAACGCTGTCGTACGCTTTTGCAGTATTGAGAGTGACGAGCGCAGCATATTTTCCTTCCCGCTTAGCTAATTTTATGCGACTTTCAAGGTCTATATGGGCCTGCCATATGGAGCATCCGGATCTGAAGCCAATTTGGGATGGATGCAGAATTTCCCTCTCATTGATGAAATTTGTTTTTCTTAAGTTCAGGATTCTCTCAATTACCTTTACAAAGTTTGAGGTTAACGCAATGGGCCTAATGTTATCCAAAACGTATCCTTTACCCGGAGATTTCAGTATTGGTATTACCTTTGCTATTTTCCACTCAAATGGGAGCCATGCCGTACTTGAAGAATAGTTGATTATATCCAATAGGTATTCTTGGCACTCTTTATGCATCAGTTTCAACATGAACGGGGTAACACCGTCAGGGCCCAGAGCCGCTGATGGCAAGTTATAGCTAACACTTGCGATAATTCATGCCTGGAAACGTCTGTGAAGTCCTCGTCCCTTCGCGCCGGTGAAGGAGGTGGTGATAGTGGGCTGCGAAAACGTTGCTCTAATCCCTTACCAATCACTTCTAATGAAGCTTTTGTTTCTTCAGCCAACAAAATGATAGAGTCTGTATATATTGATCACGGAATCATTTTCTTTCTACGTAGAAATCTAAATAACGCTTTTTTATTCTTGGATCTAGAAAGATAATCGAACTTCCGCCTTTCGTAATCTTCTTTTGACTTGGCAACTATACGTTTAAAAACACCTGCAATGAACTGGTAGTCTTTCAACTTTTGAGGGCACTGATTGTACAAAAGCTTTTTCCATGCTGCCTTTCTTTGTCTATATAGTCCCTCGTGCAATCGTCATTCCACCAAGGAGAATTCGAGTTATGATTCGCTGACGACACCATGAATTCAGATTTCTCTCGGGAATTCTTTAATAAAGAATATAAGCTCCGAGCCTTTGTCATCGAGCTATAATCTGACAACGAAGACAGTGAAGAAAGGAATCCTTAAATTTTGAGTAGCTAATATGTGTACGAGTAACAGAGATTGATGAGGCTATCTGACTTTCTATTTCGAAAGTAATCGGTAAGTGGTCGCTGTTTGTTGCGCAATCAACTACTGACCAAGATGAAACATTAAGGTTGGAGCTTGTAAAAGTTAAATCTAGCGCTGAAGAAGTAGGACTGCATACGTATGTTGGGCTTCCCGAAATCTGACATGAAAATTGATTATCTTGGGCCCAATGCCACAACCAGCTGCCACACTTATCATTTTTTACTCCCCATGTGACATGGTGGGAGTTGAAATCACCTGCTAGTAAAAGGTTTCATCCACACGTGGTTATTAAGGTATCTAATGGCCGAGTGTCATGTACGCCTGAAGAAAAGTAAGCATTTACTACTGACGAAACCTCCCCGCTCTGGAGAGTTAAGCCTACAACTAATATTTCGTATGCCGGAGAGAGAAACTTTAACATCAGTTTGGCTTTGTGGCGAAGTTTGTTCGAAATCATTGTCACTATTCCGCCACCTTTCGTAGGGTGGTCTAGTCTGAACAAACGGTAATTTTTAAAATGAATGTTAGTATCAGGAGCAATCCAAGATTATTGAAGAATAAATGGGGATTTAGTTGATCACACAGGAAATGTAAATCAGTAAGAGCAGCAAATAGAGAACGACAATTCAACTGCAGAACTCTTAGGGACGCTATTTTGGTGTAAGAATTGTTGCGGAGATAGCTTTCTCCAAAACACTGTCTCTAAAGCGTTTACTAGACAGCGTCTTTTGGGATTTGATGGAAGGGAACTTGAGACGTCATGGTTCACAGGGGAACGGCTTCGTTTCTGTGCCCGAGCATCAAGCTCGACATCAGTAGACACACTTAGGTCTAACACTTGATCTCGTTCAACGTTTGTCATGTACTCTGAGGAGCCCTTGATGTTATCCGCATTATTCAGCTCATCATTACATACTGCAGTAGCATCACTGGTAGTCGGTATTTTATAGGGCTCAGGATTACCCAAAGCATTTGGAATTGACAGTTTAGTAATTTGATTACTGAAAACTTGTGCTATGCATTCGGAGATGCTAGCTGCCACTGGGTCCATAACTGTAGCCGTAGCTCTTTCTACCGCAACCTCAACTGCCTGCGCGATATTAGTATCCTAACATGAATGACGTGCTGTAACGCCAGCATAGCCATGGGCTCTCTCCTTAACAGCTGTAATGGCTTCCTTTCTAGAGCATCTCCTTTTGTCTAGGATTTCTAGTATTTGTACTTCTTCATGGTGCATTGGGCACTCTGCGAAATCAGCTGCATGATGTCCACCGCACAAGCAACACAAGTCATCTTGGGCCTTGCAATCTTGATCTGAGTGGCGTTCACCACATCTGCGACATCGACCCTCCGATTTGCAGCCATGATAGCTATGTCCAAACCTCCAGCAGTTCTAACATTGAAATGGGCGGGACGCTAACTGATCTACTCGAAATACTAGTGGCCATGCTTTAATTTCTGACGGACACGACGTACCTGCAAAAGTCGCAATCACCGACTCTGTGGGATGTCGTTTGTTGTCAACGAGTCTATTGCACCGGTAAACTGCAACCACAACTGCAACCGACAGCTTCTCGAGCGTCTCCGCAGGGCTTAGTTGTGCGTCAACCCCACGCACAATGCCTTTAGTTCATGCGAGATGTGGTATATACGCAGTTACCGGAATCGAAGCAAAGGAAAAACACTTAAGAAGATACTTTACACATTGCCGATCTGGTGCCTGACATACAATGCCACCGCGACCAAACTGCCGCGCGTCGGTTATGCTCTGGTAGTTTGGGGTCACAGCAAGCAGATGTTCTTTTGTCGCCTCAGGGTTATTCAGCTTAATGGAATTTCCACCCAAAGGTACCAGAGCGACGGGAATATTGCTCACGCCACTGCAGAGAAACAAATCGAGAGGTAAGTCATCATTGTGTAGCCAGGCTGTCCACAGGGAACGCTCCTAACACGGAGAATTCCTCGACATCAGTACAGCCTTAGGACTAGATCAAGGAAACAAAAATTATCCTGCATGAAATAAAGAAAAACACACCAAATACCAGGCAAAAAATAAAAACTATCCGGTACTTAGCCACTCAACCCGCACTGAGAACCGCCTAACCACTTGCGTTCGCTGCCACAGTCCTTGCAGAACGAACGACCGCAGTCCTTGCAGAATGCCTTGCAGAACGAACGACCACGCGCATATGACACGCATGCTCGCTAAGATCTACGTAGAAATTAAGAAAAATAGGAAGGCAAACGAAAGCACCGCGGCCAATAATCCGTTGTGGGTAGTGCTATTCTTACGGGAATCATCATCATATTCATACGTGCAGTGCAGGCTTTGCGGTGGCTAGAATAAAGCGTGCGCGTGCCAGCCCTGTAGCAAAAACGCAATCTATACGTATGCAGTCATGAAAATTTAGCGATATATCCTGTCTCTGGTGCATAGTTCAAGCCCTGAATTAATATTCGAACTTGCTGTGCACCCACTACGTGGCCGTAGAGGTATATGTGCAGTAAAGTATGTGCCTTTTGTTGCGGGCGATTGGCTTTAGAGCATAAAGTCGTTATTTTTATTCAACTGGTCTGACGCTCTATTTCATCAACGTCACTAAATTCTTTTTTCAGTTTGCAAACTGCGCCGCCGCAACTAGGTGCCACCCTTCATTGCACCACCACTAGGGGGCGCGCTCATCGTTTTTTGACCGATCTGACGAGACTCCCAGCGGTTAGGCGCACGCCACCGACCACGTCGGCGAAGCGAAAAAACAGGTGTTTCTTCGTAGCGTGCAAGTGTAGTGCAAGAGTGTTCCGTGGCAATCGCTATCATTGTGTGTCTCGGCGAGATCAACGACACTCGCGCAGTTTGTCCTCCCACTGCTGCTTACAGCCATATCATGGTGACAATTGACGTAGTGTCTCACTTGCTGTGAGGTCTGTTGTGTTATCACGCCGGTTGTTAGCTGCATAGCTCTCATGCATCGTGTGACGGTTTCTAGATGTTATAAAACATGCCTCGCTGCTTTGTCACAGGTTACCGAAGCGGCTACGGCTCAACGAAATATGCGACCAAAAAAAGGCATTTTTTCAAACCAACCGTTGATGAGGTAAGTCATCATGAGTGGCAACGAGCAATACCGAGATTGCATTAGGAACTATCAAGATCTTGCGCTGTGTGCGACAGCGGCTTCCAGGAGGTCAATATCTTGAAGGACTACATGCACAATTTTCAGTGTGAAGTAATTTTGATACCGCATTAACATAAGTGACTTCCAGTGTGTTTGTTGTAGCGTTCAATAAATTGTGTTATATAAAACTTTGCTGAACTCATTATATTTAGCATTTTAAAGCCTTATAAGGGACACGCATCTATCGAATTCGTGTGCTAACTTTTCTTCAAAAACAAACGTTCGGATCGTAACTTTGAGTTATCGGGAATGAACGAGTTGTTCTAGGCTCTACACTTCCAATATATACGGCGGCATCAGATGAATGTGGTGTGTGCCTCATCATATTACAATAACTAAGGTTATACGATTACGAGGCACGTCGTCTAGAACAGCTTTCAAAAATATTGCCACCTGTGGTTTCTGCACCTGAATTCAGGTGTATAGTCCTCCAGCGTTTACCCTTACGCCCACTGCAACAATTTTTTAGTATACGCGGTTGAATTTTAAACAACAAGAACGCAATACGGCTAAATTAACACACAGCCCGCAATATTCAGGCATCGCCCTCGCATCTCCGCCATGTGGCACCACATTAGCCGCACAACTGGTGCTTTGATTGCCCACTCGTAATAACCCTAGTGCACTATCACGGAAAATAACTCCCGCAATGCCAAATTAACGGCAAGAACTCCGTTTAAGACAGTGCATACGATCCATTACGTCGCGGCGACCGGTCAAATGACATCGCGAGTGCCACCTAGGGATTGGGAAACGAAAGGGGCCGCGTTTTGCCGCCTCGTCCCAGCTAAGTTTGACCACTTAAGAAGAATCTAGTAACGTGGTTCTTTCACCTTGTATTGTTGATCTTGCATACAGGACGCGCATGTTTGTAAAGAATTAGAACTACTTTCACTGCATTTCAAAGTAGAGCAAGTTCTTTTTGCTGTATTCACAAGCAGGAGCTTGGCTGTGTGGTAGAATTGAGCATATCACGGAATTGGCTGGCGAGTGCTGGCTTATAAAATTGGTGCATCTTGCATTAGTGGCGGAAGGCATGACTAACTTTGAAGCTGGGCGGCTTTCCTTTATCCTCTTTATTTTTTCTCTTCACTCTGTTTTCTGAAGGGCATAGGTCCTCAAGGCATCGCTCGTTGGTCCCCGTTATCGCTTTTAACCACCGCTCATTGATTCTCCAATTCGACCATAGATGGCACTCCTTGTACTATATCACGAATACATATACGCTGAGAAATGCAAAATCGCCACACACTAGAGGACGCTTTGTAGCAAACGGTAGCAAATAAGGTGAGTTTTTTGAAAACAAGATTTACATCACAGGTACGGAAGGAGCGAGAGATGATCGTGCCACTGCAATTGCGTGTTCTTCCGTGGCGCCTTGTTGGCGCGCGCGCCAAATGAGGCTCGTCAACGGACGATGAACAAGGCTTCCAAGCGGCGTGCGTGCGGGGCAGTGGCAGCTCGCGCTACAAAAAGCGACCCCTCGTGCAAGCGCGGGAGGTCGAAGCTAGCCGTCATCCTGCGAGGCCGCGCCGCGAGGACCCTGTACTACGGGCTTAGCCCACTCATCATCATTAATCCTGGGGATATGCTGTCATTTTCTTTGTTCCTTCTTTATTTCCATTTCTGTCTATTTCTATCATTCCCCTATCTTTATTGAATTTTAACTCTTTCGATCTTTTTTCTTTCTCTAACTAGTGCTTCCTTTTTTCTCTCTGTCTCTGCATTTCTGGCTGTATGTCTGTTTTTTTCTTCACATAATTCTTTTCATGTTTCTTTGTATCTCTTTGTATCTCTTTCTCATCTTTCCCGTCTTCGTTTTCAGTCTGTTTGTAAGTATTTCTTGCGCTCTGTGCTGGTTATATCGAACATTCGTGTTAGTACATCTCACGCCAGACAAGCAAGCACGCCCAGCGGGTGAGCGCACGCCAGGTGAACGTGTTTGGGTGGCGAAGCAGAAGATGAAGGAGAACGCGAAGCGGCATCATAGTGTTTGCTAATGCGAATCGGGGACTTGCCCAGGAGGTGAAAGCCTAGCTTGTCAGACGTTTTAGCCTGTATTTTTTTTTGCCTTCAACCGAGAGTTATTGTATTTTTTCCTATAGATGAAGGAAAGTAAAATGTTTAAACAGCTCTGTGGTTACTTAAAAGGAGACGTCGGTATTGAGGGCGACGGCTGTAGGCGTACGCAAGGGGCGGGGATGGGCGCAGGGGCAGGAAGGGGGGGTGGGCTCTGCTAGTCCATTCGGGTGCAAGGGCTGCCCTGAATTTGCATAAAAAGGGAAGGGGGCGCTGCGTTGACCTTTGGCTCAAAGGCCCCGAAAATTCGCAAAATAGGAACACTCTCCTTCTTCACTCTAGTTTTTCCTCGGCCTCCTCTTCTTTGCACTCTATTTTCGAATGTGGCGCCACCTGGCTTGCTCTTGCATAGCAGAGGGCTTTTCTTGATGAGAGCGCTTGCTTGCCAGACAGCGCGATGAGAGTAATCGCGCCAGCTGTTCGACTCAATCTAAAATTATATAAATGTGTGCAACCTTGGCGCACGACAGTTTTCTGTAGTGCCACATATGGTATACAATATGCGCAGAGAGCACACAAAATGACTGTTGGTGGAAACAACAGCTCGCGTCAACGCTTTCGACGCGGGATGGCGAAGTCGCCGATGGACAAATAGCGTTTGTTGAAGCATCTAAGTTTTTCACCATAATAATGTGCCATTAGGCGTATGCCATGTATAGTTGATAGATTAGAACAGCTGTAGTTGTTTTGTGAAGTGGTTAGACGGCATAAATTTATTTTGCAAGTGCGAATTGAGGACGTATCCGACTTGCGAACTGCATCATTGAAAGAACTAGCTAGCGAGTGAATTAACTAGCACGTCACCGCACCTTGTGAGAGCTCCTGTCGCAAATTTACACTTTCACACGAAATAGTGCGTTAAACATCGTACAAAATGGCACGTACATGTGAGGTTCGTAAACGATGCAAGCACTAACGACTCGAGGGCATGCATTCTGTGCTTAGCTGCTCTCTAATCAGAATTCCCCTGGCTGACCAGTCAACGTAACAGAGCCACGGAAAGCAATTTCCTCCATAATATGCGACCACACAACAAAAGCCAATTGAGGCTATACCTATTTTGAGTTTCTGCACTCAATTTTTGTTTATTCGGAGAAGCTACGCGGTATCAGAAGTTTCACAATAACATTATCGATCGTCATTTCGCGTGCAGGCTAAGCGCACAAACCGGCGCTGATTATCAAGCAGTAAACGTAATATTGTATTGTGAACAAAAAATAGACCTCGCAAATAATTATAGAAACCTGTTTGAGAGGTGGCAGCGTACTGCACAATAACTGCGACTTGTCTGGTGTACTAAAGCGGAAAGCTAATTAAGCAAACTTCGACGCATATTCAAAGTGACAGACTCGCCACTTCGCAAAATTGAGTCTAAAACGGCCGGATTCTATGCAACCATGTTTTTTTTTTCACAACTCGTTGCTCTTACCCGGGCGGTAACATGGAGAGCTTTGCGGTTGCAATACTTTTTGGCATAAGAAGATGCACCAGCCGCACATGGCAACCAACAGCGACATAATTATTCGGTGAAAAGTATTTCACAGCACATAGCACCCGGAAGCTCAAGTTCGTATCCGTTAAATGATTTGCGCTTTACCACGGCGAGTCCGCGTTTCGAGAGCAAAGATGGTAGTCGGGAGCGACTGTAACAAACCAACGCGCGTCGAGCTGTATCACGTGATGGCATGTAGCCAATAGGGGGTATACATTGACGCGCAGTGCCCGACTCGTTATGGGAGAATTCACCAATTTGAAGTTCTCAGTCAGCCGGTGGAACACGGGAAACACGTTGACGGGAGCTTTTGGGAAACTTATCATGGTCGCGTATTCTTACCGCGTGCGACAATGATTTACTGTGCGATAGTCGGTTGCACCAGCCGTACGCAGAGCAAAGAGATGAAAATTGAAAGCAGCAGCAAAGGAAGTCCCGAAAGTGCGCGCAACGGAGTGCGAGAATACAAGCCTCCTGTCGCAAGAGCATTGTCGCGAGTGGATCGCACGGATGAAGCGCCCGGTAACGACTGACCCCGACAAGTACCGAGGGTGTTAAAGACGTTTTATATCGGATACGTAAGCGTCATTTCGCTAATTTAGCACCATGTGTAAAAAAGACAAAAAAACAAGAGACCAAGTGGCAACACCACTGTGCTCGCGGCATGAGGAAAGTTGCGATGCGCCTTTAAAATGTGTTTAGGGCGTAGCGGGGTGAAAAAAATATGTATCGTGGGAGCTTATGTTAACAGCAGCTTATGTAAACAGCAGTGTTAAATATCCGCATAATAAATGTAATTAACAAGAAAAATTATCTAAATCCGTCTCAAATTGACTTCAGATCAGGGTGCTTGATATGGCATGCACATATAGAAATTGAGAGGCGGATTCGGTTAGCTCGGCGTGAAAGAAAGTACGCCGCATTAGTTACGTTGGATATCGCGAAAACATATTACAGCGTTGAACATGCAGTTTTAGTTAAGCAGTTGCACAACCTTAACCTCCCAAATTACATTACGGCGTGGATTGAGGAATTTTCGAGTAATCAGACATTCTTTTGTACCAAAAGCAGCATTTCTTCGTCTACGTACGCGTAAACACGAGGCGTTCCACAAGGGACAGTTCTTTTTCCTGTTCTATTTATTATACTAATAGGTTCTATACTACGACGTCAGAATGTACACACATATGTTTATGCGGATGACATCGCATTTTTTGCCGCCGCCGAGTATATTCATATTAGCCGACTTATCAGTAAAGGGTTTTCAGGTAGTCGGTTTGTTACACAAGATTAGTCAAAGTTGATTTGGCATGGGAAGGCTAACGCTTTTATCAATGTACTGCACGTACGTTCGACTGGCGCTGGAATTTGAATGCACATTGTACGCTGGCGCTCCTGCTTATTAACTTCGCCCGCCCCGCCGCGGTGGTCTAGTGGCTAAGGTACTCGGCTGCTGACCCGCAGGGCGCGGGTTCGAATCCAGGCTGCGGCGGCTGCATTTCCGATGGAGGCGGAAATGTTGTAGGCCCGTGTGCTCAGATTTGGGTGCACGTTAAAGAACCCCAGGTGGTGTAAATTTCCGGAGCCCTCCACTACGGCGTCTCTCATAATCATATAGTGGTTTTGGGACGTTAAACCCCACATATCAATCAATCAATTATTAACTTCGCCCGCTTGTAACGCATGAGAGCCAAGCCTTGCGTCTCTGTTTTACGTCTTCCTAAGTTTGCAACAATTAAAGTCTTGTATATAGAAGCTAGACTCTCATCACTTGATTCACGTTTCAAATATTTGCGGTACAATTATTTTTAAAGCTCTATCACCCCCAGCCAGGCGTTCTGAAACAGTTTTTGTCTCCCGGCCTGAGTTGTTTTTTTCGAACATATTGACCAAGATTCTACACATCTCAAGTTCTCCATATACGTAGCTTTCTTGACAACTTAAATTTCCTCGACAAGCGCCACCTCTCGGATCAGTGATAGCAACAGTTCCATTGTAATACAGTTTGACGAAATTTTTTCCAAACAAGCAAAACTAATGTCAGACCGCACTTTCAATTGTAATCTGAGTGATTATCTAGTTCATTCATAAATAAGGATCGTCATTGCGACAGATTCTTCGTGAAGGGAAGAAAAAAGTGGAATTGGTATATTCGCCCCTTTTTTATTTATTTATTTATTCGAGTACCTACAGCGCCCAATTCGGGCATTACAGTAGGGGGGAGGAGACATAAAACTTGAAATTGATACAGGGTATGAATACCGATAACAAAACAAGTAAGCATGCTCAGTTTATACAGTGTGTACACATTCTCGGGAACACGAGGCAATCAAGGAAAAGTAAAACACAAACAGAAATGCAGACAGAAATTGGCATCTTTCATTTCAACAAAAATTGTGAAAGAGCATTTTGAAATGAGGGTGGCGGGGTGGATACAATATATTCTGGTAGGTTGTTCCATTCGTGTGTGGTTTTCGGGAAGAAGGAGTTTTTGTAAGTATTTATGCGACATCGGTATTCGCGAACTTTGCGGGAGTGATCTAGGCGAGAGGATACATAAGTGGGATCTTTAATGTACACGTCTTTATTTAAACCAGTGCTACCAATATAAATATTATGAAATAGATTTAATCTTAAGAATTTGCGCCTGTCCTGCAGGAGAGGCCAACCCAAATGTTTACGAATGCATGAAGAGTGGTTAGTGAAATCATAGTTACCAGACACAAAACGCGCTGCTCGTTTCTGAACCCTTTCTAGCGCATTAGTACATATTTTAGTGTCTGGATCCCAAGTCACACAACCGTACTCTAACATTGAGCGAACGTTAGAAAGATAGAGCGTTTCCTTTAGTTTAGGTGGGGCCTGTTTAAAGTTACGCTTCAGGAAGTTCAATACACGGCTCGCTTTAGCACCGACGTATTCAATGTGGTCGTTCCAGGATAGGTTGCTCGTAAAGAAAACGCCTAGGTACTTATATTTAGACACAACTTCCAAACGATTGTCTCCAAGAAAGTAATTCGTATTTAGAATGTTTTTTTTTGTTTGTGAAGCGAACGGTATTACATTTTGAAAAGTTAAGTGTCATGTTCCATGTGGTGCACCATGATAACACAGCATTTAGATCACTTTGTAGTTGAGCAGAGTCTTGAGCAGACGTGACGTCACGATATATGCAGCAGTCATCTGCATACACGCGCATGCGGCTGGATACTTGTTGGGTTATATCATTTATAAATATCAAAAAAAGAAGGGGTCCCAGAACAGATCCCTGCGGGACCCCTGATAAGACATCGACTTCAGATGAATTCACTCCCTCGAGAACAACCCGCTGTTTTCTACCAACAAGATAGCTTCAAGCCACTTCAACAAAGAGGGAGGGGTATTTAGAGCAGACAGTTTAAGTAATAATAAATTGTGTGATACAAAATCAAAGGCTTTTTGAAAATCTAAAAATACACAGTCCACTTGGCATCCATTGTCGATCGAGGCAGCTATATCATGACTAAATTCAATTAGTTGAGTATCGCAGGACAACCCTTTTCTGAAACGGTGTTGCGTAGTGCAGAAAAAGTTATCTTGAAGATGGGAGATTAAATTGGTATAGATAATGTGTTCCATCAATTTACATATTACACAAGTTAGCGAGATCGGTCTGTAATTTTTTGTTCGCGTTTTGTCTGCAGCCTTGAAGACAGGGGCAACGTTGGCACTTTTCCAGTCGTCAGGTAAACAGCCAAGCGCCATTGATTTTTCGAAGAGCAAGACTAGAAATGGTACAAGTGAAGCAGCACAGTTTTTTAAAACATAATTAGGAATAGCATCAGGACCAGGTGCCGCAATTACCTTAATTTTTTTGTAGCAGAGCTAAGACTCCACGTTCAGTAAAACATATTTCAATCATTTCTGAATTTTTCTGACTAGCTGAGGGCCGCTGGGTATGATTGATTGATATGTGGGGTTTAACGTCCCAAAACCACTATATGATTATGAGAGACGCCGTAGTGGAGGGCTCCGGAAATTTAGACCACCTGGGGTTCTTTAACGTGCACCCAAATCTGAGCGCACGGGCCTGCATCATTTCCGCCTCCATTGGAAATGCAGCCGCCGCAGCCGGGATTCGAACCCGCGCCCTGCGGGTCAGCAACCGAGTACCTTAGCCACTAGACCACCGCGGCGGGGCGAGGGCCGCTGGGTAGGCAAACTGATTGGGTGAAAACAGACTGAAAATAAAAATTGAATCTCTCAGCTTTGCCCTTTAAGTCTGCGCTGAATTTGAGGTCATCTATAACATCTGGAATCGTTTCCTTCACAGCCTGCTTGCTTTTAACGTACTTCCATACTTCTTTCGGGTTATTTTTGATCCTATCAGTTAGGCGATCCAGATGCTCAAGTTCAGCACAGCGCATCTGTTTAGCAACACTCTTGTTCAGTTCTTTTAACGTTTCATGTAGCTCGCGTTGTGGTGTCTAGCGGCACTTCTGATACACGCGGTGCCTGTGATTAATCAAGGCCTTGAGGCTGCTGTTCATCCAGGGCTTACTAGTTCTACGCTTTGAGGAAAGCACCCGTGACGGAACATTAGTGCGTATCAGTGATAAAAGCTTAGTTTTAAACAAGTGCCATGTAGTATTCAAATCCAGGTTGGTAGCATGTTGTCTGAAATCCGGTAAAAACTGATCAAGTTCTCGGGAAAGAGAGACATAATCACCGCAATTATAATAAAACACTTTTCGCGGTAATGGATTCGGGCGGCGCACGATATCGCAACTTATTGTTCCAACAACAACTTCGTGGTCGCTCATACCTGGTATTGTTGTGACAGAAGAGATTAGAGTTTGTTCATTGCAAAAAATTAAATCAAGCACATTATTGCAAGAGGAACCTAGTCTGGTAGGACGAGATACAAATTGAAAGAGCGAATGAGCGTTAATCATTTCACAAAAAGCAGAGTACAGAAGCGACGACGTGTTAGATTTAGGCTGAAGATGGACCCATTCGATGTTTGGCAAATTAAAATCGCCCGCCAAAATAACACGCGTTGCATCTAGAGCTAGTAAAATATTGCTAAGCTGAAACAATGACTCGGTGCCTTTCTGTGAAGGTGGCCTGTAAAACGACCCGATAGCCATTGCGGGGCCGTTAGCGAGGATAACCTTACACCAGACCGTTTCGCATGATGGGGTATTTAGGTTTATTGGCACGCTACTGATAGAACTGTGGACAAGGACGAAAACGCCCCCACCATGCACATTGCGATCTTTTCGATATGCCGTACAGTTCGGCGGAAAAATTTCGCTGTCAGTTATGGTGTCATCCAACCACGACTCGGTGCCCACAACGACGTGTGGCTTTACTAGTTCAACAAGTGCACCAAACTCCTCCTTTTTGTTCTTGAGGCTACGGCAATTTACAACAATTATTTTAAGTTCCGTTACAGCATCTGTCTTTTCGCGCGATACAGGTTGTGTTCATGGCTATCGGACATTGCACTTCACGCTATCACTAGCCGCGTCATACCTAAAAACTTGTGTGCCAATCTTGAGCTTATTGAAGTTCAGCTTGAAATCACCACCGCGTTCTCGAGCAAACTGGAGTAACTTTTTACGCTCCAATCTAACCTTTTCAGAGTAGTCTTCGCTGATAGAATAGTCGGTTCCCTTTAGTTTTCGTGCAGCGGCAAGCACCCGTTGTTTTTCTTTAAATGACACGTACTTCATTATTATCGGCCTGTTGTTTTGCTGTGAAAAACGCCCAAGCCTGTGGGCTCTTTCTATCGATGTTACAGAAGCATCAACGCTTAGTTTTTCGGAGCAAAAAGTCAAAATTCGTTCCTCAGATTCCGCCCACGTTTCACCAGCGGTATCATCAAGACCATGAAATAGCAAGTTATTTCGGCGTGCACCTATTTTCTAGATCGTCTTGGCGTTCGCGCATGGAGGCAAACGATGCAGCAAGTGATTCAACGCAAGCCGTCACTCTCCCTACTTCTTTCAAAGGCGGAACACATGATGCGCTGGCTTCAGCACGCTTGACCTTAGCCGCGAGATCAGATACGTTTTGTTTGATAGCTTGTTGCTCACAGCGTAGGGTGCGAATTTCATCAAGAATGTCTGACTGCTTCTGCAACATGTGAGGGATTTGCATGATCGTAGAAAACATTTTTTGTTCTTGCTCCTTGGAAAGGGGGCCAGGATTCTGCTCGATATCGCCGGACAGCAGCAAAAGCAACCCAACAATAACATCTCCGCTTTCCGAGTAGATTGTAACAACATGAAATAAATCACAAATAAGCACACTGACACATGTGGGATCTGACGCCAGCTTTCTAAACGGTTTTCCATATACACAACGATAGGAATAACCAACCTGCAGAAACAGTAGGCGTAAATGTCTGGCGTCCATGGCAGCGCCAGATCCCGGAGTGGCAGGTTGAGGTGCCTGCTTAAGTAGTATCCCATCCTGGTGTGACCAAGGTTGCCAGAAGATGAGACGATCGGCTGCCGGCAGCGCTGTCATGTCCAGTGGCGGGTTGCGATCCCAAGGGCATATGAAAGCGGGGCACACGTGATTCATGTCGGCATTCTTGATAGGAAACAAGCACGCTGAGTCGAAGGTGCCGCAGACGGTAGTCATCACCTGCATCAGCTGCAGAAACAGTAGGCGTAAATGCCTGGCATCCATGGCGGCGCCAGATCCCGGAGTGGCAGGTTGAGGTGCCTGCTTAAGTAGTATCCCATCCTGGTGTGACCATGGTTGCCAGAGGATGAGACGATCGGCTGCCGGCAGCGCTGTCATGTCTAGTGGCGGGTTGCGATCCCAAGGGCATATGAAAGCGGGGCACACGTGATTCATGTCGGCATTCTTATTAGGAAACAAGCACGCTGAGTCGAAGGTGCCGCAGACGGTAGTCATCACCTGCATCAGCTGCAGAAACAGTAGGCGAAAATGCCTGGCGTCCATGGCGGCGCCAGATCCCGGAGTGGCAGGTTGAGGTGCCTGCTTAAGTAGTATCCCATCCTGGTGTGACCAAGGTTGCCAGAGGATGAGACGATCGGCAGCCGGCAGCGCTGTCATGTCCAGTGGCGGGTTGCGATCCCAAGGGCATATGAAAGCGGGGCACACGTGATTCATGTCGGCATTCTTGATAGGAAACAAGCACGCTGAGTCGAAGGTGCCGCAGACGGTAGTCATCACCTGCATCAGCTGCAGAAACAGTAGGCGTAAATGCCTGGCGTCCATGGCGGCGCCAGATCCCGGAGTGGCAGGTTGAGGTGCCTGCTTAAGCAGTATCCCATCCTGGTGTGACCAAGGTTGCCAGAGGATGAAACGATCGGCTGCCGGCAGCGCTGTCATGTCCAGTGGCGGGTTGCGATCCAAAGGGCATATGAAAGCGGGGCACACGTGATTCATGTCGGCATTCTTGATAGGAAACAAGCACGCTGAGTCGAAGGTGCCGCAGACGGTAGTCATCACCTGCATCAGCTGCAGAAACAGTAGGCGTAAATGCCTGGCGTCCATGGCGGCGCCAGATCCCGGAGTGGCAGGTTGAGGTGCCTGCTTAAGTAGTATCCCATCCTGGTGTGACCAAGGTTGCCAGAGGATGAGACGATCGGCTGCCGGCAGCGCTGTCATGTCCAGTGGCGGGTTGCGATCCCTAGGGCTTAAGAAAGCGGGGCACACGTGATTCATGTCGGCATTCTTGATAGGAAACAAGCACGCTGAGTCGAAGGTGCCGCAGACGGTAGTCATCACCTGCATCAGCTGCAGAAACAGTAGGCGTAAATGCCTGGCGTCCATGGCGGCGCCAGATCCCCATTCTAGATTGGTCATTTTCTCTACGCATTCCAGATTTCGTACCCGATTTTGTATAACAGAGTTTTTTTTGCGATAATTTGGGCTCTCTGCAAATTAACTGCACCAACTAGTTCAGCAAAAATTTTAACTGCGTCACTGTCGCTATCTTGCTGCAAATGACAACTCCCACGTGCTGAGTACTTTTGAATCGTTAGTTCCACCGTATATACAGTTGGTTAAATTGGTTTGGGTACCAGGGCATAAGGGAGTTTTCCTCAACGAAATCACGGATGCATTAGCAAAGTCATCATTAAATGGCCCAGTCATTCACATACTTCCAGCATCTAAATTTGTTATAGGGGCTAGATTTAGGAGGAAAATGATGCTGGAAGAATTTTTTTGCCATCCATAATAAATACATTGGAATCTCAACACCTAAATTATCGTTGAAAAAGCGAAATATGTGCCACACGTGCAGTTGAAGTCACTATCACAAGGCTGAGGTGTCATACTAATTATCTCAATTTTTATTTATATAGAGCTGGTCTGGCTGCTTCCCGTAATTGTTGGTTTTGTGGAGTCCCTGAGACATCAGAACAATTTCTGATATATAGTAAAAAAATACGCTGTATTGCGCAAAATCACACTAGGTGCCATTTTTCGTCTCGTAGGATTGGAGTTTACCACTCGAAATGTACTTTCTCTTGGGGCTTTGTCCCTAGAGTTCATTGACGGGAAATGTCCGATGCCTTGCAGTTTATTAAAGCTTCAAAGAGATTCAGACTGTATAACCTATTATTACTCCTAAATTACCTTTTTTCCAAATTCCTTTATTCATTCATTTACATTTTGTTGCTGTTGAAACCATCTACTTCATCTTGGATATTCGTTATTTCTAATTGTCAATTTCTCATTTATTTTTGGCCTTTTCTTCACAAGTTTAAAAACCATGAGCTAACAAATCAACAGTATTTCCTCAGAACTAACCAGTTCTTGGCCAATCCCCCAGCGTGAGTGTGTGCCACAATTTCAAGGCACTTTCTTCCTTCCTTTCCTCCCTCCCTCCTTTCCTTTCTCCCTCCCTCCTTCTTTCCTCCCTCCCTTCCTCTCCCTCCCTCTTTCCTACTTCCTTCCTATCTTCCTCCTTTCCATCCCTCCCTATCTCCCTTCCTTCCTTCCTTCCTTCCTTCCTTCTTTCTCGTCTTTGTCGCAACATATTGGCGCCGAAAGCCCGGTAGAAGGCCGACATACTCAGCATTGAGGCGTTCCCAGGATGGACAAACTACAGGGCATCGCGGCATCATCCGCGATGCCACAACCCGACTTCTGTCCGAAGCCAGCGAGGTCCTTCTGCGAGACACATTACCGTCTACCACCGACTTGCAGGAAATCCTCGACGTGCTCCGTGACGAAGATTAAGCTCTCATAGAAATGGATAAACAGACTGTCCGCATCTTCGACGGGGAAGAGTTTGGTGAAAAAGCTCAGGGCGCTCTTGACTACCACGAGAAGTCCGCGAACGCATCAGCAGGCTTCGATCTGCGATGAACGCACGTGTAACGGTTGGCTCTACCGTCCTTGAAGCCAACCAGTCGGGGCATGCGGGTACGAGCGACGGATCAAACCAATCTATGGGAGCTGCCCACTCGGACACTACCAGCCAAACCCTCATCGTTCACAATAGGACACGCGCACCAAGCTTGCTAGTCGCACTGCCGAAGCTTCGAGTGCATGTCTTAAACGACGAGAACCGTGAGTGGCAGGGGTTCTGGGAGCATTATTACGAGGCAACCATTCACACGCACCCCGATCTCACCAGCATCAAGATGTTCAAATACTTGAAGACGTACTTATCCGGCACTGTGAAGCAGACTATTGAAAGAATACGCCTTGCAGAAGCGAACTACAACATCGCTGTCAAGTTGCTAACCAAAGGTTTGGCCGAAAAGATGTCCTCGTCGATGACCGCATTGACAGCCTTCTAGCTATCGAGCTAAGCGAGAAATCATCGCACGTATCAAGGCTGCTGGATCTCTACGAAAAAATATAGTTCTGTACCAGCTGTTCGGAGAGCTTTGGTATGCCACCTTCTGAATACGTGGTTCTTCTGCAACGGGTTCGGATGGTCAGAGGACCTGGCTATCCAGTACCGAACCCGCATGAAAACCGAGACAGATGCCGCGGACTCTGTAGTCTAGTCGACAGACGAGCAAGTGAAGGCAATCCTGAAGTTCCTTCAAGTGGAAGTCGAAAGTACAGAGGAGAGCCGTGGTCACGCGAGAAACCCGGATCAGCGAAACCGTCACCGAACCGTAATATTACTGTGAACACCGTGATGCCTTCGGACGTCCGCTTTAGCAATGACAGCACGGTCATCATTGGCTGGTTCGAATTCAAGGCCTGACCCCGCCATGGTGGCCTAGGGACTAAGGTACTCGGCTGCTGACCCGCACGTCGCGGGATCAAATTTCGGCTGCGGTGGCTGCATTTCCGATGGAGGCGGAAATGTTGTAGGCCCGCTAGCTCAGATTTGGGTGCACGCTAAAAAACCCGAGGTGGTCAAAATTTCTAGAGCCCTCCACTACGGCGTCTCTCATAATCATATGGAGGTTTTGGGACGTTAAACCCCACATATCAATATATCAATCGAATTTAAGGCCTGAACAGCTTATACACCCACTCTGTGGCATCTCGGGACACATGACCCGTGATTGTAGGGTCATGCTATCTGCAGAGTAAAAGCGTCAACGTCTTTTAGCAACAGCATCTGCTTCAGGTACAGGAAGCAAGCACACATTACTCGCAGTTGCCGAACCGCACCCTTACTTAAGTGTGAACGATGCTCCGGACGCCATATCTCTGCTCTATGCGTGATCTGGAGCCAAAGAGGAACTGACGGTCCACAGTTGACTGCAACCGAACCTCTAGAGGTGACCTCAAAACAAGAAAAGCGCGTAACAACGGCTCCTACAAGCAGCACGCACTCGTCATCTGTGTATCTCAAAACAGCCACAGATTAGGCGTTCAGAACCGATGGGCGTGTACCCGTGCGACTGCTGGTTGACACTGGCAGCCAACAAACGTTTCTCCGTAAGGACACATCGTTGCAGCTTCACCTATCTCGCACTGTAACCGAAAAGGTGGACGTCTTTACGTTCGGCGGCTCAAAACATCCACAATATTACCTGTGCCGAAGGGTAAACGTCACGCTCTGTGGTTGTACGGAGTCTATCGACGTCAATCTTGAAGCTCTGGAGATTAAATTTCAACTTCAATTTTAAAATTTGTTTTATTGTTTTCTTGTACAAGATACAAGAAACAAAACGATGTTGGGGCTAAAGGCATATAGCCTGACAGAGGACTCAACACCCTTGTACACAGTTTCGTACATCAAAAAAAAAATAAAATAAAAAACAGCTTTCGCGGCATCAGTCCTTCAAAAACAAAAGAAGCAACAGAGTAAAGATAGCTGCCAAAAAGTATCATGTTACATTGAATCTGACTGACTTTACAAATCTTGTAACATACTTACTACATAACATACTTAAATAACAATCACTCAGAAAAGAATCAGAGTAGAACATTAAACACATGTGATACATGCTTCTTCGTTGGGCTCATACAATTGAAAAAAAAAGATTCCTGAGGTCTGTACTGTAAATGGTACCACGTTAGAGCTGAGCATTATCGCTATGATGCGCGACCGCAATGAGGCATTTGCTGATGCACCTCAAGGGTACCAACCCCAAGACTCAATCATAAGCGCTTTGATCGGCTCAGACCACAAATGAAGGGTAGTGACCGGGCGTGTCGAGCGTTTCATTGACACTCTGTGCACAGTTGAGACCATATTTCGCTGGGTAATTCAAGGAGTGGGCGCTTACGTTAACTATCCGTTGTCCTCGCGTAACATCAGTGTCACTGCCTTGTTCCTGGCTTGTTCCAACAACTGGTGCACTGAAGTTCTACCTCGAGACCCATCAGCCATCTGGCGCTTGGACGCCATCGGTATCACTGACGGAAAAGACGACGTCAGCAAGCGCCAGCGCTCCTCCACTTTCGTAGCAGAGTACGCAAGAGTGCAGGACGCTACGAGGTACCACTGATGATCACGTCAAAAGGTCTCACGTCATGTACGAACCGAAGTGTGGCTGAAACCAGGCTCAAGCGTCAGCTTCAGTGGCTCGAGAATCACCCAGACTTTCTGCAGGAATACCATGCCATATCAGCGAGTACTTTAAGGAAGGGCATGCGGAGAGAGTAGCACCGTTAGAACCTCTTGGATACACCGTCTACTACATGCCTCATCATGCGGTAGTCCGACGAGAGGCCGTGACTACAATGGACTGTGTCGTATTCGACGTCTCGTAGCATGTTACAATGAACCGCCTTTGAATCACATGCTTTAAAGGCACCAAGTTGGGTCCTGAACTCCTGCAGTTGCTCTTGCAGTTTTGGAGCACTGAATTTCTTCTTACTGCAGACATCCGAAAGTCATTTCTCCAGATATGCATCCGACCGGAATACAGAGACGCGCTCATTTCCTGTGGATGGACCAACTCCCCTCCTCTGACCATCCCATCTCGACAATCGTCGAGTGGCGCATGACCAGGGTCCTGTTCGGAGCGTCTTCTAGCCCGTTTGTGGTGTCAGCAACCCTGAAGCACCACATTGGACACTGCCACCCGTCTGTTGGTACCCGGACACATGATACCTGCAGACGGGTGGCAGTGTCCGAGGTGGTGCTGATACCACCACCCGTCTCAGCGGTCATTTCACGTTGACGACTTAATCATGGGTGCGCCTTCCGAAAAGAAGGCATTGAAGATTTACAGGGATACATATGCTATCGTTGCCGACGCCGGAACGGAAATGCAAAAGTGGTGCTCCAACTCGCGCCTTCTATGTGCACAGTTCTTGAAGGATATCCTCTCACTCGAGAATGTTACTGAAGAGAGCACCAAGTCCAAGTTGATTGGTCTACGTTGGGATCGCTAATCCGATCATAGCATCATCACTTCACAAGCCGTATTCGCATTCATTGCAACCAAACCGTCAACGGAGCGAACCATTTCGCAAGCCTTCGCCAGACTCTTCGACCCGCTAGGCTTTGTTGCTCCATTTCACGGGACAGAACAAATCCTGTTTCACCAGCTATGGTGACAAGACATCGACTGGGACGAGCCTCTTCCACTTGACATTGAGGAAATATGGAAGAAGTGGGTGCCGAAACTGCATGTTTGGTCTACCATTCGAATTCCACGTTGTCTGGCAGTTGCATCGCAAGAGCATGGACGCACAATGGTACCCTTGTTTGCTGATGCCAGCCCTCATCCGTATGGAGTCGCTATGTTTGTGCGCCAACTACTCGAAAACGGCCGTTTTAAAGTGGGACTGCTCATGAGCAAGTTTCGCCTTGCACCACTGAATATAATCACACTACCATGTCTAGTGCTTTTTGCCTATCTTTTAGCGGTGAGGTTATGGCATTACATCCAGAAACTGCCCGAGTTCCCATCCTGGGTCGGCTCTTTCTGGATGGCTTCAATGATATCATTACATTGGGTCTCTTGCGACGTGACCTTCCTAAGGAACCGTTTGCAAGAGATTCAGACTTTGACTCTAGGCTACACTTGGCGGCACTGCGCGGGCGCAAAATATCCAGAACCTTTTGACGTGCGAATGTCCGCAGCAGTTCTAATACAAGATACCAAGTAGTGGAATGTACCTCCTTGGTTGGCTGAATCAGAAGGCGTCTGGCCTCTGAATCATCGCCCTGCGCGGACGGTGCAGGACTTCAACAGCGAATTGCCGGCCGTGTTCCCAACTGCAGTATCAGCTCAAGCCATACATCCACCTAGACCACTACTGGACCAAGAGAAGTACAGGTCACTCTTCAGGCTCCTCACAATATTGGCCTGGATTTCGAGGTTTGTTTGCAACGCCTCCAGAAACCAGCCATCCTCCTCTGGGCCGTTGACGTCTCAGGAAATAGATAACGCAAAGCGATACGTGATCAAACTTGTCTAGGAAACCGTCTTCCCAGAGGACGTCGCCGCGCACCGCGCAGGCCAGCCTTTGCCATCAAATTACAATGTTCTGAAACTAAGGCCGAATATTGACCAGGACGGATTTCTAAGAGTTGCAGGTCGCTTACAGAAACTTGAAGGACCAGAGGAGCTTAAACACCCAATCTTAGTACCAAACAACCACGTGTTTACGAGGCTCCTGATACCCGCGACGCATGTCCGTCTTTTACACGCTGGCATTCAAGTTACGCTGCTGGACCTCCGAATAAGGTTTTGAATTGTAAAGGGCAGACAAACAGCTAAAAGAGGGCTTCAGACGTGCTTGAAATGTCATCGCTGATGTTTGTGTCCAGCATCGGTCACAGTGGCACCATTTCCGAAATACCGCATAACGGAGGCGACACCGTTCGACGTCGTGAGAGTAATTTTTTGTGGCCCACTGTACTACCGCTCTACTCTACAGCCTGCGAAATTTTATATTGCTGTTTCCCCCTGTGCGATGACACGGGCAGTGCCGTTAGAATTAATCTCGGACATGACAACCCACTCACTCATTTCTTCTTGCCTTTCGCCAATTTACGTCTAGGAGGGTCATCCCATCTACCGTTTATTTGGATAACCCAAAAACCTTCCGCAGGGTTTCCAAGCAACTGCCATTCCTGCTCAGTGGGACCGCGAAAAACCATGCATGAACCCACCGAATATACTGGAAGTTCATCGCCGAACGAGCCCCGTGGTGAGGAGGTTTCCGGGAGCGAGTCATACGGAAAATCAAGGATGCGCTCGAGCACTGCCTTGAAGGAAGCAGCCTCAGTTACGAAGCGCTGCGCATTGTGCTGGCGGAGGTGGAAGCGATCGTCAACTGCCCGCCTCTCACCCAACTCTCCGAGGACGTGGAAGATGCAGAGGCACCGACGCCTTCGCATTTCTTACGCAGCAAGCGTGTTGTGGAATTCCCAGCAAGCACAAGCGGTAGTTTGCCTAGTTCAACCGCACATGAATTGCGATGGAGGGCGACATACAGAGACAAACTTTTCCACCGATTCTAGACACGGTGGAAGAAGGAATATTTACTTCTCCTGCACTCCGCCATTCTCCTGCGCTCCTGCACTCTGCCAGCCGTCGTCTTCGTCCCAGCTGCATGTCGGTGACTTGGTTGTTGTTAGGCACGACAATGTGCCAGCACTGCACTAGAAGCTCCGCAGAGTAGTGGAGGCGTTTCCAGGCTGAGATGCTCTCGAGAAATACTTAGAGATCGCCTGCCAGCAAGTTCATTGCGCCGTTCAATGGTTGTACCCTATGGAGGCAAGCGACCACGCCGCGGTCCTGGGAAGATGTTAAATTTACCATGGGAAAACGTTGGTGGGAAACGCTATGCTGTGCACCGGACTCACGAAGAAGTGAGCGTAGGGTGGGGGGCACGTGAGCACGCAATAAACAAAAGAAGAGCGATGTGTTCAACCAGGGCGACGCGGGTGTCGGTCCCGTCTCTTTCGAAACAGCACATAAAACGCGTATGGGGCACACATACCAGCATACCCCCCCCCCCCCGCGACAAAACATCTGATTACAACTTTGTTGTCATGACTAAATAAGCAACGGCATTGGAAGCTGGTATTTACCTATAGAGTCAACACCCTGGTTTATTGCAAGTATATTATAACATTCTCAAAAATACACATTTTGACGGTCTTCCAAAGAAGTAGTAGCTAGCCTACGTTAATGTACAGTTGGATTACTAGTAACATGTGGGACTCAGAGGAGCAACCACAGCGCAGAACAAGCACTTGTTTAGTATTTTGTGTTTTTCTCCGTAGCATAGATTACTTGCGTAGTTTACACGGGTAATTTGTGTGCCGTTTCGCTGATCAACCTGTTTCGATTTGCCACCTTACTATTAACTGTTTGTTTCTTTGCTGTCATTGCCCTTTTAGCGAGACCAGTGCGTAGTCCAAATTGCGAAATTCGCGTGAAAGGAATGAAATGAACTCACTTACGGTATTCAAAAGATTATTCGGAGAGGCTTTCGTCCTCCACTGGACATGGAATCGGTCGACGGTAAAGATTATGATGGTAATCAATATTTGATTTGTTTATTTGTTTGGTTGTTCAATTCTTAGTTTTTTTCGTTTATTCACTTGTTCTTCCATTTTTTTGTTTCTTTGTTAGCGAATGGAGAATAAATT
This sequence comes from Rhipicephalus annulatus, assembly GCA_013436015.1. NCBI lineage: Eukaryota > Metazoa > Arthropoda > Arachnida > Ixodida > Ixodidae > Rhipicephalus > Rhipicephalus annulatus. The sequence continues at coordinate 86,615 of WOVY01003469.1, read as the reverse complement.
TCTTGAAGCAGGTGTCTTCTACTTTTTCGAAATCCCTTATGGTGGAAGATTCCAAGAGGAAACTAATAGACTTCAGTTCGTGCTGTCGTGTAAATAGTTTGAAACGTTTAAAAACTTTGGTTAATATCGGACATACACCTCTCTTTCTCGAGAAAGTAGTCGAGAATGTATTCGCCTTCCCCTGAAGTAACTGAGCTCAAGGAAAACCATTCCGTGATCGGCCACCGTCGAGATAAACAATTCCGTATCGCTTAAAGAATCATGTACACGTGTTAGAGTGTTCCTCTCCCCAGTGTCATCTCGGCTGTGGCGGCTGCATTTCCGATAGAGGCGGAAATGTTGTAGGCCCGTGTACTCAGATTTGGGTGCACGTTAAAAACCCCAGGTGGTCGAAATTTCCGGAGTCCTCCACTACGGCGTCTTTCATAATCATATGGTGCTTTTGGGACGTTAAACCCCACAAATCAATCAATCAATCAACCTCGCCAGTGTCGTCAAGCAGTTTGAGATGCTTGATTGTTCGTCTTTACTTCCGTGAATTGAATCTGCGCGGACGGAAACAAAAAAAAAGGATCGAGCACGAAGGGAACTAATAGTTACAATGGGGGCTCTAAATATCAATTACTTGAGCTTCATAGGATGAAGTAATCGTCCTTGTTGATTTCTAAGAACAACAAAAAGATATTCAGTTATATTTTTTTACAGAAAAGCAAAGAGATCGGCCGGGGCTAGAGTTTGCTCTGGCCTGCTTCTCTACACTAGGGAAAGGTGACTGGAGAGTGAAAAAGTGCTGATTAACGATGGTAATGTAGGGAGATGAGAAGATGGTCTTGTTAGGCTGGGGTAATTCTACAGACGTGCATCCAGTGTAGTCGCTTCTCAGAACACGACGAGGACACCTATCACCACATTTCTGCTGCTGCCGTCAAGACAAGCATTCAAAAACCATGTACTTATCCCCTAAATACATGTATTGCCCACGTTGGCTTCATCACTGACCTAAAAGGTACAGCACTTACCTTGCAAGTTAGCCGTTACAAACAGACTGGCTTTCTAAAAATGCCTTACAGTTTATTAAAATTTGAATATTTCAATTGTGATAGTTCTGTTACCCTGATGTGTTTTAATCACATCAACGGTAATGATGGCTTTCTTTACAACAGTGCTTTTTCAGTGCACTCTATGTAGAAAGCCACCTTCTTCAATCACGACCATCCTTGCCTCCGTAGAGCTGATTACTCTAATTTTCCATATTCATAGCGACAATATGGAAACCTGGGTGCCAACCCTTCTGCCCATCATAAATGCAGCGTGGGAGATGACAGTGGGAGATGAAAGATGCTTCGAGAAAAAAGAGCTTTTAAGCTTTTTGGGGAACACTCTAACCAAGCCTAGCGGAACAAATAATCAGGCGAGACTGCAATATCATCATTTATTTATAAATCTAGTGTGACAAAATGATAAACAAGTTCCCCGAAGCAGTACTTGCTACTGTACGATGTATCATAACGCATATCCGTGTTAGTCATCCATATATAACATTCAATTTGTCCAAGTACACGGGGAATCCATGCCGTGAGTCTCCTGAGCAGCCGCTGCACACATGGCCAACACACATCCTGGAAAGGCGCATTGCTATCCCGAAGGAAGCCTTCAGGAAGCTGGAAGTCACTCACGGTGAACTTGCTGTCCACGCTTTTTCAAGATGGTTGGCCAGGGTCTCGCGGCCCACTTCAAGAAACAGAAAATGTGGTACTCGACTCGCGTGGTGGAAGCAAGCCAGCCGCACATGGTGCTGAGGGAGCTGTGCGTCATCATGTGGCCCGGCAAGAAACCGCACATGAAAGCACGAGGCTGGCAGTTTAAGCACTCTTCGAGTAACCGCAGATGCGTGGCGTAGCTCAGGCTGAGGAGTTGAAGCTGAATGCATGGGTTGGCCTTGAAGCAGAAAAGTACGCTTGCCTCACCGGCGTCCCCACGGTAGCAATTCCACAACGGCCGAGGGTGACAGCAGAACACGACCGGAAGGCGTTTCGCGAAGAAGGCACAGGTGCGGAGCCGAGGCATTTTGTAAATGAGCTCACAGTCATGCATGACGATGTCCCATGCATTTCGCATGAACTCCGCAAGTAAGAAACGGCGCTTCTCAAACACAAACACCAGGTCTTCCCCGTCACCCTGTGCTCTGCGCTTCGAGATGGTGATGCCGCAGTCGTTGCAGTCCGATGCGAGCACGGTGTCGCTGGGGAGGCTCGCGAAGCGAAGACATGCGTAGTCTTGTGTCTTCACGACGCTTTAAGTCAAACGGGGGAGCCAACAAGGTCTCGGTCGGGCTTGTGGTCAGCTGGTGAAAGTCGCGTCGACCACACGCTGAAAAATGAAGGTCGAAGACTTGATGCGGAGGCTCCAACATGATAACGAGCGAGCTGACGTAGAATGCAAGTCAAGTCAAGTCAAGATCCTTGACGATGTGGCGCATACCCATGCTGGGGGATTGGCCAAGAACCTGATAGTTTTCATGGATTTCTTGTTTAGTAGCCGATTAAAATTAGTCCATTTACGAGTCATAAATGAAAGTCGCAACAAGAAAATTTGATGATTGAATTGTAAATAATCTGTAGTGTAATGCAATAAAGCGTCGTATTTGATTTATTATAAATTTGGAAATTTCAAAATCTACCGAACAATGATTTCAACGCTTAAACCTCTTTGAACGTTTGACGAACTCCTGCAATGCGTCAACCATCTTCCCGTCGCTGTGGCCTAGACCCAAAGCCCCGAACGAAAGCACATTTTCAGCATTTAAATCTATTCACAAAAGGTGGCAAACGGCTCCTAAAGTGTTTCTACGTAAGACAGAGAATCTATTACAATAAATGAGATAATGTTCAGTTGACTCATTTACTACACAAACAGGACAATGAGGGGAGGCTGCCAGACCAGCTTTGTGTAAATATAAATTCAGCTGTGGAAGTTTACAACGCAGTCTAGTGATTGCGACCTCCATTCCTCGCGTTTGACATATTTTACTATTCCAATGGTATAACAAGTGCTTTAATTCTGGTGTGGCTGTTAGTGAAGGTGTAGAAAATTCCTCTAACAGTAGTTTCCTTCCTAATGTACCGCCTATCAAGAATTTCGATGCCGGTAATACATCAATAACAGGTCCATTTAAATATGACTTGGCCAACGCATCTTACATTTTATTCATTTAAATGCCCTTATATCCAGGAACCCAGACCAGTTTGATCAGATTGAGATGCGAGGGAACTAATGCTTTGAAAGCGTTCTGAGGATGCGAGTTCTCATCTCCAGTAAGGGAGGCATATACTGATAGTGAATCTGTTAAAATTACTGCGGTTCTTACTGAAACAGTTATTTTACAGAGAGCTAAAACTATCGCGAAAAATTCTGCTTCAAACATGGGCACATAATCAGGAAGGCCAAGCGAAAAGGACCAGTCTAGGGCAGGAGAAAAAAATACCAATTCCACATATTTCTACCCTTTGTGACGCATCAGTTGCTATGACTGCTTGTATTGGCGGATGTTCCAGGTAATCTCTTGATATAGCTTCCAAAAAACAAGCGGCATCAACTTTGAATTTTTCGGAAATATATCATCAAACTGTTTTAATAGCACTGTTAGCGGTACTGATTAAAGGAACAGCATCAATTTAAACATCTAAATCATCTAGAAAGCGCTGTATAACCGAAATTTGTGGTATACGAGATCGCGGCCAGTATTGTCCAAAAAACAAGTCAGGGCGGTCAATAAAAACTGTTTCTAAGCGCCTTACCAGCAATTCAGAGCCTAAGAAACGCCTGTGTAGCTAACAATTTAAAACGGGTCGCAAGTGACGAAACCCTAGCATCAAAATACAAGATCTTGATTGAAACAAACTTGGGGAGACCTAAGCATAGTCTCAAGGCTTGTCTCTCTACGACTACCAGAGGATGTATCTTGTAGGCAGGTGCCCCCGCGTATAACACACACCCAAACTCAAGCACCGGGCGAATGTACATACAATACACTGAGATAAGAGTATTTCTCCGCATACCTAAGCGACTATTACTAATTTTGCTTAATATTCCCATCGCACGACCTCCCTTTGCTGCAATGTTTTCAATGTGTGTCTTCCAAGACATTGATTGGTCATAGGTCACCCCCAGATATTTCACATTCACTACTTGAGGGATATGATCCAGGTGATAGGAGAGCGAAATATGAAAAGGGTCATTGAGTGGAAATGTTAAAACAGAACATTTCTTGACATTTAAATACAGATGTAAGCTATCAAGCCACATTTTTATGGCCGATAGGTATGTCTGTAATATTTAAATAGCCTATGAATGTCCTCTGCTGCTGAAAAGAATGCGATGTCATCCGCATATACATAAGTGTGGACGTCCTGGTGCCGAGGTACAGAGCTCATCAAGATATTGAACAACACCGGGGAAAGAACGGCCCCTTGCGGGACACCTCATGTTTGCACATATTTAGAAGACGAGATGCCGTTTTTGTAACAATAAAGCGTTCTATTGCGTAAAAATTCTGCTATCGATGATTGTATATATATTGGGAAGTTAAAGTTGTGCAGCTGGTTGATTAACACTCTATTCTCAACGCTGTCGTACGCTTTTGCAATATTGAGAGTGACGAGCGCAGCATATTTTCCTTCCCGCTTAGCTAATTTTATGCGACTTTCAAGGTCTATATGGGCCTGCCATATGGAGCATCCGGATCTGAAGCCAATTTGGGATGGATGCAGAATTTCCCTCTCATTGATGAAATTTGTTTTTCTTAAGTTCAGGATTCTCTCAATTACCTTTACAAAGTTTGAGGTTAACGCAATGGGCCTAATGTTATCCAAAACGTATCCTTTACCCGGAGATTTCAGTATTGGTATTACCTTTGCTATTTTCCACTCAAATGGGAGCCATGCCGTACTTGAAGAATAGTTGATTATATCCAATAGGTATTCTTGGCACTCTTTATGCATCAGTTTCAACATGAACGAGGTAACACCGTCAGGGCCCAGAGCCGCTGATGGCAAGTTAGCTAACACTTGCGATAATTCATGCCTGGAAACGTCTGTGAAGTCCTCGTCCCTTCGCGCCGGTGAAGGAGGTGGTGATAGTGGGCTGCGAAAACGTTGCTCTAATCCCTTACCAATCACTTCTAATGAAGCTTTTGTTTCTTCAGCCAACAAAATGATAGAGTCTGTATATATTGATCACGGAATCATTTTCTTTCTACGTAGAAATCTAAATAACGCTTTTTTTTTGGATCTAGAAAGATAATCGAACTTCCGCCTTTCGTAATCTTCTTTTGACTTGGCAACTATACGTTTAAAAACACCTGCAATGAACTGGTAGTCTTTCAACTTTTGAGGGCAGTGATTGTACAAAAGCTTATTCCATGCTGCCTATCTTTGTCTATATAGTCCCTCGAGCAATCGTCATTCCACCAAGGAGAATTCGAGTTATGATTCGCTGACGACACCATGAATTCAGATTTCTCTCGGGAATTCTTTAATAAAGAATATAAGCTCCGAGCCTTTGTCATCGAGCTATAATCTGACAACGAAGACAGTGAAGAAAGGAATCCTTAAATTTTGAGTAGCTAATATGTGTACGAGTAACAGAGATTGATGAGGCTATCTGACTTTCTATTTCGAAAGTAATCGGTAAGTGGTCGCTGTTTGTTGCGCAATCAACTACTGACCAAGATGAAACATTAAGGTTGGAGCTTGTAAAAGTTAAATCTAGCGCTGAAGAAGTAGGACTGCATACGTATGTTGGGCTTCCCGAAATCTGACATGAAAATTGATTATCTTGGGCCTAATGCCACAACCAGCTGCCACACTTATCATTTTTTACTCCCCATGTGACATGGTGGGAGTTGAAATCACCTGCTAGTAAAAGGTTTCATCCACACGTGGTTATTAAGGTATCTAATGGCCGAGTGTCATGTACGCCTGAAGAAAAGTAAGCATTTACTACTGACGAAACCTCCCCGCTCTGGAGAGTTAAGCCTACAACTAATATTTCGTATGCCGGAGAGAGAAACTTTAACATCAGTTTGGCTTTGTGGCGAAGTTTGTTCGAAATCATTGTCACTATTCCGCCACCTTTCGTAGGGTGGTCTAGTCTGAACAAACGGTAATTTTTAAAATGAATATTAGTATCAGGAGCAATCCAAGATTATTGAAGAATAAATGGGGATTTAGTTGATCACACAGGAAATGTAAATCAGTAAGAGCAGCAAATAGAGAACGACAATTCAACTGCAGAACTCTTAGGGACGCTATTTTGGTGTAAGAATTGTTGCGGAGATAGCTTTCTCCAAAACACTGTCTCTAAGTAGTTTACTAGACAGCGTCTTTTTGGGATTTGACGGAAGGGAACTTGAGACGTCGTGGTTCACAGGGGAACGGCTTCGTTTCTGTGCCCGAGCATCAAGCTCGACATCAGTAGACACACTTAGGTCTAACACTTGATCTCGTTCAACGTTTGTTATGTACTCTGAGGAGCCCTGGATGTTATCCGCATTATTCAGCTCATCATTACATACTGCAGTAGCATCACTGGTAGTCGGTATTTTATAGGGCTCAGGATTACCCAAAGCATTTGGAATTGACAGTTCAGTAATTTGATTACTGAAAACTTGTGCTATGCATTCGGAGATGCTAGCTGCCACTGGGTCCATAACTGTAGCCGTAGCTCTTTCTACCGCAACCTCAACTGCCTGCGCGATATTAGTATCCTAACATGAATGACGTGCTGTAACGCCAGCATAGCCATGGGCTCTCTCCTTAACAGCTGAACAGCTGTAATAGCTTCCTTTCTAGAGCATCTCCTTTTGTCTAGGATTTCTAGTATTTGTACTTCTTCATGGTGCATTGGGCACTCTGCTAAATCAGCTGCATGATGTCCACCGCACAAGCAACACAAGTCATCTTGGGCCTTGCAATCTTGATCTGAGTGGCGTTCACCACATCTGCGACATCGACCCTCCGATTTGCAGCCATGATAGCTATGTCCGAACTTCCAGCAGTTCTGACATTGAAATGGGCGGGACGCTAACTGATCTACTCGAAATACTAATGGCCATGCTTTAATTTCTGACGGACACGACGTACCTGCAAAAGTCGCAATCACTGACTCTGTGGGATGTCGTTTTTTGTCAACGAGTCTATTGCACCGGTAAACTGCAACCACAACTGCAACCGACAGCTTCTCGAGCGTCTCCGCAGGGCTTAGTTGTGCGTCAACTCCACGCACAATGCCTTTAGTTCATGCGAGATGTGGTATATACGCAGTTACCGGGATCGAAGCAAAGGAATAACACTTAAGAAGATCCTTTACACATTGCCGATCTGGTGCCTGACATACAATGCCACTGCGACCAAACTGCCGCGCGCCGGTTATGCTCTGGTAGTTTGGGGTCACGGCAAGCAGATGTTCTTTTGTCGCCTCAGGGTTATTCAGCTTAATGAAATTTCCACCCAAAGGTACCAGAGTGACGGTAATATTGCTCACGCCACTGCAGAGAAACAAATCGAGAGGTAAGTCATCATTGTGTAGCGAGGCCGTCCACAGGGAACGCTCCTAACCCGGAGGATTCCTCGACATCAGTACAGCCTTAAGACTAGATCAAGGAAACAAAAATTATCCTGCATGAAATAAAGAAAAACACACCAAATGCCAGGCAAAAAATAAAAACTATCCGGTACTTAGCCACTCAACCCGCACTGAGAACCGCCTAACCACTTGCGTTCGCTGCCACAGTCCTTGCAGAACGAACGACCACAGTCCTTGCAGAATGCCTTGCGGAACGAACGACCACGCGCATATGACACGCGTGCTTGCTAAGATCTACGTAGAAATTAAGAAAAATAGGAAGGCAAACGAAAGCACCGCGGCCGATAATCCGTTGTGGGTAGTGCTATTCTTACGGGAATCATCATCATATTCATACGTGCAGTGCAGGCTTTGCGGTGGCTAGAATAAAGCGTGCACGTGCCAGCCCTGCAGCAAAAACGCAATCTATATGTATGCAGTCGTGAAAATTTAGCGATATATCCGGTCTCTGGTGCATAGTTCAAGCCCTGAATTAATATTCGAACTTGCTGTGCACCCACTACGTGGCCGTAGAGGTATATGTGCAGTAAAGTATGCGCCTTTTGTTGCGGGCGATTGGCTTTAGAGCATAAAGTCGTTATTTTTATTCACATGGTCTGACGCTCTATTTCATCAACGTCACTAGATTCTTCTTTCAGTTTGCAAACTGCACCGCCGCAACTATTTGTCACCCTTCATTGCACCACCACTAGGGGGCGCGCTCATCGTTTTTTGACCGATCTGACGAGACTCCCAGCGGTTAGGCGCACGCCACCGACCACGTCGGCGAAGCGAAAAAACAGGTGTTTCTTCGTAGCGTGCAAGTGTAGTGCAAGAGTGTTCCGTGGCAATCGCTATCATTGTGTGTCTCGGCGAGATCAACGACACTCGCGCAGTTTGTCCTCCCACTGCTGCTTACAGCGATATCATGGTGACAATTGACGTTGTGTCTCACTTGCTGTGAGGTCTGTTGTGTTATCACGCCGGTTGTTAGCTGCATAGCTCTCATGCATCGTGTGACGGTTTCTCGATGTTATAAAACTGCCTCGCTGCTTTGTCACAGGTTACCGAAGCGGCTACCACTCAACGAAATCTGCGACCGAAAAAAGGCATTTTTTTCAAGCCAACCGTTGATGAGGTAAGTCATCATGAGTGGCAACGAGCAATACCGAGATTGCATTAGGAACTATCAAGATCTTGCGCTGTGTGCGACAGCGGCTTCCAGGAGGTCAATATCTTGAAGGACTACATGCACAATTTTCAGTGTGAAGTAATTTTGATACCGCATTAACATAAGTGACTTCCAGTGTGTTTGTTGTAGCGTTCAATAAATTGTGTTATATAAAACTTTGCTGAACTCATTATATTTAGCATTTTAAAGCCTTATAAGGGACACGCATCTATCGAATTTGTGTGCTATCTTTTCTTTAAAAAAAACGTTCGGATCGTAACTTTGAGTTATCGGGAATGAACGAGTTGTTCTAGGCTCTACACTTCCAATATATACGGCGGCATCAGATGAATGTGGTGTGTGCCTCATCATATTACAATAACTAAGGTTATGCGATTACGTGGCACGTCGTATTGAACAGCTTACAAAAATATTGCCACCTGTGGTTTTTGCACCTGAATTCAAGTGTATAGTCCTCCAGCGTTTACCCTTACACCCACTGCAACGGTTTTTTAATATACGTGGTCGAATTTTAAACAAGAACGCAATACGGCTAAATTAACACACTACCCGCGATATTCAGGCATCGCCCTCGCATCTCCGCCATGTGGCACCACATTAGCCGCACAACTTGGGCTTTGATTGCCCACTCGTAATAACCCTAGTGCACTATCACGGAAAATAACTCCCGCAATGCCAAATTAACGGCTAGAACTCCGTTTAACACAGTGCATAGAATCCATTACGTCGCGGCGACCGGTAAAATGACATCGCGAGTGCCACCTAGGGATTGGGAAACGAAAGGGGCCGCGTTTTGCCGCCTCGTCCCAGCGGAGTTTGACCACCGAAGAAGAATCTAGTAACGTGGTTCTTTCACCTTGTATTGTTGATCTTGCATACAGGACGCGCATGTTTGTAAAGAATTAGAACTACTTTCACTGCATTTCAAAGTAGAGCAAGTTCTTTTTGCTGTATTCACAAGCAGGAGCTTGGCTGTGTGGTAGAATTGAGCATATCACGGAATTGGCTGGCGAGTGCTGGCTTATAAAATTGGTGCATCTTGCATTAGTGGCGGAAGGCATGACTAACTTTGAAGCTGGGCGGCTTTCCTTTATCCTCTTTATTTTTTCTCTTCACTCTGTTTTCTGAAGGGCAAAGCTCCTCAAGGCATCGCTCGTTCGTCCCCGTTATCGCTTTTAACCACCGCTCATTGATTCTCCAATTCGACCATAGATGGCACTCCTTGTACTATATAACGAATACATATACGCTGAGAAATGCAAAATCGCCACACACTAGAGGACGCTTTGTAGCAAAAGGTAGCAAATAAGGTGAGTTTTTTGAACACAAGATTTACATCACAGGTACGGAAGGAGCGAGAGATGATCGTGCCACTGCGATTGCGTGTTCTTCCGTGGCGCCTTGTTGGCGCGCGCGCCAATTGAGGCTCGTCAACGGACGATGAACAAGGCTTCCAAGCGGCGTGCGTGCGGGGCAGTGGCAGCTCGCGCTACAAAAAGCGACCCCTCGTGCAAGCGCGGGAGGTCGAAGCTAGCCGTCATCCTGCGAGGCCGTGCCGCGAGGACCCTGCACTACGGGCTAAGCCCACTCATCATCATTAATCCTGGGGATATGCTGTCATTTTCTTTGTTCCTTCTTTATTTCCATTTCTGTCTATTTCTATCATTCCCCTATATTTATTGAATTTTAACTCTTTCGATCTTTTTTCTTTCTCTAACTGGTGCTTCCTTTTTTTCTCTCTCTCTGCATTTCTGGCTGTATGTCTGTTTTTTTTCTTCATATAATTCCTTTCATGTTTCTTTGTATCTCTTTCTCATCTTTCCTGTCTTCGTTTTCAGTCTGTTCGTAAGTATTTCTTGCGCTCTGTGCTGGTTATATCGAACATTCGTGTTACTGCATCTCACGCCAGACAAGTAAGCACGCCCAGCGGGTGAGCGCACGCCAGGTGATCGCATTTGGGTGGCGAAGCAGAAGATGAAGGAGAACGCGAAGCAGCATCTTAGTGTTTGCTAATGCGAATCGGGGACTTGCCCAGGAGGTGAAAGCCTAGCTTGTCAGACGTTTTAGCCAGTATTATTTTTTGCCTTCCACCGAGATTTATTGTATTTTTTCCAATAGATGAAGGAAAGTAAAATATTAAAACCGCTCTGTGGTTACTTAAAAGGAGACGTCGGTATTGAGGGCGACGGCTGTAGGCGTACGCAAGGGGCGGGGACGGGCGCAGGGGCAGGAAGGGGGGGGGGGTGCTCTGCTAGTCCATTCGGGCGCAAGGGCTGCCCCGAATTTGCATAAAAAGGGAAGGGGGCGCTACGTTGACCTTTGGCCCAAAGGCCCCGAAACTTCGCAAAATAGAAACACTCTCCTTCTTCACTCTAGTTTTTCCTCGGCCTCCTCTTCTTTGCACTCTATTTTTGAATGTGGCGCCACCTGGCTTGCTCTTGCATAGCAGAGGGCTTTTCTTGATGAGAGTGCTTGCTTGCCAGACAGCGCGATGAGAGTAATCGCGCCAGCTGTTCGACTCATTCTAAAATTATATAAATGTGTGCAACCTTGGCGCACGACAGTTTTCTGTAGTGCCACATATGGTATACAATGTGTGCGGAGAGCACACAAAATGACTGTCGGTGGAAACAACAGCTCGCGTCAACGCTTTCGACGCGGGATGGCGAAGTCGCCGATGGACAAATAGCGTTTGTTGAAGCATCTAAGTTTTTCACCATAATAGTGTGCTATTAGGCGTATGCCATGTATAATTGATAGATTAGAACAGCTGTAGTTGTTTTGTGAAGTGGTTAGACGCTATAAATTTATTTTGAAAGTGCGAATTGAGGACGTATCCGACTTGCGAACTGCATCATTGAAAGAACTAGCTAGCGAGTGAATTAACTAGCATGTCACCGCACCTTGTGAGAGCTCCTGTCGCAAATTTACACTTTCACACGAAATAGTGCGTTAACCATCGTACAAAATGGCACGTACACGTGAGGTTCGTAAACGATGCAAGCACTAACGACTCGAAGGCATGCATTCTGTGCTTAGCTGCTTTCTAATCAGAATTCTCCTGGCTGACCAATCAATGTAACAGAGCCACGGAAAGCAATTTCCTCCATAATATGCGACCACACAACAAAAGCCAATTGAGGCTATACCCATTTTGAGTTTCTGCATTCAATTTTTGTTTATTCGGAAAAGCTACGCGGTATCAGAAGTTTCACAATAACATTCTCGATCGTCATTTCGCGTGCAGGCTAAGCGCACAAACCGGCGCCGATTATCAAGCAGTAAACGTAATATTGTATTGTGAACAGAAAATAGACCTCGCAAATAATTATTGAAACCTGTTTGAAAGGTGGCAGCGTACTGCACAATAACTGCGACTTGTCTGGTGCACTAGAGCGAAAAGGTAATTAAGCAAACTTCGACGCATATTCAAAGTGACAGACTCGCCACTTCGCAAAATTGAGTCTAAAACGGCCAGATCTATGCAACCAGGTCTTTTGTCGCAACTCTTTGCGCTTACCGGGCGGTATCATGGAGAGCTTTGCTGTTGCTATACTTGTTTTGGCATGAGAAGGTGCACCAGCCGCAGATGGCAACCAAGTGCGACATAAATATTTGGTGAAACGTATTTCACAGCACAAAGCACCCGGAAGCTAAACTTCATATCCGCCAAAAGATTTGCGCTTTACCACAGTGAGTCCGCGTTTCGAGAGCAAAGATGGTAGTCGGGAGCGACTGTAACAAACCAACGCGCGTCGAGCTGTATCACGTGACGGCATGTAGCCAATAGGGGGTATACATTGACGCGCAGTGCCCGACGCGTTATGGGAGAATTCACCAATTGGAAGTTCTCAGTCAGCCGGTGGAACACGGGAAACACGTTGACGGGAGCACTCGGCAAACTTATCATGGTAGTGTATTCTAATACTGCGTGCGGCAATTATTTACTGTGCGATAGTCGGTTGCACCAGCCGTACGCAGAGCAAAGAGATGAAAATTGAAAGCAGCAGCAAAGAAAGTCCCGAAAGTGCGCGCAACGGAGTGCGAGAAGACAAGGCTCCTGTCGGAAGAGCATTGTCGCGAGTGGATCGCACGGATGAACCGCCCGGTAACGACTGACCCCCACAAGTACCGAGGGTGTTAAAGACGTTTTCTATCGGATACGTAAGCGTCATTTCGCTAATTTAGCAGCGCCTGCAGAAAAAAAGAACAAGAGATCAAGTGGCAACATCACTGTGCTCACGGCATGAAGAAAGTTGTGTCGCCTTTAAGATGTGTTGAGGGCGTAGCGGGGTAAAAAAAATATGTATCCGTGGGAGCTTATGTTAACAGTAGCTTATGGGCAATATAACGATAGATATTGTCAAGGTTGCCGCTTTTGAGAGAGCGACTGTAGCATGGCATGCGAAAAAAAAAGAGTGGGGGGGGGGCAGTAGAAAGAAACTTTTCCGTGGTGGCTCGCGAGCTAGTAGTCGTTCAGGCTGCACGTCAGAATGACGCTCAAGAAAATTTCGAGCCATGTTGGCACTGTTGTCACGCAAAGGCACTGTTGTCACGCAAAGGCACTGTTGTCACGCCCAGGTGAAACATTGAGAATTCAGCTCTCTCTCTTTCTATCTCTCTCTCTCTCGCTCTCCATGTGTGTCTGTGTGTGTGTGTGTGTGTGTGTGTGTGTGCGTGTGTGTGTGTGCGTGTGTGTGTTTTTCAACACCCCCTTTTCTCGCACGCAGGTTCACTTGCCAAACTCCCTGACGATTGTGGTCATACATGTGTGTGTATCAAAAAACGTCTTTTCTTTTAAAATGCTGGTTCACCTGCCAAGCTTTTTGATGAATGTAACATGACTGGGCTCCTTCGCTACACCTGGGCTATGAAGTAACGCCTGCCAACACGAGGGCAGGTACCATAATTTGAAAACACGGATGCAACCTGGAGCCAGCAACAAGTTTCTGCAGGTGAAAATTGACTATAGAGTTTTATATACACTTACACTTTGACTGTAAAAACAACGTAGTTGAATGATTTTTTTTTCAAATGCAGTTGCAAGTGTGGACATCCCAGCTGGAATAATCATGGACGAGGAGCCAGCTGTGCCCAACATGGAACTTTGCCACGGAATTTTTTTTTTGCTCGAGGCCTTTAACATCCCAAATATGATTTTGTCAAGTTACATTTACAAAGCGTAGTCAAGATAACATATTGTTTTATCAGCTAATGTGTTTTTCCTGGAATATACAAGTAGCCACTCAATTTATTTCCACCTAATGAGCTTCTCAAACTGAATTGTCTGTTATGCATTTCTTTTCTGGCTATGGCATCAGCTGCCAAACAGATCCGACAAGCAACGACATCCAGCACCTTCAAGATGCGACACCCAATCTGCAGAACGAGCTCACAAATGCCTGTCACGCTGAATTTGTCAGCATCTAAATTCTCGGAAGAAAGCTTTAGAGAAAATGACAAAAAAAGTGGATTTCTACGCCAGTTCTCCTTCTTTTGTAATGTTGCTTTCATTGTTCAACCTTTTGAAAGATCACGCCTCGCACTGCTCAAGGAAGTCCCTCACCCAGTTCGCTGAAATGATGTTATTTCTTATGATGCTGAGGTTGGGGCTCCCACTCAGGATCTTGCATATCGTTTTACTGTGTCACAGCCCACTGCATGTAGAATCCTTGAGAAGTGACTAGATGTCTACTGTGACTGGCTCGGTTTACTGACGTATTGGCCAGAGAAAGAACACATTATGAAAACTGTGCCAGTTGCTTTTTTTCAGAATTTCGGCTTGATGGTAAAGGAAATCTTGGATTTTTTTTAATATTCATTCAGACACCCAGCTCATTATTACAAGGACAGAGACGCTGTTACAATACGAGCTCCACAATACCAGTGAAATTTCTTATAGGCATCTGTCCACAAGGCATGATTATATTCATTTCAAAACCCTTTGGTGGACGTGACAGTGATTATGATGTGTAGGGCTTAATGGCGCAAGGGCCAATCGATGGCCAAAGAGCGCTATTTCAGTGACTATAGATGTGGACAATGATATGATTCGTGGCTGTATAGGGGCCTTAAAATTCCTCGCGCTAACGTGGGTAGAAAACATAACTATTAAAATCATGACAATGGCGTGATATGCATAGTAAAATGGGTGACAAAAGGTTTTGATAGTAAAAGCAGGTGTAAAACTATTTTGCACTAGCACAAATGCCTCATCAGCGCCCTTGTGTCCAAGGGCCGCGAGTCAAGGGCTTTTAAATGTAGCCACTGCAGCAGCAACCTCTCTTGAGAGGTTACGCTACGCAATGCCGAGGTATATTACATGGTAGAAACGGACATCTCTTAGAAAAGCTAGCAACGATTTATGAGTGAAACGTGGTTCCCCACCAACGAACATTGCAGGGTGTAACAGTATATGTTGTCGGTGGGGTAATGAAAAGTGTTGTCTTCTTAGAGTGTCTAATTGTTCACACTAAATTAAAATGTGAAGAACTGTTAGTGCTTCTCCGCATCTGTCACACAATGGTGGATCGCCACCGGACAAATAATATGAGTGTGTCGTGTATGTGTGTCCTATCCTGAGCCTCGTTAGTGTTACCTCTGTACGAGGTGATTTTGATACTGGCAGCCATTGACCAAGGTGTGGCGTAATAACGTGTAGCTTGTTTTGTGTGTGTCTATCCCACTCGCTCTGCCAGTAGTCCCTGAGCTTTCATTTGATAAACGGTTTAAGATCAAGGGCGGTGATGTATATGAGTGTAGTGGCAGTGCTTTCGTGGACGGATGCAGCAAGTTGATCCGCCATCACGTTGCCTTGGATATCACGTTGCACTGGTACCCAGCACGCTACAACATGTTGTTTGAGTGTGTAGAGTGTGCATAAAATAGAATAATGTGAGATGACAACAGGGTTTTTTTGTTTTTTAAGTGTTCGCAGTGCTGTTACCACACTGAGAGAGTTCGTATTAATGACTGCGTTTTGTAGTTGTAATTGTTTGATGCGTTTAGCGGCCCCAAGTATCGCGTAAGCTTCCGTTGTGAAGATACTTGTGTCCGGATGTAGAGGGCCAGCATACGAGAAGGATGGGCCGACCACAGCGTAGGACACAGAGGAGTTAGACTTAGAGGCATCTGTAAAGAACTCGGGACGTGTGTATTTGTGTTGAAGCTCCAGGAAGTATATTCGGCTATAGACAATGGGCGCGTGTTTTTTAACTTCTAGGAAAGACACATCGCAGTCTATAATCTGCCACAGCCACGGTGGTGGGTATTCTACAGGAACCATTAAACTGTAATCAAGTGACACACCAGTTTCCTCAGCTAGACCTTTCAGGCGAACTGAGTAGGGCTGCCTCATCGAAGGCCTGTTTTGAAACAGAATGGAGCTCGACAAATCATATAATAGTGGAGTATGAGGGGTGATTCTTGTGTGCTTTCACCTTAAAGAAATATACAAAGGACATGTAAGTTCTCTGCAGATGAAGCGACCACTCATTTGACTCAACGTAAAGGCTTTCTGCGGGGCTGGTGCGAAAAGCACCCGTAGAAAGGCGGATGCCGAAATGGTGCACGAGGTCCAGCATCTTCAAAGCACTTTAAGTCGCAGACTGTTCATCTGTTCATCTGCCGGACCCGATGGTACAAACTCCAAAGTGTTAAAAAATACCAAGTGTATAACTAGTGTTTTTCTGTCTCATATTTTTCAACAGTCATTGTCATCCAACACTCTGCCACATGATTGGAAGTTGGGTAAGATTGCTCCAGTCCCTAAGTAAGGCCCCTCGAGCTACCGCGTTATCCATCTAATGTTACGGCCGTCATCATCATTGAAGTTTTTCGGCCTTTGTGAACGGGACGAAAGTATTTCGACGCATTCCAAGCAAGGGTGTGCCGTCAAGACGGATTAATTTCCTCTCGGCAAAACCTGAACGAGGGGTTCCGGACTGGTTCGCGCAAAGAAAACGCACGAGCCAAGAGAGGTCATTGTGAACTCCACTCAAGAAAGGCCATTGTGTTTGCTGCCAGCAAGGCTTTCGAGGCAGACAAGGAGGCAGCTTTGCCATTTTCGAGGTCACCGAGGATCTGAAAATCTCGGAACCAGCATGGTATTTGCAGTTCAGGCTGCAAGCTGCTAACAACCAGGAATGGAATGTGGGGGTGAAGAAAATGATAATGCACTATCTGCTGCAGCCCTTGCCGGAGCCCGCCTCGGCCACGAGGAATTAGTTGACTATTCCTCCTCCCCCCCCGCTTTCTCCATAGGATCGGCTGAAGGGGGTGGCATATATTTTGAATATATGCTGACCCACCACTACATTATCCTACCCAAACAGTCAGGCAAGTTTGACACGTGTACTGGCAGCCGGTTTTTCGAACCTCACCCAGCTGCCGGAAGAATCTTGGAAACCAAAATCATCGGACGTGCGCGAAACTTGGTGACGTGTAAGAAAACGTCGGTGCAATGCTTTGGTGACCATATTTGGGCATCGTGTGGACTGTGCCCTCTTCGCATGCATTGTGTGGTGTCTTTCCTCTCCTTCGTGGGTGGAGCACCTAGACCATGGAGCGCCCTATTGGCGGAAGCCACGGACAATGTGCCCAGGGTTGGCAACGAGCCTCTATATAAGCCGAAGACTTTCGTTTATTTGAAGTTCTACAGTTCAACAGTTCTCACGTATAATTTTTTACTTCTCGTTCTCTTTTCTAATACTCAGTTACTAATAATGTAAATAAATTATCGTTTTTACGAGCGCCTCAACTGACTTGTTCGACGATGGGTCCTTGGACGGGGGCCCGCTACCAAACTGAGACCCGCAGGACGCGGAGTCGCACTGGTGGCAGCGGTGAGATAGCGTTAACCCCAAGCCGCAACCACTGGATGGCAGCGGTGGGATTGCGTCAACCCAAGTCGCAACCACTGGATTCAGCGGAGAGATGGCATCAACCCAGGTAGCAACGACTCGACGACAGCGGTCAGATGCTACGACCCCATCGACTTCGATAGGCGATACAAAGACAACGGTCGGATGCTCCGAGCTCATCGACTTGAGAGGCAGGCGAATGGCACTTCTGGGATGACACAAGGTCATCGACTGCGAGAGGCAACCGGAAGGCACTGCTGAGATGCACGACGCTGGAGGCATGACTGCAAGCCGGGTGAGTGCCAACTTTCTCTGTTAAACTTTACCAGGCATTTACTAGTGTGCGAGTAAACGCTGGTAGGGAGAATAGCTTTTTTGGTCATTGTGTAACTAGCGTCAGGTAGATTGTGAGACAGCTTGATTAAGCTATAGTCTGTGGGTGATGGCAAGGTTAACAGTGACAGAGCTATTTTAGTCTTTTGGTTAACAAATAGCTTGCGTCAGACAGACAATTGTGAGGTAGCTTGTTTAAGCTATAGTCTGTGGGTGACGGCAAGGTTAACGGTGACAGGGCTGTTTTAGTCATATGGTTAACAGATAATTTGTGTCGGGCAGATAATTGTCAGATAGCTTGTTTAGGCTGTAATCTGTGGGTGACGGCAAGGTTAACAGTGACAGAACAGGATTCCGTGTAAGAGCTTAAGGAAGCTTTTGCAGACTAAGTTAACAGGTAACTTGAGGCAAGGCAGAAAACTAGGGCTGTCGTTGTTGTCAGGGTCAATTAGTTGCAAGACAGGAATCATTCGTGGAACAGAGAATGGAACCGGAAGCAGTCATGAATCTGAAAGCCCTGCGAAAACCCGTATTGCTAGCGATCGCAGAGGAGTTGAAACTGGATGTGTCGGACTCCCCAAACAGAATAGAACTGATCGAGCGGATCGTCGGGACAGAGACAAGCGATGAGGACCTCTCAGAGTATGTCGAGAGCATTCAACAGAGAAAACAGGCAGAAGCCCAGTGTCACAGAACGAGCGCTAAAAATGGGCGCGCCGCCAAATTCTTGCGATAGTGGGCGGGAGAAACGCCGCGAGGTCAAAAGAAAAAAAAAGAGAAAACAAACATCCAAGGCTCCCCGGGCGCGCGCTCTCCCCGCGGAAGCGTGGCTTCGCCGACGAACCTCCTCACCCCACAGCGGCGACCGGGCAAGCACTGGAAAGTTCCAGAAGGAAATAGGCGTGGTCATACCGAGTTGAGTCATCGGTCGGGGACGGCCCTCGTACAGTCTCGCGCCTCTCCCCAGCCTTCGCTGCGTATCGCGCTGACGAAATGACGAGAACTTTCTGGAAGGTGGTGCGGAAGGTATTTAATCGAGCGGCCGAGACGAGAGATCAGGAGAAGACGGAAGTTGGCGCCAGAGCGCGTAGGGATTCCGCTGTGTAGTCGGCGAAGGTTTTGTCCGTAGAGGCAAAGCAGGAGAAGAAGATGATTTCCACCTGAGGGGTGACGACTCGAGCTACAGGCAAGAGCGTGAGTTTACCGCTATCGAGCGAAGACGCGTGGCAACAGCTGCGTGTGTGAAGCCGACGTGTTTCCGGCAAAGAAGTTTGAAGCTTGGAGAGTGGCCAATTGAAGACGCGAGGTTTCCTGGAAGAGAAACTTCGGGGCAGCGGAACAGCAACAACGCTGGACTTTGAGTGAGTGATTCTCGGAAGAGTATCATTCAGACTTTTGTTCCAAGGACTTTGGACTGAATAGGTTTTTTATCTCTTTAGTCTTTAAGTGTCTTGGTTGTTCAATGCATGCGACTGCATTGTAGTGTGTATCGTTGTCTGTGTCCGTTGTTTTGAGTGTGGCTGATTGTACTGTGTAGTACGTTGTTTGATTGGTGACGTATTGTATGTAACTATTGTGGAGTGTGCATTCTTGTGTATTGTTTTCGATCTGCCATTTTTGAGAATATAATATTTGTTTTGTTTATCAACTCTCGGCTCTGACTTGTTCTTTGGGCCACAGCTGGCGTCCGCTGGCGCGCCAAAAGGGACCACTTCTAAATTGTCCACGCTTTCGTGGTGCGGTTCGGGGGGCCGATACTTCGGCCCTTGGAATTAGCCCGGCGATCGCCTCCCTATTTAACGGGACCGGTGTGACAATTAATCTGGCGTCCGCGACATAGGACCTTTTGGTGCACAGTGTGTCCAAAGTAGTGAGAAAGAGCCTCGAGTTGTTGATACTGCTATCGGACTGATTTTGTGTGTTGTTCAGTGTTCTCGTTAACGAGTGCAGGGGAGTGTTCTGATAGACTGATTAAGGCAGATACTTTTTGCACATGGCAAGGTTTTATTTGCGAGTTGCGAAACACAATGGATCTCGAAAAGTTAGTCGCTCTTGGTGAGAAGATGGATCTTTCTGGCACCGAACTATGGAAGTGGGTCACCCAGAAGGAAAAAGGAGAGGAAGAGCTCGAGAGCCAAGGAAGAAAAAGCAGCTGAGTTGGAACGAGAGAGGTTGGCAGCTGAAAGGGCGAAGGAAGAAAGAGAGCAACAATTGAAGTTGGAATTAGAGAGAGAAAAGTTGGCAGCTGAAAGGGCGAGAGAAGAAAGAGAGGCAAGGGAGCGATAGCTGAAAGAAGAAAGAGAGCTACAATTGAAGTTGGAGCTGGAGAAAGAAAGACTGGCAGCTGAGAGGGCGAAAGAAGAAAGAGAGGGAAGGGAACGGCAGCGACAGCACGAGATGGAACTCGAGCGGCTCCGTTCGCAACCGCGAAGTGAAACTCTCGTCCAAGCTAGAGTTGAAAGCAGCGAACGGGAGGACCACGGCTTCCACTTGAACCCAAGCAAGCTGCTCGTAGCGTTTGATGAAAGGAAGGACGACCTTGACGCGTACCTTCACCGATTTGAGACGATTGCGAGGAGCCAGAATTGGCCGGAACATCAATGGGCAACTGCTTTGAGTACTTGCTTGAGTGGTGAAGCGCTCAGTGTGTACGGTAGGCTGACGCCGACCGATGCAGCCAACTATGCAAAGGTGAAAGCTGCTTTGCTGAAGCGATTTAAATTTACTGTGGAAGGTTTCCGGGACAGATTTCGGACAGGAAAGCCAGCTGATGGTGAGACGGCTACGCAGTATGCCGCCCGACTTTGCCATTATTTCGACAGATGGATTGAACTTTCAGGGACAGCGCAGGAGTACGATGAGCTTAGAGAGCTCCTAATTAGAGAACAATTTCTTACTAGTTGCCACCCAAGCCTGTCGCTGTACTTGAAAGAGAGGAAGGCTGAGTCACTAGAAGGAATGCTTGAATTGGCTGATCAATTCTTGGAAGCGCAAGGTGGAACTAATTTGGCCAAGGTCAAGAAGGATTGTCCCGATGATTCGACGAAATTGGCTCCCGAAGAAAAGAAGCGTGCACCAGAGAGCATTCCGCGATGTTTTCTGTGCAACCGAGTGGGTCATCGCGCGAAAAACTGTCGAACGATCTTTACGAGCCCTACGGTAATAAAATGTTTTAAGTGTGGTCAGACTGGGCACAAAGCAG
Source organism: Rhipicephalus annulatus (assembly GCA_013436015.1). NCBI lineage: Eukaryota > Metazoa > Arthropoda > Arachnida > Ixodida > Ixodidae > Rhipicephalus > Rhipicephalus annulatus. Next base: position 65,404 of record WOVY01003469.1, on the reverse strand, counting down.
ATGCATGTCGAAACGGAGCGGGTGAAACTCACCAGGTATCCTGTGTGCAAGCGGCACCGAAATCCGGTAATAATGCCGTCACCGATGGATTTGTAGAGTTGAAAAATGGGGAGAAGATTCCTATTGTGGGTGCTGTAATGTCAAAACAGCCAACCGGTGTTACGAAGGGAATGCCAACGCTGCCTGGAAAAGTTGCGGACAAAAAGATTACGGTGTTAAGAGATACCGGTAGCTCCACTGTTATCGTGCGGAGAGATTTGGTACGGGAAAGTGAGTTAACAGGAAAAACGAAACCGGTTTGCTTAATTGACCGTACAGTTCGGATGCTTCCCGAAGCAGAAATTGAGGTTGAAACCCCGTACTTCAGCGGGAAGGTTACTGCTCTATGCATGACGACCCCCCTGTACGACCTTGTCATCGGAAACATCGCTGGGGCGCGAGGACCGAATGATCCGGAAGGTTTGGGTGAAGACCCTAAGATAGAGCCCTCGCCAACCCAGCGACCGCGAGATACTGTGGAGGAGCATCCCGTGACGGATCTCACTAGAGCCCGAGGCGAAGCCGCGGCGCAAGAGACAGCGGAGGAGAATACGATCGTGTCGAATAAGTTCACGTGCTGGGCAGCTGGACGTACGTCGGCACGACCCCAACCGACCGACAGTGTAATGGTGACGGAGTTGGCCAGCCAAGTCCAAGGCCATGACATGAACGAGCTGGTAAACAAACAGATAGGACCCGTTGAATGTTATGACCCGTTAACGGTGTCGGAAGTGACAACGATGGCTGAGACGCCGCCTCAGATGTCGTCGTTGGAAAAGGCTCGCCGAAAAAGAACAAGGAAAAACAAGAAGAAATCGAGCGAGCACCGCAAGAAAGGACGCAAGCGCAGATCGAAATACACAGGATAAGTGCTGAAGTCGAATAAGAATGTGTTTGGCAGTGCTGAGTGCCATACGTTGTGTTAATGTTGTGTTATCCTGTGTCACAAGTGTCGAAGTGTCTGTGCTGTGATGTGATGTATAGTGTTGTATAATTGTTGTAATGAGACAACGTTGTACGTTTGTATTGTTTGGAATAAGTGATGAAGTGTTGTAGTCGTGTACCTGTGGCTATATTTCATGTGTTGTGGAATTGAACTACAATGTAAGATTGTATTGAGCGATCTATTGCGAATGTGAAGTGTCATGAGCGACGGTTTGTGTTACAGTCGTTCAGAGTGCGTGGTGACTGTTCGCGCTCGTTTGTGTGGTTTTGAATATTATGAGATAATATTCTTAAAGTGGGGGGCAGTGTCACAGAACGAGCACTAAAAATGGGCGCGCCGCCAAATTCTTGCGATAACGGGCGGGAGAAACGCCGCGAGGTCAAAAGAAAAAAAAAGAGATAACAAACATCCAAGGCTCCCCGGGCGCGCGCTCTCCCCGCGGAAGCGTAACTTCGCCGACGAACCTCCTCACCCCACAGCGGCGACCGGGCAAGCACTGGAAAGTTCCAGAAGGAAATAGGCGTGGTCATACCGAGTTGAGTCATCGGTCGGGGACGGCCCTCGTAAAGTCTCGCGCCTCTCCCCAGCCTTCGCTGCGTATCGCGCCGACGAAATGACGAGAACTTTCTGGAAGGTGGTGCGGAAGGTATTTAATCGAGCGGCGGAGACGAGAGATCAGGAGAAGACGGAAGTTGGCGCCAGAGCGCGTAGGGATTCCGCCGTGTAGTCGGCGAAGGTTTTGTCCGTAGAGGCAAAGCAGGAGAAGAAGATGATTTCCACCTGAGGGGTGACGACTCGAGCTACAGGCAAGAGCGTGAGTTTACCGCTATTGAGCGAAGACGCGTGGCAACAGCTGCGTGTGTGAAGCCGACGTGTTTCCGGCGAAGAAGTTTGAAGCTTGGAGAGTGGCCAATTGAAGACGCGAGGTTTCCTGGAAGAGAAACTTCGGGGCAGCGGAACAGCAACAACGCTGGACTTTGAGTGAGTGATTCTCGGAAAAGTATTGATTTGTGGGGTTTAACGTCCCAAAACCACCATATGATTATGAGAGACGCCGTAGTGGAGGGCTCCGGAAATTTCGACCACCTGGGGTTCTTTAACGTGCTCCCAAATCTGAGCACACGGGCCTACAACATTTCCGCCTCCATCGGAAATGCAGCCGCCGCAGCCGGGAATCAAACCCGCGACCTGCGGGTCAGCAGCCGAGTACCTTAGCCACTAGACCACCGCGGCGGGGCATCGGAAGAGTATCATTCAGACTTTTGTTCCAAGGACTTTGGACTGAATAGGTTTTCTATCTCTTTAGTCTTTAAGTGTCTTGGTTGTTCAATGCATGCGACTGCATTGTAGTGCGTATCGTTGTCTGTGTCCGTTGTTTTGAGTGTGGCTGATTGTACTGTGTAGTACGTTGTTTGATTGGTGACGTATTGTATGTAACTATTGTGGAGTGTGCATTCTTGTGTATTGTTTTCGATCTGCCATTTTTGAGAATATAATATTTGTTTTGTTTATCAGCTCTCGGCTCTGACTTGTTCTTTGGGCCACAGCCGGTGTCCGCTGGCGCGCCAAAAGGGACCACTTCTAAATTGTCCACGCTTTCGTGGTGCGGTTCGGGGGGCCGATACTTCGGCCCTTGGAATTAGCCCGGCGATCGCCTCCCTATTTAACGGGACCGGTGTGACACCCAGAGAGAAGAGGCAGAAGAAGCCGAAAAGATACGTATACACGAGGCTACAATGCAGGCCTCGTCTGAGAGCATAGAAAGGTTGAATAATCGCATTCGGGAACTGCATCAGGATTGTCGTCCGTCGTGTATATGTGAAGTATGTGCAGAGCCCAAAAGGTGCGATGTAGCGGCGAGTACGGTGCAGTGTGAAGTCACCGAGAAAGCCGCTGTTTGCGAGGTACCAACCAAGAAAGTTACGCGTCTCTATCAGTGCGACATGCAAAGTGATCCTTCGGCGGAGAGAAAAGAGCAACAGGTCGTTATTAGTAAAATTGCGCCTAGGGAAAGTACGCGACTCTCTGATGGTGCGAAGGTAGTGCATGTAGAGAGCGGGACGGTGGCTGGTATGCAAACTGTAGCAAGTCCAAAAGGTGTTCCATGTGAGACCGAGGCTGGTTCCAGTCAAGCTGGTGGGGTCATTGAACAGATTGATGAGCTGGTGACCACGCTCGAGCCTCAGCAAGGGAATGACCTTTCGGATGTTGAAAGAGAGGACAACGAAGGTAGTCCTAAATGTAGCGATGACATAACGCTACTAAAACCCGACAGTACTGCCAGCGAGGGCGAACTACTGTTGAAAGAATTTCCTACAAATAGAGTGGGAAATGTTTCAGAGGGTGAGAAGGTACATTGTGAGGCTGTCGTAGGTGTACAAACAGGCACAAGTTCGGTGGAGGATCGTTTCGTGGAAAAGTCTAATCCCAGCAGCATGAACAGAGATTGTAGGTTGTTAGAGACATGCCTTGAGCAGCGGCACGTAAACGATCGGCCGGACGGTAAACACTACACGGAAATCGCGCAGGACGCTACTTACCAAGAGTTCAGATCTGTGGAGAGCCCAGAGTCTGGTTTTGGGAGGGGTAGCGCAGATAAATTAGTCCGTCAGAGCAATGGAGCGTGGAAACCGAAAGGCAAAGGCTGCAGAAAGGGTGGTGCACAGGCACACCTGAACAGTAGGGTTGCCGATGACGAAACCAGAGACGTTTGTAACAATCAAAGAAAGGTTGTACGTAAGCGTCACCGCGAAAGAAGGAAGCGGGGACATGCGGCACCACAAAAGGTGGAGGCAGAGAGCACGCCGCAGCAAAAACGAAAGGATTAGCGTTCGGGAAATTCCACAAACCGTCCTTTGTGGCATATGGTCAAGCGAAATTGACGAAAGAGGAGTAGCGGAAAGGGACACGCGTCCCCAAGAAGGAAGACGCGGTTGAAACGGTCAGGTTTGCATCGACAACTATGTCGACAGGTTCCTAAAAAGGCTTCTGGTCCAAAATTCAGAGTGGAACCAAACACTAAAGGACAATGGCGAATCTTTCCCCCGCACTTCAGGAATCTTCGGTGTCGCGAAGAAAGGCGGCCAGATTCAGGAATGAGGCGAGATAGCAAAGTTGGGCTAGGAGCTCGCGCTCATTGTGGCCTTATGAGGAACAGTCCATTAAGGGGAAACCCTTTCCTTACGCACGCCGTCACGGACCCCTCCCGCCACAGCGGCGATAATCTTGGGTGGCCCGAAACACGTCGAGAACTGACCAGCACCGGATAAGAACTGGATGTGGACGTACACGGACATTTGGTTTCGCTCTCAGTGTTGACAGTGGTTCTTCCTCTTTTTCACTTTCTTTCTTTTCGTCTTTTTTCTTCTCTTTTTTCTTTCTTTCTTTTTTTAGTTCTCTCTCACTCTCGCAAACATCTTTCAAGGCGAAAGGGACGCGGCAGCAAAGAAATTTGGAAGTTTATGTTAGTATAACTCATCCCCTGATGAAGGATAGACCGCTCCCGAAACTGTTGGGAAATAAATATATTTATCCTGCTTGACAACGCTCCCGTTGTGCCATATCATATATATCTTGTGATGTAACGGTGAAGGCAACCTTTATTAGGCCCGGAAGACACGATGAAGTGACCACGCCCAAGGCACAGAACTCAGACAAGCCAAGTCCCCACAGCAGATGAAGATGACGACCACTCACGATGATGAATATGTGTAAAGAGAGCAGATGTGCTTAATGAATGCCTACACTAACTCCCCCCCCCCCCACGTGAAAGCGGTCATCCTGACCGCAGTTCTTGGCCGCAATTTAAAGCGAAGATGTACGCCGTATAAAAGGCTTCATGCGGGATACGTGGACTATTTCTGCTGCCCTGTAGCGGCGGTCCGTCGGAAGAAGAACGGGTGCCACGCGATAATTCACAGGAGACGTTTGCTCCAAGAAAGTGTAGGGGCCAATAAAACGTAATTGAAACTTCTCGCACAGTCCGGGAGTGCGAATGGGTGTAAGAAGGAGGACTTCGTCGCCAGGGCTGAAAGACACGGCACGGTGAGAGGCATCATATTCAAGCTTGCGATCCTGTTGCTTGGCTTCAGTGTTGACGCGAGCCAGCTGGCGACAATGAAGTAGACGAGACACGTATTCTTCACTTGAAGATGAACATGGTTCGACAGGCGCAGAGAAGAACGAAACATCGAGGAAAGAAGAAGGGAAGCGACCGTGTACGAGGTAGAACGGCGTGTAACTGGTTGTGCGCTGTACAGAGGTATTATACGCAAAAGTGACAAATGGCAAAATGGTGTCCCAGTTTCTGTGGTCGGGTTCGATATACATCACTATCATTTCTGACAGTGTACGATGAAAGCGCTCAGTCAGGCCGTTCGTCTGAGGATGGTAACTGGAGCTTGTTTTGTGTGTAGTGCCGGATGCCTTGAGCACTTCTTCAACGAGTTCTGAAAGAAATACTCTTTCACGGTCGCTCAGAATTACACGAGGAGCTCCGTGTCGAAGGATTATTGCTCGAAGGATGAAGTCGGCCACTTCTGAAGCTGATGCAGAAGGCACGGGAGCTGTTTCGGCGTAGCGGGTCAGGTGGTCGACAGCTGTAACTATCCATCGATAGCCCGTGACAGTCATAGGAAGCGGACCATACAGGTCAATGCCAACTACCTCGAATGGTTGCAGGGGACACGGGAGCGGTTGTAAATGTCCACTTCGAGTCGATGTAGGTAGCTTGCGACGCTGACAAAGGGCGCATGAGGCAACGTACTTCGTGACACAGGTGGACAAGCCCGGCCAGTTGTAGTGACATCCTATGCGGTCATACGTTTCCTGGAAGCCCCTGTGTCAGGCAGACATGTCGTCGTGATATGCCTTGAGGACTTGAGCCCGAAGAGAGCGAGGTAGAACGGGCACCCAGCGTTGACCATCAGGGTGGTAGATATGACGGTACAGGACGTGGTTGTTGAGCTTGAATTGCGTCAGCTGTCGGCGAAGACGGGCGTTAGGGGACCGGCAAGTCCCGTCAAGACGGTCCATGATGCGGCGAGAGTAAGGGTCAGCACGTTGGTGAGATAAGAACAAACCACTTGAAGACGTTGGGTCCACAGTAGCTAATGACGAAACATGTAGGGAAGAGACGGCCGAAAGCTTCTCGAGTGCGGTAGTGGCGGGTTTGTTAAGTGGCTCCGAAGAGAGCGGGAAACGCGAAAGTGCGTCGGCGTCTTGATGCTTGTTTCCCGACTTGTATGTGATCGTGAAGTTGTATTCTTGTAAGCGAAGAATCCAGCGACCAAGGCGGCCGGACAAGTTCTTGATTGTCGAGAGCCAGCACAAGGCGTGATGGTCCGAAACCACAGTAAAGTGGCGGCCGTAGAGATAAGGTCAAAACTTTTGTATCGACCATACGACCGCGAGGCACTCCTGTTCGGTGATAGTATAATTCTTTTCGGCAGGGGTCAGTGCACGGCTCGCGTATGCGACGACTTTCTCACGTGAAGATTTGTCTCGCTGTAGGAGAATTCCACCAATGGCTCGACCACTAGCGTCTGTATGCAGGAGCGTAGGCGCGGTTTCGTCGAAATGGCAGAGGACTGGTTCGGATGTGAGTGCACACTTCATTTGAGCAAACGCCGCATCAAATTCAGGAGACCACACAAAGGCGACGCCTGATCCGAGCAACTTGTGCAATGGTGAAGCTATTGAGGCGAAGTCTCGAATGAATCGACGAAAATAAGAAGCGAGGCCGAGAAAACTGCCCAAGTCTTTGACTTTTTCAGGACGCGGGAAGTGTTGGACAGCGGAAATCTGTCAGGATCGGGACGAATACCGTCCTTGCTTACGATGTGGCTTAACACTTTAATCGTCTTGCTTGCAAAACGGCACTTCTTGGTGTTCAGCTGAAGGCCTGCGTTTGCAAGGCACGTAAGAACTTTGTCCAGTCGTTGCAAGTGCTGAGGGAAGGTTGACGAGAAAATAACGATATCGTCTAAATAGCACAAGCAAGTCTTCGACTTCAAGCCTCGTAAAACAGTGTCGATCATCCGGTCGAATGTTGCTGGAGCATTACAAAAGCCGAATGGCATGACGTTGAATTCGTACAGCCCATATGGTGTTGAAAGCGCTGTCTTTTCTTTGTCATTTTCGTGCATGGGTATTTGCCAGTAACCTGAACGCAGGTCTAGGGTTGAGAAGTACTTGGCACCTTGCAGTGAATCCAAAGCATCGTCTATGCGCGGCATGGGGTAAACATCCTTGTGGGTAATCTTATTAAGTGCTCTGTAGTCCACGCAAAATCGCACGGAGCCATCTTTTTTCCTTACTAAAACAACAGGGGATGACCAAGGACTCGCGGAGGGACGTACAATGTTCCGTTGCAGCATATCGGCTACATTTTGTTCAATGATCTGACGCTCGGACGAAGAGACGCGATATGGTCGACGGCATACGATGAAAGTGCCATCGGTCTGGATACGATGCCTAATAATGGACGTCTGTCCCAGAGATGAGGAATGGGCATCAAACAATCTCCTATGCTTTTGTAGCAAGGCAAGCAACTCATCTGTCTTTGAAGAGGTCAGTTCTGGACTAATAGTCGCAGCAAGAACAGAAACGCTTGATGAACGTCCAATAGAAGGAAGGTCAGAACACGCTGGCATAAGCGGGACAACAGAGACAGGTTGAGATTCAGAAACGAAGGCCATTGTGGTGCCTTTGGGAATGAGAATTTTCTCAGAAGTCTGGTTTGTAGCGTAGAGAAGTCCGGAGCCATTGTGGAACCACGCTAGACCTGAAGCAAGGGCTATACCTCTTGTGAGACAGCGTGCAGATGGTTGGACAAACACGTCACCAAAGTCGATGACATTAGAAGTTATGGCAACTATCCGCTGATGACCAGGTGGTAGCTTGGTATCTTCAGCAGCGAGCAAGTGAACGGGCTTGTCATCCGCATACAGGGCATAGTCAGTTTCCTTCATATGAACAACATTTTCTCGACAGCAGATGGAAGCGTTCGCCGTAGACAGAAAATCCCAGCCTAATATAAGCTGGTGGGCACACGAACTCAGCACAGCAAATTGCACAAAATGAAGAAGACCAGCTATGAAATCACGAGCGGTGAACATAGCGGCAGGTCTAATGGCGTCCCCTTGAGCAGCGTGCAGTGTAGGTCCATCATAAGGGGTGATGAATTTTCGCAGACGTGAGCACAAAGAACGATCAATCATAGATAAACAAGCACCAGGGTCTATTAAAGCGTCCACGTACACACCTTCTATTAAAACAGATATCGTATTATATGGACGCACTGGACGAATTTCTGTCTTTTCGTTCGATGCAGCTTTTCCTCCAAAAGCTGCAGAGGTTAGTTTTCCGGGCGTTGGTTGGTGAATTGCGAGACAGGTCGCAATGGAGACGTGGAGCGGCGGAGGGGTGAGGGTGAGCGGCGTCTAGTAGAGCGGTACGAGGAGCTGGTTGGCTCCGATGTCGCAGTTGGAGACGTTGAGCGACGTATCGGCGGATCAAAAGGACGACGTTGGAAAGCGTACCAGCTTGTCCCATCATCCCTTCCGTAGGTGTCGAATCTACGACGTTCGTCCTGCTGACGCTTCCGACAGACGCGTGCAATGTGGCCTAGATAGCCGCAGTAGTAACAGACTGGACGAGGTGGCCGCCACGGTGGGTGAAAGGGTTGGCTAGGCGCACTCGGAGTCAACGAAGCCAGCGGGACAGGCGTCGAGTGTGCGGGCATCGGTTGTACGACGGGTGGTGATCCAGCGAGGACTTGTGCGTACGTCGGCTGGGGTCGAGGTACTGAAGCGTCTACATACGCTGGCCCAGTCATGGACGCCAACTCCTCTTTGATAACATCGCGCAAAACAGTGTTGGAGGGGGGAGGCGGACTCGGCGTCATTGAGAGGCCGAACGACTGCAGCTCTTCCCGTATAATCGCCCGGATGATGGCACGCAATGAGGCATCAGTCGTGGTGGTGTTTTCAGCGCTGTCCGGCGGTAACCGTTGGTATTCGAGTTCCTCTAGGCGTTGGCACGTGGCAACAACGTCAGCGACTGTAGTCGGGTTTTGAATGACCAAGGCATTGAACGCGACCGTGCCGATCCCTTTCAAAAGTTGACGAACTCTCTTTGATTCAGACATGAACGTGTTGAAACGGTGACAGAGAGCAAGCACATCCTCTATGTAGGATGTGTAAGACTCACCGCATTGTTGCTTGCGAGCATCCAGTACCTTCTTCGCGAGAGCTGAACGAACCCCCGGGGTGCCGAAAATTTGGCGAATGTGTTGCTTGAAACGTGTCCAGTCCATTATGTCCGTTTCATGATTGAAAAACCATGTTTTCGCTACGCCTATCATATAAAAAGAAACACGGCGAAGCTTGGTAGGATCATCCCAGTTGTTAGTGGAACTCGCTCGATTGAACGGGTCCAACCAATCCTCCACATCTTCACCTCGAAGTCCGGCGAACGTGGGCGGCTCACGCTGATGCGCGGTGATGATCCACGATGGATAGGCCGCGGTAGCCGGGGCCGTGGAGGTAGACGCAGAAGCGCTGGTTGGCTCGTCCTTAGGCATGTTACCGGACACCTGGCACAAACGACGACCTGAGCGTAGCTCCAGGAGGCAGATCGGGCTGGGAGAGGACGGAAGATCGTAGAGCACACTCCACTACTTGTGATGTAACGGTGAAGGCAACCTTTATTAGGCCCGGAAGACACGATGAAGCGACCACAACCAAGGCACAGAACTCAGACAAGCCAAGTCCCCACAGCAGATGAAGATGACCACTCACGATGATGAATATGTCTAAAGAGAGCAGATGTGCTTAATGATTGCCTACAATATATATGTATATATATATATATATATATATATGTATATAGAACTGGCAGAGCTTTCGAAGTTGATTAATAGACGTAAGGTATGCGATGTAAGAAGGTATAACATGGAGAGAATTGAACACGCTCTGAAAAACGGAGGAAGTGTCAAAGCAGTGAAGACGAAACTTGGGATAGGCAAAAGTCGGATGTATGCACTAAGGAACAAAGAAGGCAAAATAACTACCAATATGGATAGGATAGTTAAAATAGCGGAGGAGTTTTACAGAGATCTGTACAGTAGCCGAGACAACCACGACCTTAATACTATAAGAACTAGCAGTAACCCAGATTACACTCCACCAGTAATGCTAGAAGAAGTCAGAAAAGTTTTGGAGAGCATGCAAAGGGGCAAAGCTCCTGGTGAGGATCAGGTAACATCAGATCTGCTGAAAGATGGAGGACAGATTGTGTTGGAAAAACTAGCCACCCTGTTTACGAGGTGTCTCCTGACGGGAAGAGTACCAGAGTCTTGGAAGAACGCTAACATCATCTTAATACATAAGAAAGGAGATGACAAGGACTTGAAGAATTACAGGCCGATCAGCTTGCTCTCTGTAGTATACAAGCTATTTACAAAGGTAATTGCTAACAGAGTAAAGAAATTATTAGAATTCAATCAACCAAAGGAACAAGCAGGATTTCGAACAGGCTACTCAACAATCGACCACATTCATACTATCAATCAGGTAATAGAGAAATGCTCAGAGTATAACCAACCACTATACATAGCCTTCATAGATTACGAGAAGGCGTTTGATTCAGTAGAAATATCAGCCATCATGCAAACACTGCGGAATCAGGGCGTAGATGAAGTATATATAAACATACTGGAAGAAATCTACAGGGGATCAACTGCTACCATAGTGCTTCATAAAGAAGGCAACAGAATACCAATCAAGAAGGGTGTAAGGCAGGGGGACACAATTTCCCCAATGCTATTTACCGCGTGCTTACAGGAGGTTTTCAGAAGCCTAGAATGGGAACAGTTAGGGATAAGAGTCAATGGAGAATACCTTAGTAACCTGCGCTTCGCCGATGACATTGCATTGCTGAGTAACTCGGGGGACGAATTGCAACTAATGATTACGGAGTTAGACAAGGAGAGCAGAAAGGTGGGTCTTAAAATTAATCTGCAGAAAACGAAAGTAATGTACAACCTCGGCAAGGAGCAGCGCTTCGAGATAGGTAATAGTGCACTTGAAGTTGTAAAAGACTATGTCTACTTAGGGCAGGTAATAACCGCAGAGCCGAACCACGAGATTGAAGTAACTAGAAGAATAAGAATGGGGTGGAGCACATTCGGCAAGCACTCTCAAATTATGACAGGTAGACTGCCACTATCCCTCAAGAGGAAGGTATATAACAGCTGTATCTTGCCGGTACTTAGCTACGGAGCAGAAACCTGGAGACTTACAAAGAGGGTTCAGCTTAAATTGAGGACGACGCAGCGAGCAATGGAAAGAAAAATGGTAGGTGTAACCTTAAGAGACAAGAAGAGAGCAGAGTGGATTAGGGAACAAACGGGGGTTAAGGATATCATAGCTGAAATCAAGAAGAAGAAATGGACATGGGCAGGGCATGTAGCGCGTAGACAGGATAACCGCTGGTCATTAAGGGTAACTGACTGGATTCCCAGAGAAGGGAAGCGGGTTAGGGGGAGACAGAAGGTTAGGTGGGCATATGAGATTAAGAAGTTTGCGGGTATAAATTGGCAGCAGCAAGCACAGGACCGGGTTAACTGACGGAACATGGGAGAGGCCTTTGTCCTGCAGTGGACGTAGTCAGGCTGATGATGATATATATATATATATATATATATATATATATATATATATATATATATATATGCCTACAAATTTTGCCCACACACTTTACATATACTTGCGGAGTCAGGAATATCATATTCGGACGCGTCATTTACCTTCGTCGTCCTTTCGCGTCACGTAATACCAAATTCGGTATATCTGAAGCCAGCGAAATGACCGCGAGAGCTGATTGATATGTGGGGTTTAACGTCTCAAAACTACCATATGATTATGAGAGACGCCGTAGTGGAGGGCTACGGAAATTTCGACCACCTGGGGTTCTTTAACGTGCACCCAAATCTGAGCAAACGGGCCTACAACATTTCCGCCTCCATAGAAAATGCAGCCGCCGCAGCCGGGATCCGAACCCAAATGACCGCGAGAGCATCATGAGCGTATGGCGTGTAGTCATGTCTTACATGACATGCATGTCATGATTTCATGTAAGGGCCTGTCACTTATATTGGCAATGCAGTCATGTGGTACCATACCAGTTTTGCAATATGTGATGTGAACGAAACCACAGGAAGAACAGCAAGACCACGGGATGTAAATCATGACGTTCAAGGCATATATGTCACGATTTTCTTGTTATGAATAGTCACCTATGCTGCTCGTCATACAGTCATGTTATCCCAGACCAATTTTGGTGTAAATTCGATCATCGAAACGACCGGGATGCTATAGGTCGTAAGCGGCTAGATGATAGATAGATTGATTGATATGTGGGGTTTAACGTCCCAAAACCACCATATGATTATGAGAGACGCCGTAGTGGAGGGCTCCAGAAATTTTTACCACCCGGGGTTCTTTAACGTGCACCCAAATCTGACAACGCGGGCCTACAACATTTCCGCCTCTATCGGAAATGCAGCCGCCGCAGCCGAAATTCGATCCCGCAACCTGTGGGTGAGCAGCCGAGTACCTTAGCCACTAGACCACCGCAGCGGGGCAAGATAGATAGATGGATAGATACGCTCAAAGTCGCCGAAGTTCGCTAAAAAATGCTCCGCATTTAAAAAATGGTATCAAATGTAGTCGAACTTCCACGGTGTGTACCGTTTACACGTGCGTCTTTTAATGCGTGCTTGGCATCTCAACAGTTTGGTTGAACCTTGCACACTGTCTGCAGCGGCTGGGGTAGTAAAGTTTAGATTTTCCTGATAATCTCATCTTCATGACCCAGGATGCGATAGATCACTCCAAGCTGTAGCAGCAGATTGAGTGGATGCCGGTGACCAGAGTTCAGAACAACAGAGATGCCGGATCTTATTTTGCTGACAGCTTCAGGGTGAACAGTGGCTAACTTGGACGCGTTCTCTATGCGCATATTCACGATTGTCAACGATTATGTTTGGCGTGGAGAACTGTGAAGAAAGCTTCCCAGGAACGGCAGATAATCTAAACCACACATGTTCACCAACTTGCGGTTTCTTGATTCCGGTCGCTTGCTGGATTTCATGCTGCCGTTTGTGCCCCCGCTATCGCCGACGACAGCGCAGTTCTGGCCGACTGGCTCACCCTACGCCATCTCCCGACGCCGACAAGAGCTCTCGCTGAGTGGTGCCCCATCGTCGGACTCCTGCGACTGTGTCCATATTTCCTATCTTCTCCTTGCTTCTGGGTGTCGCTGTCCCTCTGCCACGCTCTCTCCCCCATCTCTATCTGTATACCTTTTAATCCTATCCGTTTAATCCCTCCTTACCCCATACCTAATGAGCTACTGTTGAGGCTTCCTCCCCTTGAGAGACAATAACCGGGCTCACTGTTATCTTCTTTTCATTTAAGAATCGCTTACTATTTTTGTCTTTGTGTCTTGCATCTGTATAGCTCTTCGACCTTGTTTGCTTATTGTCACCCGCTCTCGCAACTGCTCAAGCACTCCTGATGGGTGCGTACTGAAGCAATTGTCAGGCACGCCTACTGCGTCGTCTTGTGCACAGTCTGTGTCCATCCCTCTTAAAAAAAGATGGTGCTACTTACTAACTTTGAGGTAGTAAATTGCTGTCAAAACATTCACTACCCAAGTCGTAACTGTAGGTAGTAAATGATAAGGTAGTGAAGTTACTACCATGTCATCTACTAGCTGCAGTTATTACCTACCAGACGGTAGTAACATAAAGTTAGTAAATGTACTACTATGGTAGCTCCTAGCACTTGTTACAACTTAGTGAAAGGTAGCAAACTAAGCTAAGAATATTACTATCATGATGGTAACTAGTTCTTTGCTACTTACTGGAAGGTAGTAAGCTGGGCTATTAAGTTTACTACCAAAAAGTTTACTAGGTCGTTCGCCATGTTTCTTTTCTATAGCTGGGATTAACCACTTCTCTTGTGGTGGTATTGATGCACACTTTAGCTCGCAGAATCGTTCCAGCACAGCAAAGGTGTTTTGGTTGTGGGGTGCATATTGCACTATAAATGCATAATATATCTGCACAAGGGCTGTCACACCAGCAATGACATCCAGGATCTCCACTGACAAGTCTTGAAACTCTGCGGCGATCTCCACTGCATTTCGGGGCCTTTCAGGTCTAATGAGGTGTAGGCATTCTGTAATAAAAAGCAAATAAGCAAATGATGAACATCACATGACTGAATATCGGCATGAATGAATATCAACAGAATGAATATTCGATTCAGTTGAACTTCCTATCTTTCTACAGGTAAAAACTTAATAAATTCGATGGTGTTATGATTAGAAAGCACACCATTGTGGAGTATCAAGCTTTCTTTTGGCCAATGTTTATTAACATGCACCTAAAGCTTATTGTTGCTGCAAATTCTTGTATTTTTGTGTTGCTAAATATTTATAACATTCCTCATTCATGTTGCAAATTTTTGTAACATTCGTACCTTCTACTAGATTTTTTTATTCTCACTGAAATTTCTGCACCCACTCCTTCTTGGGCCTAAAAGCCTTAAGTATTTGCAAATAAATAAAAAAATCGAAGCATGCAGGTGCTCTTGCGTTTCACCCACATCAAGATGTTGCTGCTGTGCCGATGGATGCACTTGGTGGTTGCCTTGGCATGCCTCCTCAGTTTGCAGCCTCCCTATTTCCCATTTACTTCAATACTTCAAGTCTTTGCAAAAAATACTTTCTTTCTTGATCTGACAACTGAAAATAGCGCTAAAAAATGTAGACACAAGAAGAGGACACATGATACAGGCACTAACTTCAAACATAGGGTTTTATTACCACCACACGTTTGCCTATATCACCAGAAGAATGTCACATGACATAAATGATGAGCACAAAAAACATTAATTAAAAAAAATACAATTCCTTATCACTAAGCATAAGCGAGGGAGTGACGCATTTAGACCCCAGTGATGCAATAGCCTCAGCCTCAATAATATCTCCAGTCAGCTTGTCAAACATTCTCTTGATAACTGTGCATGCATTGAATATCGGTGAGCAGCCGCAGGACTTACAATGACTGACCAGCCAACTCCCTTGGCCATTTTTCACGTAATTACAATGTTCTCTTACTCTATCATTAAGGCATCGGCTCATCTGTGCAATACACTATTTAACACAAGAGAGCGGGACACGATTAACAATGAAAATGACACAGGGAACAAAAACAGTTCGATGCTTCTTATTACAATTTTTGGGTTTGCCGTCGTGGTGATGAAGGCCACAAAGGCTGGCACACTTCTTGTGAGCCGAAAAGACAACGCTAACTTCAAAGCGCTTAGCTCATTTCTTTAGGTTGTGCGATATGTTGTGATGGTATGCTATGACGACTAGGTGCTTCGGTTTCTCGGCATCATGAGGTGCTGTAGATCCCGGGTTGCGAAGTGCACGATCCAAGCCTTCGGCCAGCAAAGTTTGAACGTGCAGAGCGTAACCAGCTTTTGACAATCGGTCTGACTGATTATGAAAATGTTTAGCGATTTCCTGCTCACAAGATTTGCTTAATGCATGACGGAAAGAATGACTGATAATGCCTCTCTTTACTAGTTAGGAATGAGCCTATAGGCAAGGAAAGACCGCGGTTTGTTTATTGATGGTTTGTATGCCCATCAAATGCACTTAGGGTAAAAGGTGAAGAAGATATCGAGGAATTTTATAGCATCGCTTTCAGACAGTTCGTAAAAGTCAAGGGTTTAAAACACTAAGAAAACAGCTAAGCTTTTTTTTACTAAACTTGCCTCATATGCTGCCGTGTGGTTACTTCGCAAAACAAGACAACCATCGACATACCTGAACACTTTCTTGACGTTCAATTTATCAAAACGTACAGGTTAATCGATCTATCGATTCTACTTCAGAATATGTTGCTTAAAATGGGCGCTATGCATGATCCGATACAGATTCCGTCCTTTTGAATAAGAGGCTTCTCATCCCATGAAATGTAGGCCGACTTGAGGTAAAATGATAAAACTTTCTAGAAATTAACTCTTAGGAACACCACACTCGGTTTGAAATCTAACAGAGCCAAACAAATGTATGCACTCTTCAACCGCAGGAAGCAATAGATCATGCAGGATAGAATAATACAAATAATTCCCTATGATCTGCTGCTTCCTGCGGTTAAACAGTGCATAGATTTGTTTAGCTAAGTTGGATTTCAAACCAAGTGTAGAGTTGCTATCAGTCAGTTTCTATAACTTTTACCATTCTACCTCTATGTAGTATGCTGTTAGCCCTTATAGCGACTTGTGCATGCATGCTATACTTAATCTGCGTTCGCCGGAGTTCCTGTAACTATACTTAATCACGTTTATTCTGAACTTTACAGCTGCTTCTAAAGATAACAAGCCGTTACAATAAGACGATGTGGCTTTCTACAGCTTTCCTACATTTTACCTCTATATAGCATGGGATTATTATGTTATGCAAAGACAGTGCCACTTTAATGCGTACTACAAAAATAGGCAAATCAGCTGGGAGGAGAGAGGCAAGACAAACGCAAGCCCCCCCCCCTCCCCCGCCCACTGAGAAAAGTTGGTGGACTGAGCCCCCCTACATTTGACCATGGTCACTGTCAGTTGCACGCTGGGGAAACCAACTAAGGCGAAGTTTTGCTTCACCATAGTAATGGGGAAACCAACAACTAAGACGAAGTTTTGCTTCACCACAGTAATATCTAAATTACTGTTGTTACGAGGAAATAAAAATGTTACCAGGGTATGATTTGATACAGAAAACATTTTCCAAAATTTCTGCTGTGACGATTGTTCTTGAAGGCTCCTTGCGGTGCGATACTGAATATATACAACTGATGTTAACAGGACATGACGTTCATCTATATAGTAGGAGTTTAGCCAGACATGGTGTGCATACGTATAGTAGGAGTACATATGGAATATCAATCTTCTTGTTATAAATTTAGATAGCTAGCATAGTAACCATATTCACTTTGCACCAACTTGTTATCTGCACAGTACCTTTACCAAAGCAGATTCAACACGGTGCATGGTTCTGCGGTGGAATACATGACTGCCACACGAAATGCTGGATTTGGATTCCTTCTAGAACCTGATTTTTATTCTTAGCACTCATAGTATCAATGCTGCCAATGCCAGATTTTTGAAAGGTTCTCGCGTTTAGATTAAATACATCTGTTGTCGCTGCTCCTGCGTAGAAACAAACTTTAGGGCGCATACCCGCATGCCGCAGCCCGTGGTATACGGGCATGGGAAACATGATTGAAAGAAAGAGTTTCATGACGTACACATGATTTTCACATTATCTCATCAGCATACGCATGTTGTCACGTTGTTGTGCCCCCTACCATGCCGATTTCGGTCTGTACTAAAGTGATCAGACAAATACGAGAGTACCAACCCGTAGCTAACAAGATATGTAGATAAGCAGCTAGAAATCTCAAAAAACTTTGGTTCTCTAGGGATTGCCCTGGATTTAAAATGCCGTGTCTTAGTGACCTGCTTCTAATTATTGAACATTCATTGAATATTGCAAATATATTCTGTTAGGGAGGCCGAAAATACCATAACTGTATTCATGCGGAAAGTTGCGAGATAGTGCTTAAAAACCATCTTATGTAATACTATTATGTGCAAAACACAAGACACACATATATACACATGTTGTTCCAGTGACTGCCATTTAAATCTAGCTGTGTGTCTCTTTTTTACGCTTTTCAACAAGCGCTGCATGTATGAAAAAACACACAGTGCAATTGTGTCCGGCTGACGAGTGAGGAAGCATATTTCCTCCCCCATTCACGAAAGAGTTGATACACCAATGACTATTAACACATGCATATGTGTACATTTTTGTGGACAAACAACTTTTACTACAAATAAGCAAACAATATTTCAACATTAACAAGGAAATTGTTGACCACGTGCACCAGTCTACTGTCACGTGACAGGGTACATTTGATAATTGAGCTCTTGCCACCAGGTGGCGCCACTGGCCCTTTCTAGGGATTTTCAATGAAATAAAGATATTACCCCGTACGACTGGCATAGCGATAAACACGACGAAGAAGAGGACGACATCAGATAAACTGCCCGCGAACTCTTCGTATTGGCAGTTCAGCTGAACGAAACAGTTGTGTGTGTGTCTGCGTGTAGTATATTTATATACATTAAGTCTGCGACCACGGGGTCTGTATTTCAAGTATTAATATAGCTCCACTTCTCACGCGACAAACAGGATTGGTTTGAGTTGCTATGAGGGATGATCTCTCCATCCGTGTAGTCATAATTTTTTGCATTAATTTTAATGGACGGTGCGGGAATCTCAGGCGCGGCTCGACCATTGGGCAGGCATTTTCGCCGTACTGCCGCTCCGTTGCCTCTTTCCATGCTCTGGTGACAGCACGTGACGATAGACGGCGCCACGTGGGTGCTGTGCCGAAATGTTGCGTGTTTTTGATAGTGAAGTGCTCAGCGGTTTCTTGGAGAGCCTTGATATGGGAGCGGAAGTATGCGTTGACAGTGTTGAACGTGCTCTTCTCGTACAAGATGTCGTTGAATTGTTCTGTGGGGTCTTTGCCTAACAAACATTGTAAGTTTTTGTAGTCAATAAGCTCACGCTTTGGCTTCTGGACTTCCCTTATAGAGCTCCTATTGTTGCACTCAAACTGTCTTGCTTTCCCGTGATGCGCTTCTCGATACTGGCTTGATTCGCTTGGCTACGGGTACTCAGCATCATAATGTCTCATTCACAAGGACGCGACCGTTCAGCACTTTTTGGCCAATCTTGTCAGGTAAAGCCACAAGCACGTAAATAATTTGCAAGCAGTACTGGAGCAAACTTATGATGATGATGAACTTTCAAGTATGGCTCATTACCACTCATGGGGGATCAGGGAAGAATTTATTTTATAATTTAGTGGGACATTTTCGGTATTCAATATCTATTCCCGAAAGAAAAACAAGGTACATAAAATGGAAGCAGTGCAATGACTGTTTTTCAATCGTTCAGATCAGCCAGTATAGTCGTAATCAGTGACAGAAATTTGTATGAACAAAGAAACCCTTATTCAAATGAAATATTATTGCAGGAATAATACTCACAAAAGTAGGAATATAACTTCTTTAGTTTCATGAAAGTAAATACAGACGTTTCAGTTCCATGAAAGTAAATACAAACATCTGCTTCACGTTTAGATAACGTACAGCATGAAAACCGCTTCGGCAACTGGTTTTATCACTGCCCGTAAACCAGTTCTTTTTTGAGTTACGCGATTTTGGGTCCAAAAGATACAATTTGTTATTTTCATTTAAAGGGACACTTAAAGCAACTATTAGGTCGAAGTTGATTTTTGAAATAGCGGTCCAGAAACTCCTTAGTGTTACTTTTCTGCCAAGAAAGAGCTTATTTTAAAATTAGATCACGTTTTAGTGGTCTGCATTGTGGTGGCTCTCTTCAAATTTTACTCGAATACGGAGAGTCTGACGTCACTGTTGCAAAACATTGCCCAGCTTTACTGGGCGGCCACCGACACTAATAGCAGCAGAGGGAAAGGAGCATGAGCGACAGCAGCAACAAGGGTCATTGAACAGTGCTTAGCCATGGGCTTCCCAGTTGCAGGTTACGGCCGGACTAGACTGCACCTGAACGGTTCAAGTGAACCCCGATAGATGGCACGACTTGTTCAGTTTACCTAGTTCAACTAAGTATAGTGAACAAGATACCTATAGTAACTGTATACGCTATCTTTAGGTAGTAGAGTAGCGGATTTGGTTTACAACGCCACTAGCAACCATGCACCGAAGAGAAGTTGGTACACAGCCCGCACCGCTGAAAGTGCATGGTTGCCGTCCCCGTGAAATCTGGCAGGTGACCATCGTGCGCTCTGTAGCTCGTTAGCTACGACAAACTGGTGCTTTTATTTGATTTAGATAGATGTCCTTAAGCTCCGACATTAAAGTATGTGCGTACATTCGGCACCATTTTCGAAAATCATACTGAAATAAGCAATGCTGTAAACTTAGTGGGACTAAGGTCGCTAGACAAACAGGTTTCCAAGGTAGCGACTACTTCCCCTTTCCTCCTCGCTTATGTGCCTGGAGCGCCCCCTCGAAGGTTCAAAACCTTCATAAAGAAGAGGAAGCTTTAGTGCATTTGCAATGGCAAATAGATTGGAATGAAACAAAATGGAAAGAAATGGGCCATAGAATAAACGGTTACCTATTTGAATACCATTGCGCATACAATCTCTCCAATGCTATTTACTGCGTGCTTAGAGGAGGTTTTCAGAGGCCTAGAATGGGAAGAGCTAGGGATAAGAGTTAGTGGGGAGTACCTTAGTAACCTGCGCTTCACCGATGACATTGCATTGCTGAGTAACTCAATGGACGAATCGCAACTCATGATTACGGAGTTAGACAAGGAGGGCAGAAAAGTAGATCTTACGTTAAACCCCATATATCAATCAATCAGAAAAGTAGATCTTAAAATGAATCTGCAGAAAACTAAAGTAATGTACAACAACCCTGGAAGAAAACAGCGCTCTGAGATAGGTAATAGTGCACTTGAAGTTGTAAAATACTACGCCTACTTAGGACAGGTAATAACCGCAGATCGAAACCACAAGATTGAACTAGAAGATTAAGAATGGGGTGGAGAACATTCCGCAAGCACTTTTAAATCATGGCTGGCAGATTGCCACTATCCCTCAAGAGGGAGGTATATAACAGCTGCGTCTTGCCGGCACTTACCTACAGAGCAGAAACAGAACCAGAAGGGTGACGAACAATAGTTCTTGCTGGACGCCAGTCGCTGTATTGTATACACCCCACAAATGCTTTTGACCTCTGCAACGTTACGAGGCAATTCTCTTATCTACGTGAAACCACAGAAAATGTCGATTGTACCTGAATACTCAGAGGAGCATGCACCCTTACTTTAAAACTAACTAAAATAACTTCTAGGCAATGCTCGCCACTAATAATCAGTCAGAGGTGTCCCCGCATCCAGGGCTATCAAACAACATAATCATACGGAGTTTTCAAATTTGGTGTCAGTGGTCTTCGAGAAACAAGAGAGCAGAGTGGATCAGGAACTAAACCCAGGTTAAGGATATCATTGTTGAAATAAAGAAGGAATGGGCATGAACCGGGAATGTAGCCCGTAAAGGCAGGATAACTGCTGGTCATTAAGGATAACTGACTGCGTTTTACGAGTAGGCAAGCAGGTTAGGGGGAGACAGAGAGTTAGGTGGGCAGTTGAGATCAGGAAGTTTTCGGGTACAAAATGGCAGTAGCAAGCACAGGAACTAGTTGACTGACAGAACATGGGAGAGGCCTTTGTCCTGCAGTGGACGTAGTCAGGCTGATCTTTCCAGACGTCTCTGTCATCTTTCCTCTTTTCTTTTCATATGTGACGCGCTAACACAGGCTAAGTTCAGACTGATGACGATGATTATTATTTGAATATAAACGGCACAGCACCAGAGCAAGCGGGATGTGTGTTACTCAAATGGTAATGTGGTATAGATCTATATTGCACACCACTAGCCATGGCCCACGGCGTCTCGCATCGTACATCGTAAGTTGTCCAGTTATCCGAATGTGTTTTGCTCTTGCTTATCATGTGACACAGTGAACATGCTTCTTGCTGGATCGTGTCAGGGACACTAGGGCGTGACGTTGTGACAAGTGATTACTGACGGCTTGTGCACACGGAAGAAAAAACCATCGCCAGACTAATACGAGTGTTGTCTAGCAGCAATGTGATGACAGTTTTTTTTTCTGGAAAAGTACGATCATTTTGACAATCGTGGTGCCAGGTAATTCTGGTGAGGTGCGCGAACTTCGCAAACAGTGTGAGGTGACCCGAAGCAGCGCATTTCGGCTCCTTTGTGCCACGTTCTATAAAAAAAATGGCTCTGGAACAAGCTTAAGAATGTCGCCTG
This sequence comes from Rhipicephalus annulatus, assembly GCA_013436015.1. Classification (NCBI taxonomy): domain Eukaryota; kingdom Metazoa; phylum Arthropoda; class Arachnida; order Ixodida; family Ixodidae; genus Rhipicephalus; species Rhipicephalus annulatus. The sequence goes on along the minus strand of WOVY01003469.1, from coordinate 43,379 downwards.
CAAAAACAGAGCATGGCTTCGCCACGTTACTCAATAGGCAAGAAGGCGGAGCTATGCACTACTCTGCTCCCGTAGGGAATTAAGTTTACCCAGGCGAAAATTGAACTTTTGAACCACTCGCGCCATTCCACATAGACGTTCCACATTAGCCCAGCGGTTCTTTTGCAGCGAAAGCTGTTATGAGATCACAACTTGGGTGTTGCGCGGCGCCGTAGTTGTCCGCCGCTGCAGGTGTCTGTAGCCACTATCGCTCGAAATAAAAAGGTACCTAGTACCAAGGACACAATAGGGCTTGAACTCATGGAGCATTTCTTTTCTCACAGAATCCATCCGGGTAACTAGGATCTGGGAAGCTTTCGCCCCGCTTGTTCCTTGAAGATCTCCTTATGCCTAGGTACTATCTATGAAGATGTGTGATGGAATTTTATCTTTAGGCCAGCTTGTTGCTGTCTTTCCGGGGTTGGCGCGGGAGGTTTGTTGATGTTGCTGGCAGACGGGGTGGTGCGTACGTGGTCTGTCGCCGAGGTGTGTAGCCCTGCCGTGCAGTCACTTAACGTCCGTGCTTGTTTTTACTTCCGTGTACTGTTCCGAGAGCTTCCAAAGACGGCACGAGATGCATTTTCTTGCCACTATGTATCAGTGTTCATTGAATTGGCCTGAACGAAAGCACTTCGCTCATCGTATTACGGGTGTCACACGGACAAATTTTATCGTGATCAGGCTGGATTTGTATTGTTAGTTACGTTGAGTTTTATGGCGCAAAAGCAACAATGACTATGATGCGCCAGACACTAAGCGATTTTGATAATAGGGTTAAAATATGAGATGAAAAACAGATTTCTGTTTACAGTTTGTTTAAAACGCCTGTGGTCTCTAGAAACCGGAGAATGTCCTCTATGGGGATGATTGCATTTTCTGATAGTATTAACATTGGGTGGAGAGGTGTTTGTGTTCTGTAAAATTGTTAAAAATAAGCCTGTCTTCTTTTTTCAAAGACTGGGCATGTTATTAAAATATGATTAATAGTCAGAGGTTCCTAGCAATGTTCACATTCTGGTTGATTTTCTCTGAGCAACAAGAAGTTGTGGGTGAGGTGAGTATGACCTATCTGCAGGCGGCATAGTATTACTTCGATGAAGCGCTTTTGGTGATTGCATGACTTCCATTCTTGTAGAATAGGCTTGACAATTTGCAGCTTGTTAAGCACCTGAGCCTGCCATTCTTCTTGCCATTTTGCCCTCAAGGCTGTCTGACAACTGCTCAAACAGTCTCTGAATGGTGCCCTTATTTCTGCTATTTTTTGATGACCTGCCCTTGTCGCTACCCTGTCTGTCTTTTTGTTTCCTGGTGTAAGAAAAGGACACAAAAGTGCTGTGTTTAGGTACGATATGTGGCTAAAAGGCCGGGAGCAGGTTCGTGGACGAGGCCTACCGGGTGTGGTCCTCGTGAGCCGTGGCCTGATCCTGGACCTCAGGAGTTGCGACCCTGACTGCTGGGTTGGCCGCTACGTCCGACTCAACGGCGCTGCACACGGTAGTGCATCCGTGTGCCGTCAGCCGTTCCAGCCGTGCCACATTTGCCCTCGCGCACGTTGACGACCGCATCATGTCGGGACGACGGGGACCCAAACTGTGAGGCAGCGGTTTCCTCTTGCGAACCGAGAACTATATGCGCTGGACACTGAGTAAGCATAGCCGCGAGCTCTTCGCATAATAGAGGTCTGACTCTCGTACATGTTGCGTGATGCTTGGCATGTAGGGTTGGACATATAGTTTTATTTTCACCTGCCACTTCGTTCTCTAGTGTACAATATAACGCTTCTTTTGTTCGCATCAATTGTTGATGTTAATCCTTTCTCGTCCGCTATCAACAAACATAGTGACGAACGTCCTTAACCATCACACCTGGGATACCAACATGGCTCGGCACCCATGCAAGCCGTGTTGTCTTGCCATTTTTCTCAGCTCTTTCTAGCTTCTGTAAAATGACCCCGAGAAACGGTTTGTTTTCCGACCTTAAATGTAGGGCTTTTAATGCGCTAAGTGGGTCAGTGTATATGACAGCTTTTTTGTGATTTTTTGATAAAATTTCTTCGAGAGCAATCAAAAGAGCATATACTTCTGCTGTGACGATAGATACGAATGGTGGCAGTCTTATACATGTTTCTGAGTGTTTTGATATGACAGCACTTCCTGTATATTCTTGTGTTTTTGATCCACCAGTGTAGTATTCAGAATGCGTGTTATATTTTTCTTGTACGCCTAGGAAATCCTGCATAATTTGTTCCTGTGGAGTTTCCTTCTTTAAATGAGTCAAAGCAAGGTCAGTATAGTGCGAAAAGACCAACCATAGAGCCAGTCTTTCCGGCATTTGGACAACGCTTAGTGCCTGATTCGGTACTTTGAAGTCAAGACATATTTCTTCAAAGCGAAGGAGAAGTGGTCTTATCGTGTGCGGTCTGTTGTATTGTATTCTGGTACCGATGTGAGGGACAATAGTGTGACATATGTGGCTTGGTTTCGATCTGGTTCTTAAAACATAGGATACAGTAAGTAGCGCTCTTCTTTGTTCTAGGCACGGCTCGTTGCATAGAACTAAGCTCTGGACAAATGAATATAAGCTCTGGACAGGTGAGGTTCTATACGCTCCAGTCGCCAAGCGCGATCCATGATGATGTATTGGGTCAAAACGTTTGAGGTAAGATTTTCTGGCTGAACCGTAAATAACACTGCCGTAGTCAAGTATGCTGCGCACAATCGAACGGTATATGCATAAAAGGCAGACTCGATCGGCACCCCAGTGTTTCCACGATAGTATTTTCAGAATGTTGAGGGCTTTGTTTGCTTTCTTTTTTGTGTAATTCATGTGAGAAATGAAGTTTAATTTCCCGTCAAAGACTAGGCCTAGGAACTTGTGTTCTGACTTCAGTGGCAGTACACTGTTGTTGATTTTAAGAACAGGGTCCGGATACAAGCCGCGCTTTTGTGAGAAAAGTAGGGTAACGGTTTTCTGGGTGAAAAAGTGAAAGCCATTTTGATCTGCCCATTTGGTCAGTTTGTTGATGGTTAGCTGCAGCTGCCTTTCACATGTTAATATGCTTCAGGCCTGACATGCTATCTGAAGATCGTCAACATATAGTGAGTGCATGATGAAGGGTGGGATTACTTCATCAACTGAATTTATTTTCACTATGAACAGTGTAGTGCTCAACACGCAACCCTGGGGCACACCATTTTCTTGGACAAAACTCGCGACAGTGTGGAGCCCAACCGTACCTGAAAATTTCGGTTTGATAGAAAGTCAGAGAGGCAATTAAGCATTCTTCCGCGTATTCGGAGATTAGCCAGGTCTCTCAGTATACCGTACCTCCACGTGGTGTCGTAGGCCTTCTCCAGGTCAAAAAACACTGCTAGGCAGTGTTGCCTATGTAACAAGGCCTCACGTACTGTGTGTTTGAGACGAACAAGATGATCAATTGTGGAATGGCCTTTCTTATACTCACACTGGTGATCATCTAGTAGGTTGTCTATTTCAAGGGTGTATGTTAGTCTTCTGTTTATTACGCTTTCGTATGATTTTGCCATACAGCTTGTAAGTGCTATGGGTCTATAGCTACCCGGTAATGTCGGTGGTTTTCCAGTCTTTAGAAATGGCACTATGGTTGCCATTTTCCATTTTGTGGGCATTTTGCCAGTTTTCCAAATCATGTTAAAAAACTTCAATAATGTTTGCACGGCAGCTTGAGACAGGTGCACGAGCATTGCGTAATGAATTCTGTCTGGACCGACTCCTGTCTTTTTTTCCCGCCGAATGCACAGTGCTTTACTCTTGGAGTGTCAACAGAGCGTTGTACGGCTCATCTAGACCACCGGTTACTGGTAGTTTTGTTTTTCAGTTGTCTGTTTGTATACCAAGAAGGATGGAGTGTAATTAGCAGAAGAACTGGATATAGTGTAAAAGTGTTCACCTAAAATGTTCGCCTGCTCCTCTAAAAATGTCTGTGTGCCTGGGTCTGTAAGTATGGGTATTACGTATGAGGAATAGTCACCGCTGAATTTCTAACCTGGTTCCACATTTTCTTGGATGTGGTTGTGCTATTGATTGTAGATATGTACTTCTGCCAGGACGATTTTTCTGCATTTCTACGAATATATCGTGCTTTTGCTTTAGCTTGTTTGAACGCAAGGAGGTTGTCGCATGTGGGGTACCTACGAAATTTGCACCATGCTTTATTTTGTAGTTTTTTGGCTTTTTCACACTCACTGGTCCACCATGGCTTTAGCTTTGTTCCCACTAGTTCTGAAGACTGGGGAATAGTTTGCTCTGCTGCAGACAGTATGCAATCAGTGATCTTGTCATTTATTCCATCTCTTGTTAGATGTTCAGAGAACTCATCCTGTACATTAGCTCCCTGTGTAAACAAAGGCCAGTTAGCTTTGTGAAGCTTCCAATGCTGTGGTCGAGAGCGTATGGTCGGAAGTGGTGATGTTAGTTTCACAATCGACGGTAGATGGTCACTAACATAAGGGTTGTTTATTGTTTCCCATGTAAAATCAGCAAACAGTGAGCTAGAGCATAGTGCCAAATCCAAGCAACTCATGGCTCCTGTGCCTGGAGAGCAGTATGTTGGTGATCCAGTGTTTAAAAGACAGACATTGTTAGTAAGAATAAAATCTTCAATTATCTACCCTCTATTGCCTGTCTTTACACTACCCCATAGTATTTTATGCACATTGAAATCTCCTGCCATTAAAAAAGGTTTAGGTAGCTATTCTGCGATCGATTCTAGATCTTTTACAGTAAAATGTGTATGAGTTAGAATGTATATGAAACAAATAGTGATAGTTTTATGTGATAAAATGGTGACTTCAGCCGTTTCAATAAAACTATTAACTATAACTTGTCTTACTGCTATACCACTTTGGACAACAATGGCGACGCCGCCTGACAGCCTGTTGCTATGAGAGCGGTCGCGACAAATAACAGAGTAACCTTTTACTATTTTGGTGTTTTGGTGCCTTTTTTTCGCTCTTGTCTGGGGGACAAACCGTGGCCACTAGGTCCTGGAGTTCGACCTGTGTGCCTGCAGAGACCGTCGGCGGTGCCTTCCCCCTTCGCACCGCTTCAGCGTAGGTGCCCTTTTGGGCAAGAACCACTCACTTGCGTGCTTCTGGATATGGTGTGTTTTCTTTGATTTTCAGTGTGAGTATGTCTTTTTCTTTTTGCCATTCTGGGCAGGAGCGTGAGTACGCTGCATGGGGCCCCTTGCAGTTCACACAGTTCAAAGGGTTGGTGCACTCGCCATCGTCATGTTCATTCTGGCCGCATTTCATGCAGGTTGGACTACCACGAGATGAATGAGACCTGTGCCCAAACCTCTGGCACCAGAAGCACCTCCGAGAATTAGGTATGTAGGGCCTCACACGTAGGTAAAGGTACGCTACCTTAACTGCAGCAGGAAGCGTCCTGCTTGCGAATTTTAGTATTACATTCCTTGTGCGGCTTTCCTTCTTATCTCTACGAATGATGATTGCTCATGCGGCAAGTACACCTTGATCCGCTCAAGCATCAATTTCTGCATCAGTACACTTGAGCAGTTCATTGTCGGATATTACACCTCGCGTATAATTGAGAGATCGGTGAGCTGTTACACGGACTTCATGTTGTCCGATTTTTCCAAGGTGTCTAATTCTGTCACTGTTTTTTCTTTTTCACTTCTTTGAGGAGATCTTCTGAATTCATTTTTTTGCACTGTAATTGCTTCCAATGCATTCTTTGATTGCTTTTGCAATCGGGAATGGTGATATGTCTTGAATCTTAATTTCAGTCAATGACGTTACAACAAAGAATTTCGTGTAATCACTCTGTTTAGTCAGAAAGTTTTTATTTGCTTCGGTGCGACCCCTTTTACGAGACCGATCATTGTGGAAAGGGGGGGTACTTTTTTCCATAGAAAAGCATGTTCATTCGGTAGGTATGCTGACCACCCACTATGGAGTCCAACAAGTGGAACGTATACACACGTTAGCCATACATTGCTACAATTTGTATTGTGTGCTGATTCATGGTCCCTATCAATCGCAGTTCGGGAACTGAGATCCCGAATCCCGATTTGGATGGCTTCTGCACGAAACTCGATCCCGATTAGTCTGAATCGAGTATAGACGTCCGACTCTGGAGTTTTGCAGAGACGCAGCACCACCTATCGATGCAGTTTTGAGTAGTGCAAGGTCCGACTGCCTTGCAAAAGTTTGCTGCGCAACCAGGTGCAACTACAGCGTACGAAACAACCATTGAGCTAAATATTACATGTATTTGCGCATTGAACACTCAGAAAAAGAGCTTCAAATTTCTCTCCGCGAGTCAGGGGCGTCACCGAATTGCGGTGAAGTGCTTACTGGTTCACTTGCCTGAACGACGGCGAAAACACGAGCAAACGCAACAGCTTCGCGCTCTACGAAAAAAGACCCTAGATTATACTAATGTTGCGTTGGGAATCACCATGTACGTAGATGACTTCAGTTTTACTGATTTTCGCAGCTTTCTCAAAGCAGAATGGTGAGAGCGCTAAATACAGGCCGTTGCGAACATGTTGGGTATGCGAATACTCACGTTCTCCAAAGCTGTTCGCTTGAGTAACTGTCATAACGTAGATCTCCTGCTATTGTTTTGAGTAGCCTTGACGAAGAACCATGGTAACATTGATTATGAAGCTTAACATACTCTCTGACCACGGTGCGCGACGTGCAACTGTAGTCAGGTGACGCCCGGCCGCATTTAACATAGCACACGCTGCAACGACCAACAAACTGAAGTTTTCCTCACCACACAGCATTATGCACACTAGGGTTTTGAAGGCTCTAAGTGCCGGCTTTAACTAGTAAATGCAAACACGTGCGTCAAACAGGTAAATCGCAATATTATCGCGACCACAATGTTTTTTTTTGTTGACCATCGGCATTACCGCAGCTATCTCGGAGGCATCGGTTTTGCCTTTCATTGTACCTTGAGAAAGAGGACACTCATGTATCTCCATTTGCAGTATATACACACGGAAGACAACTGCCAACTGAGCACTCGAACATGCGTAATAAAACCACTCAATGCACACTAGGCAACTGCAAGCAAGAATGCAACTTCAAACCGAAAATTACCAGGGTCATTGATTGATATCTTGGGTTTAATGTCCCAAAACCACCATTTGAATAAGAAAGACGTTGTAGTGGCTGGCTGCCAAAATTTCGACCACCTGGGGTTTTAACATGACCCAAATCTGAGCACATGAGCCTAAAACAATTCCGCCTTCATCGGAAACAGCCGCTGCAGTCGAGATTCGATCCCCCAATCTGCGGGACGACAGCGGAGTACCTTAGCCAATAGACCACCGTGGCGGGGCCCACCAGGGTCATTCGTGCCGGATAAAGTGGGATTCGTACCACTGATCGCATAGATTGTTCGTGTATGCACTTAGTTTAGTGCTTGCCTCGAACTAGCTAGATGTCATGCAATGCTTGCTTGCACTTAAATTGACAGGTGCTGCAAGTCGAAATATATCAAAGATATTTTGCATTCTGCCCGCATTTCCTTTTGATGAGCTTCCTACTTTTATGACGTGAGCTTGGATTGAGAAAAGAAGCTTGCCAGGTCCTTAATTTTCAGAAAACCGTGCCTCAACACAACGAAAAAGAAGCGCCTAGCACGTTTGCTTGTTTACGGCTCTCTGTGCACTACCAAATTATGGGCGGAGCGGCGACGGGGGCGCTGTTGGCGGCGTTTTTTGCAGCGCCACCTGGGCATAGTCTGGCGTCTATAGCAGCATCCGGACCAGCTCGACCCTGGTCGTTATCAAAAGTGCACTTGTGACACCGTCTATAGATATCCTGCCCACTTGCGGCCACAATCGGGCCTGATCCACATAAAATTTCTTGGTCATGATGGTTTTTTTTTTTTTCAGGCTGAAGAAAGCATCTATTGATCGCTGTTCAGAGAAATGTGATACCCACAGAGGCCAAACACGATGACGTGATATGTCGTTTGTAATGAGACGACCGGGATTGTCAGAGACAGGCATTGAAACTACTGGGATTATATTTTAATAGAAAAATTACACTTCCTACGAAGTAGGATCGCTGACAAAAAAATTACACTTCCAAAAAATGCATAATGTACAAAGGATTCTACCCCGAACAGCCCACTATGCAACCGCGCCTGCATTATTTCCGCAACGCTTTCAATATCAAACACCCCTCCCAGAGTCCCAGGCGCAAGCTTAACTATTGTTTAAACCATTGCCTTACTTTAATAACATTTGTACCACACCTCGTCCAGATACGCTACTTATTTCAAGTGCATACCCGCATGCAAAGAGTTCGCTTATGCGTTCGACTAATTGCAAGGCCCTTAAAATAAAGCAAAGAAGCAATCAGCAGTCTCGAAACGTTTGATGGCCGTAAAAACCGGAACTAGAACTACTATTTGCTACCTAAAGGTAGCATATACAATAGCTAACTGGAACAGACGGAGAGCGACAGTTTGACAAGAGTACGCGATCATACGCACCTTGCCGGCTGGACACCATCAGACACCATCCGCGCGCATGCAAACTTCATGGACAACACACGCGCTAAGAAGCAATAGGCTTTCCTGGGGATAAACAACTGAACACATGTTCCAACAGTTCCAAGTTACTCCGATAGATTCTGTGAGAAAAGAAACACTCGGCTTGAACCCGGGTCCGCTGCGTGCCAGCTCCGTATTCTACCACTGAGCCAGGCCTGTGCTTGGGACTTGTTCACAAGCTTGCCTCGATAGGATTGATGTCAAGAAAGGAATCGCATTATTATGAGTAATAAAGTGTGTTAGAACAGCAAAAAAAAAACAAGGCATCACACAATGCGAATAGTATAACAAGTGGGTCGTCCAATGCTCAAACCCAATAAAGAAGCAAAGCTTGTTCTTTATCACCTAATAACTGCGCATACCCCCTTTCATTCGTGATGCCTCATCGTTATGTTACACCATCAACAATTGCCACGTAATTCCTTGCAAGTGTGTAGGGAATACCATGCTTCTCAGAAGAATGACAAAAACTAGCATAGCAAATGCTGGCCTAATACCAATAAATTATTATTATTAATGCCGTAGTGGGTCCCCAGAGAGTGTGCTTGAAGCAGTTACACAATGAGTGTTTAGAAAAGGCTCTGAAAGTCCGCTCTTCTAGCTTTCGCTCTGACTATGCCGTGCTTTCCATGCAGGCATGACAATTTTTTTCGTTTCATGAATCAAACAGAAACAAACAAGCAGCATTTTATTGCGTGTCTTGATGCATGGAAGGTTCTTAATTTAGTGCAGCTAGTTCAATTACTCGTGATTGATTGTAGGTGGTAAACCACTGACATAATAGGGATCTTTTTGTGAATATCCTATCGTAGCGCATGTGTGCTCATGCATTCACCATAATTTCTTGATAAGTAAACCATCTTTCTTGGTAATAACGTCGTTTTAGATGGCATACATTGACCTTTTACACTGGCATAAATTGTTGTTTGACTTTAGTGACCTGCAGTAAAAACAAAACAGTAGTAGAAACAAAACAGTAGTAAAACAGTAAAAACAAAACAAAAAATCCCACCTCTAAGGTAATTAGAAAATATCATGTGGAATTAATACATAGGTATGAAAAATTTGCTGTCGAGTTTTCGAAACCTATTAAAAATTCCAGTGGGTCTTATCCTGCTCCTCACCTTTTTTAATGGGTCTGACCAAACCACTGAATCGGTAACACAGTAAAAATGCAAATGGCTGACAAATTAAAGTACTTGGTGCGCATCAATTCTTGCAAAAATGTGTGCAGTTCTCATTGCATTTCTCAGTTGTGTCCAAAGGGCCTAGACAATCGGGACACTAAAGAGAAAGGAACACTAAAAGAAAAAAGAAAATTTTTGTGTATTAGTAAAAAACAATTTCATATACCTGAAAACACCACTCTTAACGAGAGACGATGGCAGAAAATGCGTGCAAGGAAAATGTGTGTGAGGATTCCCGCACCAAAAACTGTGATATTAGACTTTGAAGTCGTTTACTGGGTCATACGCAGCTTATAAAGGAGAAAAAGTGAAATACATAGTCATCTGTGGGTGCTATAGACGTAGCATACAAAGTTTCAGAAAGTTTAAGCCCATTTCGCGATAAGATGAGAAACAAATTACTTCATGCGCGAAGATTTTGGCACAAACTTTAAATATTTATTTTGACCTTGACTTTCACGAGCACTTCTTCTCTTACAGAATTCATTAGAGTATCTTGGGCCTGAGGAAGACTTCGCCCCCGCTTGCTCCGTAAAGATCTCTTTGTGCCTAGATACCACCTAGGAACACGTGTCGAGTTGTTTATCCCCAGGAAAGCCTGTTGCTTCACGGCGCGTGTGTTGTCTGTGAAATTTGTGTGTGCGTGGATGGTGTCCTGCCTTAGAAGTGGAATGGTTTGGGCTAGTTGGTATGACATGACGATATTTATAGCGCGAGAACAGAACAACGACCAAGGGACAAGAAGAATATGAGCGCTTGTCTCCTTCGTGTCCCTTTGTCGTCGTTTTATTCTCGTGCTATAACTCTCGTCATGGTGTCCTGCTGGCGAGGTGTGTATCATTTTGCACATACCCCTATCACGCTGTTGCTCTCCTTCTGTTCTGGTTTTCACGACCATCGATAGTTTCGAGATTGCTGGTTGCTTGCTTTACTTAGGGGGCCTCGCAATTTCTGAAGTCGATCGCGTACGCGAACTCTTTGCATGTGGGTATGCACTTGAATTATGTACCGGATCTGAACGAGCCAAGCCCAGGACTCCGGGACTTGTGTTTGCCAAGTCCCGGAGTCCAGGAGTGTGCCAGCACGATATAGTGCTGGCACACTTGCAGAGTGGGCTGTTAGCGGTCGAATCCCGCGTACATTATGCACTTCCACCACTGACAAACATATGTCCTTAACATGAACGAAAGCAGCCTTGCTACTCAAAACTATAATTCTCCTCCATGAAGATGTATTCTTGTCACTGTATGTTCACACGCTAGCAGTTTGGCGTAACCAGCATTGCAATTATTTTAGGTTACAAGCTGGCGTTTAAGGACCTGCTCAGTTTTCATTTCTTTTTTTTTTTTATAGAAGCACTGAAACTTACGTTAAATTGAGTTCCCATGTCTTTGATTGTTCGCATTACAATCACAGGAGTGGGCAGGATAGCTATAGCCATTGTCACACGGGTACTTTTGATAACGATCAGGGTCGACCGAGACCGGATTTCTTGATCATGACATACAATTATTGCATCTAATTGGTTCAAACTAATCCGGATCGAGTTCGGCGCAGCAGTCATTCAAACCCCAATCGGAAGCTAGATCACAGTGAACAAACCACGAATACTAGAGTCCATGAATTAACACAAAATGCAGACCGAGCCTGATCACAATAAATTTTGCTCGTGTGATACGAGGATAAGCGAAATTCTTCTGTTCATGCCAATTTGCTGAACACTGATACACCATGGCAAAAAAACACATCTGGTGCCGTCTTTGGAAGCTCTCGGAGTGGTACACGTGAGTAAAAGCAAGCACGAACGTTAAGTGATGGCACGCAAAGCTACACATCTTGTTGGCAGATCACGCACGCACTGCACCGCCCGCCAGCAACATCAACAAACTTTGCGCGCCATTTCTGAAAAGACAGCAACAAGCTCGCCGAGAAATAATATGTTCCTAGGTGGTACTTAGGCATAGGGAAATCTTTAACGAACAAGCAAGGTGAAAGCTTTCCAGGTTCAAGTTACCCGGATGGATTCTGTGATAAAAGAAAGGCTCATTTGATATTCTGTAGCTGCTAATGAACTTGGTCTAAACAACCTCATTATTTTCCTTAGTGGTTCTGTACACGATTCATAGAAAAGACAATCCGAATGGTTCCACATATTAGGTTAACTGGCCAGGCCAGTCTATCGCACTGGGAATACCAGTAACCCTGAATTACCGGTCTCGCTTTTTTCTCATTACAGATGGATTGATAATGCCATAAAATATTTTACTGTCAAGATAAAAAAAAGCACCCTGGTGGAAAAATTGTAACTGCTTCTAGATGGTTCTAGGTAGAACTAGTTGAACTATATTATGGAATAATGCTCAGCTGAAACCAGTTGCCTACAAGTTGCCCAGTTGTAACTAATTGAAAGCTCATTCTAACCAGCCTTTCTTGACTTCTAGTCACAACTTGAACCACAGCTGACAAATACCAAGGACACGAGTACCAAGTATTGAAAGAGGGAACACACTATCATGAGCAAAGAATTTTTACAAGCACCAGAGATGTGATACCAGCACCAATTGCTAGAAACTGTACCTAGATGATACCTGCGACATTCTGCTGCATTTTGAAAAAAAATGTTATTATATCTCTGCCAATTAATGGGCCAAAGGCATAGTTTGTGCTGTATTTTGGAGAGAAAGAAGACGGCAGGCACTTGAACTTTACAAGTCACCAGTGTAATTTTAGTGGTAATTGCAGTATAAAAAAAAGTACGATGTTAGTTGCTTGATGCAAGTCTTCAAGTCACCCATACGATAGAACTTACTAGGTGAATTTCGTTTACTGATAGTGTTATCAGCTCTTTATTGAAGCAAGTAGGGACGGGGGGGGGGGGAGGCCTTTTGATTACCTATTTGCAGGAATTCATTCCAAATTTGTCACCACTCACTGTTTTCAGCATTTCTTAATTTGTGCAAGCTTTGGGTGTTCAGGGAACTTTCTTGGGAAGTCATATCTGGCATTGTTTCGGGAGAACCAATTAAACTGATTGTGTGCCGCCGTCAGCCAGCTGGCCCTTTTTGCCTTTTGTTTTTTTTCTTCACTTCTTAGTCGTAAGGATGTCGCAGCGTTCACTTCGTAATATGAGTTTTTATTTATTTTTTATTTATAAAGTACTGCAGGCCATAAAAAATGGCCCAAGCAGGTGTGGGAGGTGGTACAATAATGATATGACCAATTAATAGATGTACAGGTGTAGTGAAAGAAGAAAAATTATAGAAAACAGCAACAACAACGACAGAAAAAATTAAATCAGACAAGTGTACAATATATTCGCGGGTTGCAAAACTCACACTTCACAGCAATTTTCTAGAGATTTTAGTACATTTGCAGACTCAAAAATATGGTGTGGCAGCTCGTTCCAGTCTGTTATTGTGCGAGAGAGAAAAAGAGTGCTTGAAGTTGCTAGTGCGTGCAAAGGCAGGTGTGAACTTGCAAGAATGGTATCCTCTAGTAGGACGTGAAGATAACAGAGTGAGGACGTGCGAAAGGTCTATGATAGCGTTTTTCTTAGATAGGTGAAAAACAATTTTAAGTCTAGCTAGTTTTCTTTGTGATTCTAAAATTGGAATATTGTTATTAATTATTACTTCTGTCGGGGAGTCAGACCGGTGGAAGTGGTTGAAATAAACTGAACAGCTAATCTTTGGACTTTCCCAAGATTATTAATATCTTTTTTAGTGTGCGGATCCCAGACTTCAGATGCGTACTCTAAACAAGGTCGGACTATTGTGTTAAAAGCAAGGAGTTTAGTTTTAGGGGGACAGCTTTTGAGGGTGTGTCTTGGTAACCGTTATTTTCTACTGGCAGAAGAGCAAATCTTTTCAATGTGGCAGGACCAAGTTAAGTTGTTGATGATTGTGACGCCAAGATATTTATAACTTTGTGTAAGTAAAATTGGAGTTCCTTTAATACTGTACGAGTAAATTAGGGGTTGTTTTTTGTTAGTGATGCACATAGATACAGTTTTCTCTGGATTTATGTGAATGTCCCAGCACTCACACCAGGTATTAACTGCATGAACACTTTGATTCGATAACACTTGGTCATCTGTGGATTTAACTGAACTAAATAGAAGGCAATCATCGACAAACAGCTGCATTTCAACACCATATTTAGAACAGGATGTAATATCATTGATATAGATTAAAAATAGTAGTGGTTCCAGGATGCTACCCTGGGGAACTCCGGAGTTAACTGGAAGAGGATTGGAGTAGGTACCATTTATATAAACAAACTGTGTGCGAGAAGACAGACACAATATTACCTATTTAACAATAGTCGCGAGAAAACCAAGCAAGGTAAGTTTGTGAATTAATTTGCAGTGAGGCATTTTATCAAATGCCTTGCTGAAGTCAAGGAAGATGACGTCAGTTTGACCAGATTTATCTAGGACTGAGGAGAAAGAATGTATACAGAAAACTAATTGGGTTGTCGTGAATAGACCTTTACGAAACCATACTGGAATGGTGATAGTACATTGCACTCAATTAGAAAATTAATCATATAGTTAGAAACTATGTGCTCTAGAAGTTTACAAGTGCTAGTAAGTGATAATGGTCTGTAGTTAAACAAAAAAGTGTTATTTCTTTTTTTAAGTACCGGAATTATTCGAGGAATGTGCCAGTATAAGGAAACAATGCCTTGAGATAATGATAAACGAAAGATTACTACAAAGAAGCGGGAAAGTGATTCAGCGTAATGACGTAAAAAAGTATTTGGCAGGTTGTCCGGACCACAAGAAGATTTTGTTTTAAGGTTCAGAAGCATGGAAAAGATACCTTCAAACGTTATGAAGTCAGGATCAATTTCTACTGAATTACTTCCAATGGCACTATTAAATGAGCATGGATTGGAAAAAATAGAGTGAAAGTAACGGTTATATTCTGTGGCCATTTGTTTCTTATCTTGAATAATTTGATCCCCAAGCACAATGCAATCTGTAGTTTTCTGTTGCTTAACTTTTATGTGGCACCAAAACTTGGCTGTATCACTCTTTAGGAATTGGGGTAATTTAACAGAATAAAATACACGTTTGCTGAACCGTACTCTTTTTGAAAGCGTTCTTTTCAATTTCTGAAATGGCAATCCTTTTGAGTTCTGCTTTCTCATACGCTTTACTTCCCGTGCAATTTCAATGATTTCTCTAGTTAACCATGGATTTTTGGAATGTTGTTTTTTTCCTTTTGTAAGGAATAAAATTGTCAATGCAATAGCTACAAAGTGATTGGAAGGTATTCCACAGATAGTTTACATCATCACCAGAAAAGCGATCAAAGGCTACATCGAGGTAATCTAGACCTGTCTCGTCATGGGCTCTGAAAAAAGTTTGGAACACTTTCTGTTTCTCGTGCATAATGTCAGATTGATTACCAAGACTGCATGCAAAGAAAACCAATTTGTGATCAGAGACCATCATCAACAGATACATGTACGTCAGAAAAGAATTTGCTATGAAACACAAGATCTAATAGAGATGATGTATCATCCTGCACTCTAGTTGGCACATTCACAGCTTGTTCAAGATCGCATGCCAGCATTAAATAAAAAACAACGTGGTCACTTGAGGATGAAGAACATAGTTTGGACCAATTAATATTGAGTAAATTAAAATCTCCTGTTAGTATTAAGCGGCTGCCAGAATATTCAACACAGAAATCATAAATTTTAGACAAGAAATCATCATCTGAAGTCGGAGAGCGATAGGCAGCTACTAAAATAATAGAATTTCGGAACACGTTTAGTTGCAAACAAAAGCTTTCATGGCTATCTATTTGTTTTAAAGGTGTAACTACCACATGAGAGCTCAAAATAACGGTGACACTTCCGCCACGCGATGGTCTGTTCCTTCTATACACTTTAAAGTTGCGAGGAACAATTTAAGCATCACTGACGCCTTCGTGCAGCCAAGTTTCAGTCAAGACCATGATATGAGGAGAGTTTGCTAATAATGTGGTCTCTAGTTCAGTGACTTTGTTCATAATTCTTCGTGCATTGATATTAAGAAGACGCAAGGTTTGATTACGTGTAGGCGGGATTTGTCAGGCATTTTCCGGGGGCTTAAGTGCCGGTGATAAACTTGGACGGGTAATGGTTGGAACTTTTACTCGGCAATTGCTGCTATCACCCCACATGAACGTGTCGTGCGATACGGGGCTTATTGTGCAAAAGATAGGGTTTCTTGCCATTAGCCTTATCAAATTTAGCACTGTCCCACGGCAGTTTACACCTGCGGAGCGTGCAGCAGCAGTAATCATTTTAGATAAAAATTTTGGTGCCTTTAATCTTCTTTACGTTCATTAGTACCGTATTTACTCGATTCTACCGCGCCGTCGATTGTAACGCACAATTTCCACGATGAAAAAAAAAAGTAAGACATCGATTGCAACGTCACCCTATTTTCTCGCTGGCCAGCACGATCACACTACTCAAAAAAACGACTCCTTTCGGAGCGTCTTCCATTTAAATATGAGGTACGGGGGAAGCTTGTGCCCATCTGACGTGTAACAGAGCATTGCCGTCACTGTAGTTTTATCGTGGACCGATGTCAGCACGCGAATTTGCTTCGCCCCTTCTCGATGGCTGTGGTGCCAGGCATGTCGAAGGAAGAACGTCTGATCGGCATTCCCAATTTGCCCAAGCAGGTAGCCGTTGTTGTGCCGCAATTTTAGGACGAAGCTATGAAAACTGTGAAGCTTTTCATCGTACTCCTCCACAAAACTTTTCGCATATGCCCGTTCACCTTCGGAGGGAAAAGCCTTTCCTCTCCATAAAGTTAGTTAGCACCTGCACGCTTTAAACTGGCTCCGCTTCAGACTTTTTTCTAAAGCTAATTGCATAGCCCGCACTTGGAGCAGTTCTGTCATCACGGGCCGCTGTGCTGCTCGCTGCTCAAGCACACATTCGCCGAGCAGCTCTTCAATTTGCGGAAACCGACCCTGCTGTGGTCCACTGAAGCCTTTGCGTGAAGCTTTGCTGTCGACAATCTGCTTTCGTTTCCGCCAGTCCCGCACGCATGTTTCGGGAACTCCGAAGAACCGCGATGCGACCCGATTTCCGTCCGTTTCTGCACACGCGATGACTTTTCTTTTAAAAGCGGCATCATGGTGCGCTCAAGTTTTTGGAGTCGGCCTTTCCATGCCGTCAATGCTAATGCACTACAAGATGACGAACTCCTCAGCACACGTACGGAGTGCCACACAAGGAAAGCACATAGGCAGAAATGGCCGACACACCATGCCGACGCACGTAGCATGTGGTTATTTTGGAAATGCCCATGGTAATAGAATGACCGTATTCTTTTTTTTCTACTCGATTCTAATGCGCATGCGATTTATGAATTCGCTTAACCGGAAAAAAGGTGCACGTTACATTAGAGTAATTACGGTACTTCTTGTTTTTCGTTGTAATCCTGTAGGTACAGAATTATGAGACGATTTCCAGTTTTTCTTCCAAGTCTGTGTATACGTCCAATCGACTTGCACTCAACGACTAGTTTTTTGCCGAATAGTTTCCTAACGGCCTCATTTTTTAGGTGAACCTCTGTTTCATGCACTTTTTCTACAACACCGTATATGACTAACATTGAACGGCGGCTGCGGTCTTCAATATCAACAATATTTTCTGATGTTCCTACTACGGAAGTCTTTATTTCTGTTAAGCTTGAATCGAACAGATCGATCTTGCTTGTTGAGTCTTTTGTTTTGGTGACCAATTTATTTACCAGAGAACTTTTTTCAGCTATAACCGCAAGAGAGGATTTCTAGACAGCTTGTTCGTTTTTTAAATCGATTAGGCTTTTCGAAATTTCACCTTGTTGCGCGAGGATTTCAGTAAGCATCTTTTCTATTTGAGGACCGGGATTGAGCTCTACATCTCCACAAAGCATAAGTTTGCAAGCATGGAAACAGTCATACACAATACAGATGCATATATGTGGGCATGGCACAACAATAAAAAAGCTATTACTAAAAAGTACGCAGCTGTGTTTGCTATTAACCTGGATAGCAAAGGGAACAGACATGGTCAGCATTGCTGTTTTGCTCACTTTGCCAAGCCCACTGAAGTGAAAGGGTTGTAGGCCAGGCTTTATAGTCCGCACTGAGACTGACGTCACAGGCAGGAGCGCCATGGAGCAGTCGACAGGTGGGAGACTATACAGCACGTGCCTTGGTTCAGGCATGCGCCGTGGTGCGGTAGGCGATGACGAGGCAGGCGAGGGCAGGAATATGGGCTTCTGATGACAGACGGACTCGAAAAATGTGGTACCCAACAGGATTGCCTGGACAGCAAAGGGAACAGACATGGTCAGCATTGCTGTTTTTGCTCACTTTGCAATGCCCAGGTCATGCCTGAGTTTTTGAGATCACTGCATGCTTCCTTTCAACCTGCCACAACAATATGCCCTACCCAAAATCTTTGCGAATGTATGCAGACACTCCACTTTCATCTGTGCAATAAATTGTGGTAATAAGGCGAAATTTGGCATCTTATATACACCATGGCCATGAACTTGTCGCACCTTGCAATTACATCAAGCAGGTGCACTTTCACCCATCTATCTGCCTGTCACTAGAACATTCTGGTCAAGCACAGTCAAAGGTACCAAGAGCAATTAGGTGTACCCACTGAACAACGCATATCTTGTGAGTCTAAATTATTATAAAATTTTAACGTTTTCCTCTTCCACTTCATTGAACTTTTAGTTCCTGGCGTTCTGAAATTTGAGGCATCTTATTTTACACTGTTGCCATTTCTCTCATCGCTTCTTGATTTGATTTGATTGATATGTGGGGTTTAACGTCCCAAAACCACTATATGATTATGAGAGACGCCGTAGTGGAGGGCTCCGGAAATTTAGACCACCTGGGGTTCTTTAACGTACAACTAAATCTGAGCACACAGGCCTACAACATTTCTGCCTCCATCGGAAATGCAGCCGCCGCAGCCGGGATAAGAACTCGCGCCCTGCGGGTCAGCAGCCGAGTACCTTAGCCACTATCTCTCATCGCTTCTGTAGCTGCTGTTGTATCCATGATTGCAAATAACTCGGAACCATAAAAATGTGAAAGATCGGTATGCAAAAGTTTTTGCTTTTTTTTTTTTCAGTCAGGTACAGTGATAGTATGGTCATCACATGCACAGGCCCTAATTGGGAACATTGACTTCAAACAGGTATTAACTGCAATTTAGAACACGGTTTATGCATAAAAATTTATTACAATTTAAGTGTAGATAATCCAGCTGTGTTGTCATGCAAAGTGGGTAAAAAAACTTTGGGTAAAGAGCCTTTGGATAATGAGTCACATCAAATAGGACCAACTGAGAACAACTGCTGTTTCCAGGAAGTGTCTGTCTTTTTTTTTTACTGCACAAGCTTTCCTCATGTGAAGTACCTTTGTGCCCCTATTCAGTCTCTGCTATTTTAGGAAGCACACTAGGTAGTTATGCATTCCAGATATTTTTCTACAGGTTAACCACAACTATGCTAGCCACCTATATAGGCCACGTTCACACAATGTATGCTATACTGACAGATATTACATGTGTTACAAACAAATTCTCATAAGTATTTCTATAACTTGATTCTGAATATATTTATATATTTATTTAACTATTGATTTATGCATTGTACCCCACTGGCCCTGAAAAGCATCGAATAGGGGAAGGGATTATAGAAAAATCACAATAAATGAAGCATAAAAAGATGCTACACAAAAGATGAAATGAGCACAATATGTACAATGGAAGAGAAAAGAACAAACGCTACAGTATAATGCAGTAAAATACAAAATAAAAAAAGTAATGTTTATATAGAAATTAAGAAAACGTACAAACTTCCAAATGCTCATGAAATTTCTCAGGGTCTCTTAACGAAACAATTTCACCAGGAAGATTATCCCAAAGTGAGATGAGTTGAGGCAAAGCAGAATTATTCAATGACTGTGTGTGGCCAAAGATGCGTCATTAAGTGAGATGATTATAAAGACGATATATAAACGAAGAAATTTCAAACCAGAGACGACTGGTTCACAAGTATTAGTGGTACTTATGGAAGATGCATAGAAGGCTGACAAAGCGGCGGAATCACAAGGTAAAAATCGATGTTCCCTAATTAGTCCTTGACATCCTTTGGTTGTCTATGCTATATTGGAACTAAAAAACAACAGAGAAAAGTGTTGGCAAACACTAAAATGCATGTTTCACTAAGCAAATTGCAGACTTTTCCAGAAATCACTTGGTTAACTAGAATAGCACCTGCTAATTATATTTCCGGAGGTGAAGATTATGTCCACCAATATTACTTGTGGTGAAGGTAAAGCAATCATGCGTTGATCCCAAGCTAATGTGTTCTCCACGACAGATCAATAGCAATCCCAATTGAAAAAGAAAAAAAATAGAAGAAATTTCTAATGTAGTTGAAACTGGCTCCATTTGTCAGTGCCTATATGAGTATTAATCAGTATGAGTATTTGTATGAGTTGGCACAAAACTAATGGAAGTATGTATACACCTGCTGGCGTGTGCATCTATGAAACTACAATATATTTCATATATAAGGAAGCAAAATATTGTAACGTTTAGTAATGTGTTTATTACGCTGTGGCGTACTGGTCGACTTCAAGGGGTCATGCACCGGAGGCCTATCTCGCTAGCCGAACGTCCTCTTCTTTAATCTGCCTGTTTCCCGCTGCCGAGAGGCTCATACCCAAATCACATATGCATAACATTTCCCTCTGCGCAGACGAAGCCCACCGGGCGAGTTAAAGAGTCTCTCTGGGATTATAGCGCTTCAAACGTGCTATATGGACAAGTTCAGTCTTTGCAAATCGTCGGCCATTTGAATGAAGACGTGCTACGCAGTAAGTTACATCGCTTATGCGGTCTAGAACAACATAAGGGCCCGCATAGTGTGCCAGCAATTTTTCACACAACCCACGTTTCCTATTTAGCGTCCACAGCAACACGTGGTCTCCGCAATTATACGTCACATGTCAATGTTGATAGTCAAAACGTGTCTTTGAGCGATCTTGCGAAGTGAGGGTGCGCAGGTAAGCAAGACGTCAGGCTTCTTCTCCACGGCAGACGATATCGAATATACCGGAATCGTGGTGGTCTATAAACGGGAAGATGGTATCTAGGGTATGACAAGGTGGCCAAGCATACAGAAGAAAAAAGGTCTGTAGCTGGTAATCTAATGCTGTGCGGCGTTAAATGCGTAAGTGATGAAAGGTAGCACGCCATCACAGTTCTTGTGATCTGCTGCGACATACACAGAAAGCATGTTTGTGAGAGTCCTGATAGTTTGTTCTGTCAGGCCGTTTGTTTGGGGATGTTATGGCGTAGAGTGCCGAAAGCTTGAAGCGCATAGACGAAGCATCTCTTCCACCACGTCTGCAGTGAATTGTCGCCCACGATCACTGATAACAATTTTAGGAGGTCCATGCCGTAGAACCACACAACGCAGCATGAATAAACACACGTCAGCTAAAGTTGCCGATGGTATAGCAGCTGTCTCGCAGTACCGTGTTAAGTGATCGGTACATACGACTATCCAGCGATTGCCATTAGAAGACCTCGTAAAGAGACCTAGAAGGTCAATCCCAACTTGCTCGAATAAAGTTCTAGGGGGTGGAATAGCATGTAGTCAACTTGGAGGAGCACTGGTAGAGCGCTTGCGACATTTGCACTCGTTGCAACTAGAGACGTACTGTTCCGTCGTCTGGCGCATTTTCGTCCAGTAAAATCCTTCTTGAAGCCGGCAAAAGGTTTTCGCTGTGCCTATATGGCCGGGCGTTGGGTCATCAAGCATAGCCTGCAAGACGGAAACGCGAAGGCTCTTCGGAACCACGAGAAGATATCGTAAGCCGGTCGTAGCATAGGGTAGTTTTTTTTTTGAACACAAGCCCATTGCGCATGCAGAAGCGAGTCACCGATGGTCTTGACTCGGTAGAAAAGAGCTCCTGTATGGTGTGGTCCCTTTGACCCTCAATATTAAAGGCGTTGGTATCAGGAAATGGCAGGTCTAATGGCGCGATAAAGGTGTCAAAGTTGCCCGCGTCGCAGTCGGTCGATGGAAGCGGTAGTCGCGATAGACAATCTGCATCAGCGTGACGACGACCGCTTTTATAGAAAGCTGTAAAGTTGTATTCCTGCAGACGGAGTGCTCAGCGCGCTAGTCAACCAGATGGGTCACACAGATTGACCAACCAGCAGAGCGAATGACGATCTGTCATGAGAGTAAAGGGCCTCCGTACAGGTAGGGCTTACGCTCAGACTTCCTTAGCGAGCGACTTGCTTAAGCAACGACATGTTCTTTGGTATCCAGGCGTTAAACCAACACGACGCCTACACCGACACCGCTAGCGTCTGTGTGAAGTTCTGTGGGAGCCAGAGGATCAAAGTGTCGAAGAATCGGATGGGATGTCATAAGGAACTTCAACTCAGAAAAAGCGGACATACATTCCGGAGTCCAGTCAAATGGCATGCCTTTCTGAAGCAGGCACGTGAGTAAGTGCGTGATATTGGGAAATCCAAGTATGAATCGACGGAAGTATGAGTAGAGGCCCAAAAAGCTGCGTAGTTCTTTTCCTGAGTGAGGTTGCTTGAACGCCTCCACTGCAGCCGTTTTCGCAGGATCCGGCCGTATTCCTTCTTTGTTCACCAAGTGTCCAAGGACGTGTGTTAGGTGCTCTCCGAAACGACATTTATTTGAGTTGAGCACCAAGCATGCTTTGCTTAGGCAGCTCAGCACGATGTCGAGGCGTGTTTTGTGCTCACAGAAAGTGCACACAAAAATCACAACATCATTCATATAACACATGCATACTTCCAACTTCAAACCACGCAGATTGTTGTCCATGAAGCGCTCGAAAGTAGCAGGTGCATAGCATAGTCTGAATGCCACCACATTGAATTCAAAAGGTCCATCTGGTGTAACAAATGCTGTTTTCTCTTTATCTTTCTCGTGTATTGGAATCTGCCAATACGCTGACCTCAAATCAACAGACGAAAAGTAGGAGGCTGATGAAAGACAGTCTATAGCATCATCAATACATGGTAGTGGGTACACGTCCTTCTATGTGATAGCATTGAGACGGCGGTAGTCAACGCAAAATCGCCATGTTCCATCTTTCTTCTTGACCTTACAGGAGCGGCCCACGGACTGCATGATTTCTGAATCACATTCTTATTTAGCATCTTGTTAACCTGTTCATTTATCACTGGGCGTTCCGAAGGTGATATCCGGTATGGCTTTTGTGAGAGAGGTCTATGGTATGCCGTATCTATGCAGTGCTTTACACGAGAAGCAGGGAATGACAGTGGAGCCTGTAGCTGTGCGAAATCGAAAAGACCAATATGTTTGCACAGAATACTCGCCAGGTAATTATGCTCGTTGGTGCTAAAAGACTTGTCAATCATTGCCAATATGGAGGTGTCCTTGGTGTGCAAATGATTGGGCAAATTATTGAGCTTAAGCCCGGCAATCGGGCTTATCCGGAGAATCACTGCTCTCTGCAAGAATGGCAAGAGAGAACACCTGATGTTGACGGATCTTAGCAAGTTGTAGACCCTCTGGCAGTACCGAAGGTTCATTGGAGCCGTTGATCACCCACAAACCAGTATGCCCTTGCACAATGACAATGTACAATAGGGTATTAGAACATCTTTATTTATGCAGCCGAGGTGTATGGGCTCTACGGTGGCATCAAATGTCGTCTCGATTGCAGGGGAATTGACAACAGGAACACACTTGGCATAAAAGGGTGGTAGAATTGTGTCCATGGAAACGCAAAGGGTGCTTTCCATACAGGGCGGGCTTTCCATAAATGCTACTGGAACATTTAAATCTACTGTAACCTCTCCTGTGTGGCAATCGACAGTGGCACCACAAAAATTAAGAAATCGAGTCCTAGAATGACATAATGCGTTGAATGAAAGAGAACAGCAAAATCAGCGATAAAATTCTGGCCACCCAAACTAACAGTCACTGTGCAGACACCAACTGGTTGTAACACATCTCCGCTCACTCCTCGAAATGTATCAGCACGGTCCCAACAGAACATAACCTTTCGTCCAAGAAGGAGTTTAAATGCTAGACTCATCACTGATATAGTTGCACCTGTAACCACTAAGGCCATTGTTGAGCCACCGTCGATTAGCACACTAACCTTATTTCGAAACATGCAAAATAAAGGAGGCATTTCTTTGAAATCGAAGACTGTCCAGTGACCTCACCTCCAACGGTCGTGCCGACTTGTTTTCTGGAGGCGGTGAAGGGCAGCGGCGCCTAGGAGATGGCATCCGATTGGAGCGAGGGGCTGGTGGGGGTGCCCGACTGTGGTCAGAGGCTGGAGAACGGTGTCGCAGCAACCTTGGTATCTCGTGGGATGCGTTTCCAGGGAATGTTGGTGCTCGTGCAAAGCCAGACAGGTGGGATCTCGGTGAGCGGTCGTACCTTGGTAGCTGCCGGTAGGTGCAGTACCTAACAATGTGGCCTTCGACGCCACAATTGTAGCAGACGGGTAGGGGTCGTTCCCCGAACCACTGCTGAGAGCGCTCCGCTGTGTAAGTTCGCTTACCCGAACGGAGTGGAGCAGCTTGCTGAACGGGAACTGCCCACATCTGTGGAGCGGGGCCGGTACGAAGGCGTCAGTCATACCACTGGTCAGGCGGGAATGAGTCTCGGCGTGGCCACGAAGTTCCAGCTTCGCTAAAGTCCGTCGCTTATACCGATGGTGGCAGAGGAGCGAACGGCGCAGGGTAGTAGGAGGAACAGGTAGGCGGATGATGGATGGTGTCGGCGACCAGAGTGTCTTGTCACTGTAGGTCTTTGTGCACTATTGTCCTGATAGTAGCGGCAAGGTCGGCAGGTGGGCTTACGTAGATGCAGGCGACCGTTGTGACATTTGCCAGCCTACCAAATTTCGGGGCAATACGACGGGTCTTCAGCTTCTCAAAAGTACGGCAGTGATGTTGGATGGCAGAGACAGAAATGAGGTCTTCCCTGGCTATCAAAAAATAGTAGACGTCCTCTGCTATACCCTTCAGAAGGTGTCCGACCATGTCCTTTTCAGACATATACGGGTATATCATCTTGCAGAGCATCAGAACCTCCTCTATGTAGGTGGTACATGTTTCTCCAGGAGTCTGGGCTCTTTGAGCAAACGTGCGCTCCGTGCTTTTCTTTTTCGAATCAGAGTCGGGGAAGCATTTCTTGAGTTCTTCGGCGAAATGATACGTCGTTGTTAAGGAATCTTCGTGGCTTTCGTACCACATCAAGGCAGTTTCCGTAAGAGTCAGCGCGACTTTTCCCAGTTGGTCGATGGGATCCCAGCCGTTGTACTGGCTCACCCTTTTGTAATGTATCGGCCACACATTCAAATCTTCCCCTGCTCTTCCCGCGAACGGGCGGGGTTTCATATAGCGATACCTAGGTGCAGCCGGCACTGACCTTTGTGTGGTTGAGAAGCCATGCCCTTCGCTCTCGGTCATGGCAGTTGTTGTCGGTGGCAGACCAGCAGGACGACGGCTGCGACGAAGTTCAAACAGCTGTGGCTCCGTGGTTCGTCGACGTGCTGTACCCAGGACCTCCACCACTCTGTTACGTTTTGTAATGTGTTTTTTACGCTGTGGCATACTGGTAGACTTGACGGGGTCGTACACCGGAGGCTTATCTCGCTAGCCGAACGTCCTCTTCTTTAATCTGCCTGTTCCCTGCTACCCAGAGGCTCACACCCAAATCACATATGCATAACAATATATTATATGAAAGAATGTACAACACAGTAAAATTCATATTATGTGCAATAATGCATATGAGGTTCATGCCTTCTGCTCGTTCATGTCAAATTATGAAAAAATATGCGAACCATACTAGTCTTAGGTATGGTAACAAGAAACTACATGTGACACAGGTGCAATAAATGAAAAAAAATAAAAACTTAAGGGCTAACTTTTTTTGTTCGACCCAATGTAAATAAGAACTGACAGGCAATGATGCCAAGGAAAATATAGGGGATGTTATTAGAAGTAGTAATTGTAACGTAAACGTAAAAAAACCTGGACGAATAGATAACTTGCCGCTGGCAGAGACCGAACTTGTGACCTTCGAATAACATTCATGATGCTCTCCTGACAGAGCTACAGCCATGGCCATTCACATGTTTACTTTATGAGGTATGTATGCTGTGGGCACTTCTCCATCACCTGCACACAACCATCATCAGATATTGTTCTTCATATTCATTGTATGTAAGGATAAATCTCTCAAGTCATGTCTCTGGATCGAATGTGGCTGTTTTAGCCACATTTCCAGGCCTAAAGAAGGCATGTAAATCACTACGTCATAAGCGGTGGAGGTTGCTCCTCGATTTCTCGTCTCTACTTGCCTGCTTTAACTCCTGAAGCTTCCCTCAGGTCGCTGTTTGGGCCACTTGTTCACCAGCATATTGCAGGTCAAACTCTCAGAAAGTTCTTCATCTACTATCAGGCTGTTACTGCCGTAGATCCTCTCTCTTGGATCGCCAGCTGTGTTTGCTTGACTCTGCAATGAGGACATGTCCGATTGGCTACACCAATATGATACCGTGAATGCGGCAAATTGTTTGGATAATTCACAAAAGCTCCGCCACGTCTCTTTCTATCTTACGAGCATGGCAAAGACTTATAGTTTTTTTTAACCACAAGATCGACTTTTCCAAATGAAATGCTTTCAGAAACATCTATGACTAGTCTTCGGTATTCCGGCAGTTTGATGCAGCCTAGCGAAGAGGACACGCTCGCAAACAACAAATCAGCGAGTCTTATGCCTTTTAAATATAGGATGTTCTCTTACTCTGTCGACGTGTCGATGCTTCCATGGCCGAGTCGGACAAAATGTGTCGTCATCTCAAAAGCGTCGAGCCTCTTGCCTCCAATGTTTTGACAGTAAAGGACCCTGAAGCTATATACCAGCACCCGTACGAGATCGAATCTACGTGGCTCCAGCAGGACAACTCTCCTACAGCCATCCCCCATAACCCTACTGCTGACCCCTCATTGCGAGCCACGATCCAGCTGCGCAATCTTATAAGAAGAAATGTAGTCGCTGTTTTTCTGCACGTCCGTTTTTTTTGGGCTTCCTTCAAATTTATCTTGCAACGTAGTGCTTTACACATCTTTATTAGGCCTGGAAGACATGGCCAATTCAAATCACCACCAAACCACCAAGAAGACTCAGTAAATATCCCCATAAACAGTCAAGATAAAGAACACTATCTGATAATGTTCATGTACACGGTGATGAAGAAGCATCTTATAAATACTCCCACTATGTGCATTTAAACTTGGGAGTGTTATTCAGCATTGCTAGTAGCCATGATGGCAAATTTTCAACACTCTTTTTTGGCAGTGATGTGACTGCTCCAAAGGAGTTGTAACTATGCTTTTCTCCAAAAAAATCATGTCGCAGTTTATGGTGGTTGTTAGACAGCCCTGTGGATTTCATGGTACAGTGTCGTGGGTGTCCAACTTCGGTTCAAATCACGCTATTTTTCATTTTCTGCACTCAGTATTGTTTCAAGTATTGTTACCCGCTTTTAAATGATAATTGTGTTCATTCATTGGGGATATAACTATCAACCTTCTTTTACGTCCAATGTAAGATGAAGACCTTTCCCAGATGATTTCCAATTGATACAGCGCTGGGCAAGCAAATTTCATTGTATGCGTGTGAATTAAATCTTTCCTTACAGTGCCTATTCAAATCGATCACTGGTGATCGACCCTTCGGTTCGTCGATTTTGGCATGTTAAATTTGTTTCTCGTGATCCCAGCACTTTTTAGTACTGTTGTTAACTCAAATTCAAGAGACCTCTCAATTTTGTTTGAATTATCAAGAAGTTTGAATTATGAGAAGTTTTCAGATGGGTGAAGTGACTGAGAGTAAGGCGATTATGCATTGACTTTATCAGATTTAAAAGTTTTTAAAGCGTTTTTAAACCCTAAATGCATGCAATGAACAGAAAGCAGAAGTATAAGGTCCACAAGTTTATCGGACATTTACTGCTGATCAGACCTCTTGAAGAAATCGTGGTTTGCCAACTGCTTCTTCGCTATATGTACCTTCAGAACAAAGCTCTGTATACCACTTCAAAAGCATCATGGTTTATCATGCATGTGCTTCGTTTCAACATGCATGTGCTTCGAACATCATTACCTTCGACGGTGGCCGGGTCTCAACATGCGTGTACTACGGGGGTGCTATGCTGAGGTGCACCATGTACAGAAAGAAGATCAACGTGTGCCACCAGTGCGGGCGTCTTGGTCATCGCATGGACGTCTGCCCAAACCCCAAAGATCATGTCTGTAGAGGCTGAGGAGCTTCGAACCCAGACTTTAATCACAAATGCATGCCAACGTGTCACCTCTGCGGGGGAGCCCATCCCACTACGGACAAGACCTGCAAGGCTTGATTCAAGACCCCTTATCTTGTCAAAAACGATGCGGTGACCGACAAAGGGCTGCAGCGGAGGCCGCGCTCGAGCTACAGCAGCCGAACTACGATGAACAGTACGCACCGCCTTCCTGTTCCAGCTCCCACTCTCAAAGCTAGGTGTGGTCAACAGGCCCTTGATCTTGCCTGCAGAGCCGGCTTCAGAGCCGGTCCCGGGAGTCATGGTCGTTCCAGGTCGCGGCGTCCGAAGCAAACTGGTCATCAGAACCCGGATCTACCTGACAACGAGAGCTTCAAAGATGCGGTTAAGGGCACGCAAAGACGTGGCGCACAAGGAGCTACTGCCTAAGAACCTAACAATAAGAGGAACCCCAAAGATGCGGCATTAGAAGCAGTACAGCACGAAAATGCGGACTTACGTACGGTAGTGCAGCAGTTAACACAAGAAATCCTTGAGATTAAGCAGTCGATGGTGCAGTCATTAAACATACGCCTATTTCAGTTGAAACTCATGTTGGGAGCGTTAACGATAGTGAAGCGCTAACCGCAAATAAACCAGCGGCAACCAGCTCCGAACCTGAATGGCACGACAATCTTGAAGCTACAGTAAGAGATGGGTGCATAAAACAGGCCACAATAATTGAATGGCGGAATGAACAAGAAGAAATGCAAAAACTGCTCACTGACATTCAATGTGCGATCCACAATATCGGCGTTGCGGTCAACAACCTCACCGCCTGCACACACAGGCTAGAATTTCACATTGACAAATTCAAGACCCACATAGGCCTTTGCCAAGGCCGATCAATGATGCCTCCTGTGGCCCCTACCGTCATTCACAATAGCCCTATCTCAGATAGCGCATACGCTGATCACCACAATGGCCAGCTCCACTAACGAGCTCGTGGTGTGGCAGTAGAACTGTCGGGTCTTCACTAAGAAGCAACCACTGCTGCAACAACATGTACAACACGCGCAACCCAAGCCTCACGTCATAACCATGCCAAAACTTCCAGGTTTAAATGCACACGCTTCCGCAATTCCTATTGATTGAGGAATTTAAATTTTAACACGAAAAACAGGTTGTAAACATTGTGAGACTTTCAATAAAGTCCTTTCCATCTATCCATCCAAGTTCAGGCTGGTGTGACTTCGGGTTTGGGTAAATTACAAGGTGTGATGGAGCCGATGAAACAAGAAAATATAAAAAAATGGGCATGCATTTAGCAGCACTGATGTATCCTATGCTGAGGAAAGGCAGACATAAGGAGCTCGAATGCAGCAGTAAAGAGTAAAAAAAGTTAAAAAAGCAGTAAAAAAATCAGTAAAAAAAAACTTCTCCAATCACTTCTGGAAGAGCAGAAACAGCAGCCTTATATTCGGCCTGTCACTATAGACAGAGTTGTTTTAACAGGCCACCTCAGAATTAAATCATTATAGCTGTATCAATTGTCTCAATGAGATAAAGTCTGTGCATGCACTTTTAATGATTGTGGTGAAAACCATCATTATTAAAGCCACCACAATCGACTCAGCTGATCGTCCAAGTTCTTGCTGGCAAGCGGCTGCTCCCATCACTCCATTGTAGAATGTTACCCTACGCGAATATTTTTTTAAGTAGGCAACATTACTCAAAAGAATATTGAAAGCATAAAAGAAAGAAAAAGTTCAGTTGGTCAGCGCGATTCCAACTGAAGTCGCACAACAATGCATCATGTTGCAGTACACCAGTAACGTACCCACTGCGCTTAGAAAAATCAATGCGGTAGGGCTGTCTAACAACGGGCACAAACAGCGACATTATTTTCTTGTAAAAAAGCAAAATTACCACTCCTTGGGAGCAGTAACGTGATTTTTCAAGCATTCCTTAAAAAATGTAAAAAATACAAAATGGGTTCGAGTTGATGACCTGTTGCACGACCGCTTCCCAACTGCGCAGCAACCCACTACACCACCAGAAGAACTAGATGGTGGCGTCTAAATTGACTACAAACTTATGGCAACAGCCCCTAATTTTTACCTTTACACTGCTGTGACAGGCCCCCTCACTGTAGTCATTGCTTTACGGTAACAGGGCCCATCGTTATAGCAGCATTGCTATTATGACTGGCCCCATCTCTTTCACGATAGTACTGCACTGATGGGTTCCGTCACCGTAGTCATGACAGTACTGCACTGACGGGCCCCGTCCGTCAGTATAGTCACAGCCCTTTTCTTTTTGCCTGTTGCCGTGATATAGCACAAGATCTTACTACGAGCTGGCAGTTGACCAATAATCCCTCACATACTACCTGGAGGCATCAAGACTGCTAGAATGACACCCGCGCTCTGAATGAAAAAAAAGAGGGGTGGAGTAAATAGAAAACTGAAGTTTTTATTTAAAAAATACATAGTACTTAAGTGCTGCGTCAGACTCGTGGGGCATCCTGTTAAGCGCTACATGTGTAGCTGTCACGCACTCAGCAACCTGCAGAAAATATCAATAAAAGACATTATTTTGTACAGTATGAATTCCGTCACAAAACTTGCTTGCATGAAAAGCCGGCCATATATTTACAAGATTGTATTCCATATATACACCCAGCATTGAAAACTTATAAAACTATTCCCCAGAAGAGTTAAAGTAAATTGGTAATGAGAGTTTGAAACTTTTTTTAATATAGTGGTTTAACAATGTGAGAGTTTTGTGAGCACACTCTCAGCTAATTCTCTTTAACAGCACTTGCAGGAGACTGCCATTTATACTCTGCCTACTGTTCGTACCTCTCCTTGTATGCATATTTTCTATACTGTATCCTTCCTTATATTTAACCAACAAGCCAATCAAGTGTTTAGGCATGCATTTAAATAAGAGTAAATGGGTGTTGTTATTAATGTAAAGCAGTAAAAAGCTCTTACAGACTGAAAATGAGTTATATTTTACACATGTAAAAGCATCATCAATAGCAGACGTTATGGCTTCTGCACATGGCAGTGAAGTTTAGATAACTAAGTGACATAAAACAATAATAATGCTTGAATTTTTTAAATAATTAAAAATTCACCAGGAGTATTTGTGAGAAATTATAAAAAAGAAGTGTTTAAATAAGCCACCAATTACAAATACAGCAGCGGCGTAACTAGATAGGACCGCACACATGGCAAATATATTTTCGCGCCCCTTGTGACGGTATATATAGTGAATAATATTATTATTATTAGTAGTATTAGAGTGCAAAAATTACATTATCTCCTGCTAAACAGAACTATGTGTGGATGCAAAGGCGTGGTGAGATGGTGAGCGATACCCACAGACACTCGTTCATGTCGCCTTGAGCACGTGCAACAACACTCAAAACATCCACCTTACTACCACTGCTGGCGACTGTCACTTCCACCACAAGAGTGACAACCTGTACATGAACATGATGGACGAATTCAAACGCTTCGACAACCATTGTCTGGGCAGCATCAGTCAGCGTTACCTTTGGCCCTTCTTTCAGCGCTGACTTGGGAGAGACAGGGGGGTTCTAGGGAAGGAGAGAGAAAGAGGGAGGGGATGCTCATGAGCAGTGGGGGGGTGTGGACACAGTGGGAACAAGCGAGGCACATGGCCGCTGCCATAAGCTGCCTCGCATGTAAAAAGCAATTTGTCTGTTTTGGGCAAGCGTATGACCAATCTCTTGATTAATTGTCCAATACAGTGAACTAAAGCCATCTTGCACAACCATGCATCAAACGGCCCACCAGAAGTCCACAAGGTTAGATAGAAAAAATGTGAAAGAAATGGATGTTGCCAGTCACTTGTCTAGTTTCCACGAAATATACGAAGTTTGCAAATTACATTCACTCACATGAAAGAAAACGACAAGGCCAACATGTAAATGGTTATTATTTTGCCATAAAAAGTATTGTTCAAAATTATTTATTGCGTTCACCAAATCTGCATACTATGCCTACATTTTTGTGAATGGTAATGATGCATTCAAATCTTCGTTCTGTCAAACCCTATTGTCACATGCACACCAGTGCAAATTTTGATTGTGAACAATGGTTGTGAAAAAATAAAAATATATATATTTCACATACTACATGCTATACTATACTATATATTTCACATATAACATGCCGCACGCTCATTACAAAACGACCTGTCACTCTCCAGTCATACATTTTGGCCATCGACTGCACTCTGTACCCTGGTTCTCGAACACATGACCCACGGACATCTCTAATGTCAAGCCCTGCCCGCACATGACTGTCTTCATCGCACTTTTCTTCCTTTCATTTTTCCTAATAGGTGTGGTCATGACCTACAATGGCATAACTTGTCTATACCATTTTTTTCCTTGAAGGAACCACTGCAGTCAACATGTGTTGGTGCATAACTCTGAAACGACATTCTAGACTTTCTAATTGTCAGATTTTAGAATTGTCGAGACTTCAGTCTTTTTGAAGGCTGGTTTATGTGATTGCAATACCTGCACTCAATCGCCTTTAAAATTGACTGATGTATGAAATAAGAAAAATATTTCAAATTGCAATGTTAGGAATTTCATACATTTTAGCCCTTTGTGGGTGTTTATTTAAAGTCTTATTCAGAGTATGATATACTAGATAATATGCTAATACCTTCTCATGTAGCCAACACAACCCGTTCACTTGAACCAACAAATGCAAAATCTTGAGCTTTGTTAGCAGATTATGAAGTGTCATTGTAGCTTACCGCCTCATCGGAGCCGACAGTGAGCTTGATTTTCATGATCCACTTTTTCTACAAGGTAGTATGTGAAACATGAGTGTATAGATTTTTTCTGGTCTAACTCTCCTGCTTGGGTGTCCAATATTCACATTCCGTCAGAGACCTTAAAAGTACGCTAACAATAAGTATGAAAAATAGGTGGAATGAGCAGAGCAATAAAGAACGCGTCCAGATTTGGTAGGGTGTGAGAAGAAAAGTTATTAGTGGAGATAAAGCGTAGACCGCGTGTCTCCTACTCAAATTCTTTTGCCTCAGACTCAGTGCTGAAGGAATGTCGTCATGAATCAGATTGCTCTCAGCCAATAAGAAAATGCCATCACACGTCACCACACATGGAATCTGCCACTGTTTGGCTGCGGTGAAGTGATGCCGTGGTTTTCATGATTGCCACTTTTAATCTAGTTGTAGACTTTCAACCTTGCCTCGAAGATCACCACATAGAAGGAGGATTGCATTTCATTGAGTGTGCAAGGATCCCTCCCCGCTTTCGCGGTGGCAGCAGCTTTTTTTGAACAAAGCCTTGTTCCAATGGACAGAAAGCAAAGTGTCGTTTTCTTTTACGATGTCGCATTCCTGAATACTGTTTATGATTGCTCGTGTTTATAAATTTCATTTTTATTAACACCATTTTCTTTTTGGAGAACTCGAGCAGAGGCCCAATGCTGTGAAGAAAATTGCAGAAGAGCCGCAAGAGCAGAGCCATGCATAGCTACTCAATCCGCCCCTGGAATACGGCACGCATCAGAAGAGCAGGTGAGTGGGTACCAATAAGAAGAAATGTACCATGAGATCAAAACCATCAAAGCCACATATTTTTTTTTGCGGGAATGCGGCAAAACAAGAGTAAAATCAGCCACAGAATCTATACGAGGCTTGCTCGTTTAAAGGACGTCTACATTACCGGAGTCAAACTACACCTGGATGCTGTTATTGCTAATACGCTCACCGGCAGAAGCAAGAAATCAAAACAAAGGAATGAGGAAGATATCAAAATAAATAGCTCTTGGCAAATTACGGCTGAACTGCATTTGTGATCGTTGAGACAAATGGAAAGAAGCATTAGTATTATCGGCATCAAATGAAACACAAACAGCCGCAAGCACCTGCAATTTCTAAAGCGTCCCGTCGAGACATCACGGCGAACATGCGCAGTGCTACCAAACAGAACTGATGTGCGCCTATCAATGGTGATGACTAGATGAAGCATACTATATGGTTTATATTACTTGTCACTGTTTGCATTTAATTTGATGCTGATAGTACACGTATATTCCCTTATGTCTCTGGCATTTTCTTCATTTGGTAAAGTTCAGTTGACAGCAATAACGACATGAATCTATAAATATTAGGATGAATTGCCATTGCGACTACACTTCCTGAATTTCTTTTGCGCTATTTTAGACGAGGCCCACCACTGCAGACAAGGGTGTAGGAGTCGACATGCTGCGACATTATGATCAAGTGACGCCACCTTGCTTCACAGAACCTGGCTTTAAAGACAGGTAGCCAGCGGCCCGAGCGTGTCTTTTCTCAGAGTTTACCCCTTCATGCAGCCTCCTTCACAACCAGTTCTTGTTCACTGGCATCAAGAAACAATAAAAGCTTAGAAAGCATGAATAATGTTTTAAGTGGTGCTGTAAGCCACAATTTGTGCATCGCACATGCAATAGAGCAGGGTACAATTTCACATTTATCGTTTTTTTCTTCCCAAAAATAATGAACATCGGGACGCATGGCTGATAAAGCTAGCTTAGAAGGAGCAATTAGCCAGAGACACACGCAGGCATTTGCTGCACGCACTTCCAAGAATGCGACTTTCTCTGCGGTCTGGTGACAGAATTATCAATTTAGTGAATGACATTTACTTCACACAGGACTTCTCTATTTCTATCAGAAGACGCAAACACCTCGAAGTCTTCCAAAAAATAATTACTTCGGGTAAGTGATCCCTCATAGGCAAGTTCAACCTACGCACGCTGATTGAGGAAAATGTAAGGGGGAAAGTACCAATACCCAGAGAAAAACCAGTAGGGGCGACGCAGTTTGATAGAAGAAAGCAGTTTTTGAATGAGTTTCTGACTTGAAAAGGATAATAATGTAGCCTGGCAAGATAGCCTGTACTTAGTTTTATCCTTTCGTTCTTTCATTCAGATATCTGCTCATGAAAACTCGCCGTAAGCTTGGAGGCTGACATGTTTGATTAGTTGGTAAAGAAATTTTTATCACAACTCTTCAAAAAGACTGTGGGCAGCGCTTTTCTTTTTCAATTATCACTGGGGTTATGTACGTGCGGAAGAACCAATAGTGTTTGGGCTAAACCCGACGAAAGCGAAGATTTCAAGAAACCAGTTCAGTGGCGCAGCTAGCAGGAGGCCTGGGAGGTTCGACCTCCCACCTCACGGATATTATTACAATCGAAAATGTATATACATGTCCTTCAATAGCAGTGACGGCGTAGTGGTTAGTGTAGCAGCCTCACATGCAAGAGGTTCGTGGTTTGAATCCCGGATCCAAGCATTTCCCAACTGAATTAAAAAAAAATCTGCGTGATGATGGTACTGCCCTAAGAGGTCTGGGGTGCGGCCTCACCAGTGACCACCACCAGTAACGCACTCCCTCATCAGAGAAAGATTGGCCCCCCTGTGCAGTATTTTCCCACTACCTCCCATATGATACGTCTATTAAAACACAGTCCTCAGTTCGCAGCGGCTGTAAAGCAGCTGACCACGGCGGTCGTCAGATCTGCAAAGCAGCCGAGGTTGCTAAGAATCTCTGCGTCTCGACAGGCCGACATTGGAACATGACTTTGGCAACGTTTATCGCTAGAACCTAATCAAGTCAGTCAAGTCTAGCTGTACTATTCGGGGAGATAGAGTGTGTTGAATGGGATTTAATAGGGCTCAGTCAGGTTAGAAGGACATATGAGGCATATACAGGGCTACAGAATGAGCATGTCTTTTGCCATCATGACTTGGCTGACAGAAGAGAACTCGGCATAGGGTTCTTTATCCACAGAAATATAGCTGGTAACATAACGGAATACTATAGCATTATTTAAAGGGTGGTAGGTATAGTAATTGAACTCAATAGGAAATACTACAAGACGAAGGTGGTACAGGCTTACGCGCCTACATCCAGCCATGATGACATACTAGTTAAAAGCTTCTATAAGGACGTGGAATCAGCGATGAGCAGGGTGAAAAAAACAGTATACTATACTGATGAGCAATTTCACTGCTAAGGTAGAGAAAAAGCAGGCTGGAAATCGGGCAGTAAGAGATTATGGCATTGGTACTAGAAATACCAGAGGGGAGTTATTAGTGGAATTTACTAGTTAAAAGCTTCTATAAGGACGTGGAATCAGCGATGAGCAGGGTGAAAAAAAACAGTATACTATACTGATGAGCAATTTGACTGCTAAGGTAGAGAAAAAGCAGGCTGGAAATCGGGCAGTAAGAGATTATGGCATTGGTACTAGAAATACCAGAGGGGAGTTATTAGTGGAATTTGCAGAACACAATTATTTGCGTTTCTTGAATACCTTCTACTGAAAATGAAGGAATCGTAAGTGGAACGGTGAAAGTAAGAACGAAACAGACTTTATGCTGAGTTCATATCCAGGCATTAATCAGGATGTGGAAGTTTTTCACAAGATAGGATGCAGTGACCATAGAATGGTAAGGTGTCAAATTCGCCTAGACTTGAAAAAAGAACGGCAGTAACTGATAGTTAAGAAGCATATCAATGAGCTAGAGCTGAGAAGGAAGTACAGGATTTCAAAGTCTCGCTTCAGCATAGATACTCGGCTTTTATCGAGGAACCAGCCTTAGCGTTGACGAACTGAGTGATCATCTGACAAGTATCATTACGGAGGGTGCAGTAGAAGTTGGAGGTATGGTACTTAGACAGGACACTGGCAAGCTGTCCCAGGAGACAATGAGTCTCATTAAGAAACATCAAAGCATGAAAGTCTCAAACACAACAGACAAAAAAGAACTGGCAGTGCTTTCAAAGTTGACTAATAAGCGTGAGGTATCCGATACAAGGATGTACAACGTGGAGAAAATTGAACATGCTCTAAATAACGAAAGAAGCATCAAAGTAGTGAAGAGGAAACCTGGGATAGGCAAAAACCAGATGTATGCACTAAGAGACAAGGAAGGCAAAGTAACTACCCATATGAATAGGATAGTTAAAATAACAGAGGACTTTTACAGAGATATGTACAGTAGCAGAAAACACCACGACCGTAATGTAAGAACTAGCAGTATTCTATATGACATCCCGCCAGTAATGACAGAAGAAGTCAGAAAAGCCTTGGAGGGAATGCAGAGAAGCTAAGCTGCTTTTCAGGTTCGGGTAACATCAGATCTCCTGAAAGATGGAGAACAGCTTGTGTTAGATAAACTAGCCACCCTGTTCACAAAGTGTTTCCTGATGGGGAGGTTACCATAATTTTTGAAGAATGCTAACATCATCTTAATGCATAAGGATATGACAAGGACTTGAAGAATTAGAGGCGGATCAGCTTGCTCTCTGTCATATGCAAGGTATTTAAAAAGGTAATTGCTAACGGAATTATGGCAGCATTAGAATTCAGACAACTAAAGGAACAAGCAGCATTTCGAACAGGCTACTTAACAATAGACCACATTCATACCATCTATCAGGTTATAGGGAAATGCTCAGAATACAGCCAACCACTATACATAGCCTTCATAGATTACGAGAAGGCATTTCTTTAATAGAAATATCAGCAGTCATGCAGACACTGCGGAATCAGGGCATTGACAAAGCATTTATAAACATCCTGGAAGAAATCTACAGAGAATCAACTGCCACCATAGTGCTCCATAAAGAAAGCGACAGAATTCCAATCAAGAAGGGTGTAATACAAGGGGATACAATTTCCGCAATGCTATTTACCACGTGCTTACAAGGGGTTTTCAAAGGCCTAGAATGGAAAGGGTTACATAAGAGTTTATGGAGGGTACCTAAGTAACCTGCGCTTTGAACATGATATTGCATTTTTGAGTAACTCAGTGGACAAATTGCAACTCATGATTACTGAATCAGACGAGGAGAGCAGGAAGGTAGGTCTTAAAATTATTCTGCAGAAAGCAAAAATAATGTACAACAACCTCAGAAGAGAACAGCGCTTCAAGATAGGTAATAGTGCACTTGAAATTGTAAAAGACCACGTCAACTTAAGAGAGGTAATAACCATGGAGCTAAACTCGAGATTGAAGTAATTAGAAGAATTAAGAATGGGGTGAAGCACATTCAGCAAGCACTCAAATTATGACTGATAGATTGTCACTATTCCTCAAGAGGAAAGTATATAACAGCTGCATTTTGCCGGTACTTACCTACGAACCAGAAACCTGGAGGCTTGTTCAGCTTAAATTGAAGATGACGCAGTGAGCGATAAAGAGAAAAATGGTAGGTGTACCTTTAAGAGACAAGAAGGGAGCAGAGTGGATCAGGGAACAAACTGAGGTTAAGGTTATCACAGTTGAAATCAAGAAAAAGAATTGAACGGGGGCCGGGCATCTATCGCGTAGGCAGGATAACCACTGGTCATTAAGGATAACTAATTGGATTCCCTGAAAAGGCAAGCGGGTTAGAGGGAGTGCACAAACTTATGTGGGCAGATGGGATTACGAAGTTTGCGTGAACAAAATGGAAGCAGCAAGCACAGGACCGAGTTGACGGTCAGAACATGGGAGAGGCCTTTCTCCTGCATTAAACATAGTCAAGGCTGATGATGAAGATGACACATGATGCGCACAAACATATGCTAGATCACCAATATAGCAAAAGTACAGAACTCCAGCATAATGTTTCTAGTCTACTGCCGGGATAACGTAGTGTTCCTTAACTAAAATTGTGCTTCGTGTGGAAACAGGCTTAACACCAACCTATTTACCTTATTGCTTTTACAGAATGTCTATGAGAAAAAGCCCATAGTCTGTCTTGCTCATAGAGCCCAAGGTTTTCCAGAATACACAGGCTCCCAAAAAATTGGCGTTTGTTTGTTGAGACGGGTCGGAGCACCATTTAGCCTCTAGTTCAAATGTGGTAGTAGCAGAGAAGAAGTTGAGTGAAGAGAGTGTTGAAACAGTGTGATGGCATGCCCTCACTGAAGAGTGTGCCACTTGAAGGGTGCCTCCC
Source organism: Rhipicephalus annulatus (assembly GCA_013436015.1). Lineage (NCBI taxonomy): Eukaryota > Metazoa > Arthropoda > Arachnida > Ixodida > Ixodidae > Rhipicephalus > Rhipicephalus annulatus. The sequence goes on along the minus strand of WOVY01003469.1, from coordinate 4,180 downwards.
ACTTGCCGAGGGAGCTAGCACGCTGTGTTGGTAGTTCAGCAGGTCCAAGATGCATGTAGGAGACTTGACTAGGGCCCCCTCAAAAATGACACCCGGGGCCCTTGTACTCCCCTTGCAACCCCATTAGTTATTCCACTGATTCACAGTGTATTTAACGAAGTTGTCATCACGCAAATATAATAAGAAGAGGTACACTAAAACCTCATTAATAATGACAGTTGCCATTTTATACAAAAATAAGCTGTTAAAACTGGCAAAGCCCATTATAAAATATAGTCTAGCTAGCCACTATAACCATTGAAACACTGTTGTTTATTTGTTTCGTCAAACAAATATTAGTTTATATCTGCGGTTTGTTATATATCGACGTTTGCATGTATATAATGATCTACGAAAACATTTAATGATTAACTGGGCAACGTATCAACTGACGACGCAAGAGGATGTTAATGATGCAAGTGACAGCGGACAGCATGCATGTGTTCACAGGGGGAAAGGGGGAGTAGAATTGCTAGGTTTTGAGGTGAATGGCCAAGGCACATTCAGTTTTTGAACGACCACTGTGACATAATATTGCTTACGATCCAATCTGAGATTCTCCGCTTGTTAACTATCTGATATCATCCTGCTACTCCCTCCTGATATATATATTGAAGTGGAATTCCAAGGAGAACAAACTAATGAAATCATTCAGTAGGCAGCCAATTTTTAAAAAAGCAACACATAAGCATGAGGTGTTCTTTTTTTAGATTTAGATTTTTAGACGAGTCAACAATTGTACAAGTTTGCAAAATAGATGAAGAGGTCAACGTGAGTTCTGTAAACGTAGTTTTGTTGGTGCGACTTAATACAAAAATTTTTTCTTTGTGCATAAAAAATATGCCATGAGAAGAACCTTGATGCTCAAGTGCTGCCCCTCTCTCTCAAACTGTGCCTACTCAGTGGGTGTGTAGTTGTGCAAGTGATTGCTTCTGTTACCCTTATCAAACTTCACTTTAAACCTGTCATTTTGTCAATCTTGTAATCCAGCCTCATTATGTGCCTCCGGGCGATTGCAGTGGTCGATTTCGAAGCAAATAAGAATTACACTAGAACCACATTAAATAGCTTGTTAAAATTGTGTGTGTACTGCAAACTAAAGAAGATGAATGACTTCTGTATGCCAGGAAAAGTTACTGCAGAATGTGAATCTGCCCTTCGCTTTTGATATCACATTGTGGATGTAATTGGGCAATCACACTTGCAAATGCACTATACTATCAAGAAATTTAAGCCTGCTGTATCCAGCTAAATTTAGGTGAAAATGACCAAATTTGTGTGGGTTCATACGCATTTTTGTATTTTCTTAAAGGCAGTCAAGAGCTAAAAATTCAAACTTCAGTTTCAAACTCATTTTGATTCCCTATGCAAGCAGACACGGGTGGGTGCTATGTATTTGAATTTACTAAAGGGGACTATGTAGAGTTTCATTTTTTTAACTCACTGTACGTGCAAGCAAGGAAATTGCATCTGCCATCTCTTGATAAACTATGCGTACCATGATATCCATGCCTAACCACTAATTTCATAGAGTGTTGCCCAATAGAGCCCCTTTCCCTAACTTCATTAAAATGCACACACACAATTCTCTAAACTGATGACATCAGCATCAATGCATGTGCCCTGCTGTAAATTGCACTCATGTCATTGTGGAGTGAGAGCACTTGCAAAATATTTTCGATATATAAAAATACCTGGAGCCACACAAAGACATACAACTTTCAGCTTGTGCGGAAGCTTTATGTACAGCCACAGCCACATCTATGTGGAACACGCCCACAATTAGGTTTTTACTCCGCGGTGCGAAACACTCACACAGTTTCTGGCTCTAAAGTGTGATGTACCAGGAGCGTTCGTGTCCTAGTTGTGAGGCTGACCACATCAGAGCCTGATACCAGCTCAAGTTTTGCTCCACAGAGCAAAAACCGGCCACTTGCCTGCTCTACACAGACGTGGCGGTGGCTGTACTAGCCTAGACAGTGATGCCTAATAAAGGTGGATGAAGTTGGTTTTTTCATGCATTGATATACATACAATAGAACATAAATCTTTCTATCAATTTCGAAGGTTGAATTATGAAACAATTATTCCGAACATGCCTAGAATCAATTCAGTCAGTAGTCCTGTATCTTTGAATAAGGTTTCTAACCGAGCACAATCTCAACAAACATTTATCATTTGGGCCTGTTAGAGGAAAAAAGGGACCATTTCCAGCTAGAATATTGAAACAGAAATCTTTTCACATTGAAATGGAACATATTTAATATCAGCATATTGTGCAATTTCTCTATTAGGTGGGGGTAAATAGAGTAAATAACTAGAATTAGGGCATATCAAACATGGCACAATCACAAGATTTATAAAACAGCAGAATAACCAATTATGTTAGTTCTGTTTCTCGACTGCAGCAATATTTCTTGTAAAGGAACTTGTTCAAATTGGACATGAAGACTCCAATTAATGGGATTCTGTAGATCTGCTATGCCAATTTAATACAACAAAGACCAATAAATTATTAACTCTATATCTTTTTCTCAATACCTGTCCGCACAGTTCAATTTCATCTATTCTGGACCAAATTGTCACGTCGTTGACAAGAATGGCCATTCTCGTATTGGAAACGCGCCAAATAGGACGGAATCATAAAAATTTCGTGTTGAAGGAAGTAATTGTGGATTTCATATTCATGATGCTATACTACACCTTAACAAGAGCACTGTGAGAGGACAGTGGTAGATATAAAAAGCATGTTTTTTCAAAAACGGAGAGAACTTGTTTCACTCACTCATTCCCGTTTATGGACCAGCAGCCCAAGACTTCTGCTCATATAATGGGACAGCTGGGCTCCACCGCACAACTTGAATGACTAGCTTGTACTGAAAGCAATAAACGTCTTCACAAATAAAGTTCTTTTTGATACGACAAGGCACATTTCGCGCTTTAATACTGCAAATAAAACAACAGAGACCCTCAATGAATTACAATATGCAGTGATTATCAGGTTTGTCTGAGGTCAAGAAATTAAAAAAACCTAGGGCTGTTAACATAAAATTGGACATCAGTAAGTTTAATCTTCAGTGCTCCTCTAAATTAGGCATGCATAGATGTAGGTATAGGTGTATGCAGCCATAGATGTAGACCAGTTCATGAGAATTGTTTATTGGCAATGAAAAGGCACAAGCCCAACGTGCCACAGTCATTGAAGACTTGAATAGAACAGTATTAAGACAAGAGGAAGAAGAACAAGCAGTTGGTAATGTTGGTTTCAATAGCAGGAGATATGCTGAAATAAAACAGGAGAGATGCCGAAATAAGTGGTAATTAAGTGGAAATAAAGAGATGCCGAAATAAATTTGAGAAATGTGTCGTATTAGCCCAATGGACCACTGATATCCTGTCAACAAGAAATAAGATCCATACATCTACATCTATCGATAACATCAAATCGACATTCCCATAATGGGCCATCTTTACAGTTTATAGAGCCTACGTATTATCATGATCGTATGCACTTCTCTCTTAGACAAAAACTACACGTCGCAAATGATGTCACAAAAACTTGCTTTCAACATCAGATGCATCGCAGAACTTTCTGCCTTTCAGAACCGTTTTAGTTGACGTTTAGAATGATAAATATATAGTGGCACGTAAAATCTAGCAAGTGCTCGAACATAAATGGACATAGCGAACATAAATGGACATGTAGCAGTCGATCATGCGTAATGCATACACTTACATGTGCGAGGAGATAAAGCGTGCGAATCACTATAAAATTGACATGCACGTGGCGTGCTGCCGTACATGATAGCGCGAAATTAAACAGCCCGAAGCTGCTTTCTAGTTGGAGCACTTTAGGAGCTTGGGCTGTCGTTGCTTAGTGTAATTAATGCAAGCAAAACCATATCAAAAATAGAATAGACTAAGCAAGTGTGAAACAGAAAGAGATAGAAAAGGAAGAGATAGGAAGAAAAACATAAAGGGCAAGACAAATAGATTGAAAAATAGAGAGGAAATAAAGGCAGAAAAAACTGAAAAAGAAAAAAAAAGAAAGAGGAGATCAGGAAGCTCAAGAGAAACAAAGCAGACTTATTCCCTGCCCACACTTCTTTCAGGCATGCTGCATGTACAGTTTGTGTGCTAA